>OY977958.1:21482231-22047227 GCA_963854355.1 Epinotia brunnichana | reverse complement strand
AATGTGATATCCACAATCGACTCGCCCTGCCGGCGCACACACGTACTTTCCAACCCAGTGTTGAGGACAACCAATCCTAGGGAAATTGCCCACTCCTCCAGCAACTCCCCTCGCGCATCTGCCACAGGAGAACCCCAAGCCACTGACTTTGCGTTAAAGTCACCAGCGACTAGCACAGGCGTGGTGGACACCTGACCAACCAGCGCCCCGACTCCTGCAAGCAGCCGCTCAAAGTCAGCTAGGCTCCTATTGGGGGAAAAGTACACCCCAATGACAGTCAAGTCCCCAACCGTAGTGAGCACATAACCCTGACCCCTAACGACACCGCGCAAAGGCAAGGCACCAGCTACAGCAGGGGCAATTATAGTCACAGTGCCATCTCGATCTCCAGCCCAATCATCCCGCACGGGAACAAAATAGGGTTCCGAAACCACTGCCACCTCAATTTGCCACTCAGCCATGGTCTGGATCAAGAGGTCCTGAGCCCTAGCGGAGTGGTTAATATTTGCTTGCATAAACCTACTAGCCATTACTGGGCTGTATCCATGCTAACCTCCTCAGTAACTTGCTGCAAAGACTGGGGCGCTACCGGGCCACCCGCTTCCTTCCCACCTCCCACTGCAATCTGCGCTGCTTTAGATGCCAGACCACTTTGACAGCCCTTCCTGCCAATGTAATGAGCTGCCGGCCTACCTGCCGCCGCACAAGCCACACAGTGAATGTCAGCAGAGCACTCTCTTGCCTTATGGCCAACCTTACCACACCTGAAGCAATCCCTACTACGATCTACACTCCCACTGCACTTGGCCGCTACATGGCCTTGCTCCAAGCACTTAAAACAGCGTAATGGCCTCGCCTCCAGAAGCACTACTCTGGCCGAAGTCCACCCCACAGTAACCCGCCCTGCCTCCACCAATTTCTTGGCAGCCACAACCGGACAATTCACAAACAGCGAACCAGAGCCATTCGGACCTCGAGCCATTGTACCAGCCCGTACGGCGTCAACAGCACACCCGCCCTGTTCAGCAACTGCAGCTACTACCTCCTCCGCAATCACTGTGTCATCCAACCCCGTGACTCGCACGTCCACACACTTTGTTGGCCGTTGGACGTGAACAATATCAGCATCCAGTACGCCACGAAGCTTCTCAGCCAGCGCATCAGCAACCTTTTCCGCATCCTCCGTGCCAGGAGGGATTTCCAACATTCGAGCCCCAGTTGCTGTCGCCCGAAACCGCACTTGCTGCAGACCAACCTCCGCAAGTTTTATACGCTTCTTCGCCTCAGCCAATATGGTCTCATATTTCACCCCATTTTCAATTGCCGCTGAGCTTAACGTAAGAGTGACCGCCGCAGTACGAGCTGGACGGAGCTTCGTCCTTGCCGCCGGGGCCTTCTTTGTGGAACTGTACGCCTTATTCGGTCCTTCCTTTGCCTTACGCCCCAGCGCCCCACTGTACTCGCCCTGAATAGGAGTTTTCTGCACTGGCACTGTTGGAGCTTCCTCCCTGGCAAGAGCTGCCTCGCGAGCAGCCAAGGACACATGCTTAGCCCGTTTACGCCTCAAGGCTGCTTTTTTCCTTGACACTTTTTTACCCGCCTTCATCCTTGGTGCCAGCAACCCACCCTTTGATGGGGCCGCATTGACCCTGACCGTACTGGCTGAAACATCCCTTGAAGCCACACCCGAAATCAGAGCGGGCCGTGATGCTGGCACTGCAAACGCAGCCAACCTCGCATCTATCCTGGCATTGACTACCTCCCCCACCCGGACAACGAGTTCGCTCTTGAAAGCCTCCAAGATGGAGAGAATAGATGAAGGCGCCCCACTTGGCCCTTCACCAGCTGGCGCTAACGAAGCAACCTGTGGCCGCTGCTTCTGCATTTCCATTCGAAGCTCCTCTAACTCCCTCCGAATTATGACTAACTCCGCCTGCAAGCGCTCATTAGCAGCCTGGAGCATCTGATTTTCCTCCGAGTGCGACCTTTTCGCCAACTCCGTTACATCACGCTTTATGGATTCGGCCGATTCTTTTAAATCCTTGACACAAGTCCCTTTCAGAGACTTGGACTTGACCGCAATCGTGCTAATAAGGTCCGCACGGTCACAAACCCTTCCCCGCAGTTCAGAGGCCATGGCATCTACACTTGCCGTGTTCAGCGGCCTGGCTGACCGTTCATGCACTCTTTTACTTGCCTCCACTATCTCTTTCTCATCAGCGAGCCTCCTTTCCTCCTGTACAGCAGCATTTAAAGCGGCCTTAGCTTTTGCTAACCCTACATACTGCCCTGTTGTCGGCGGCCGGCCTCTCTGACGCACAAGGGTGCTCCCCGGTGGGTCCGAGTGTTCTTCACTCTCCTCAGACAACTGTGCCCCAGTTTCACCTATCCTCTGCCTTTTAACGCCACGACCTTTCTTCTTCGTACGAGTTTTAACAGGCTCACTGACAGCCCGCGCACCCCTTACTCCGTCTGAAGTCTCGCCTTCTCCTACTAACTCCATGTTCTCCACATCCTCCTTGTCAACGCTTACATCCAAAGCATCCGCCTCCGCCTCACCCACATCAACGTCCTCCTCTAAGTTTTTGTTTTTGTTTTTTGTATTCATATTATTCCCACGAGTATGAGGGACAATGGTCCATCCAGGCGGTGCCCTCTGCACCTGGATAAGCCTAGCGTCTCCCGTCAGAGTGTCGGCCGGTACACTGACGGGGGAAAGCACTAGCGACTGACTCCACTCCAAAAAAATTACCCCCAATCCTAAGTGGCGGAGCACCGCGAGAGGATGCATGGCTGAGGTGGAGTCAGTCGCTAGTGCTTTCCCCCGTCAGTGTACCAACCTAACCTAACCTAACCTAACCTAACCTAACCTAACCTAACCTAACCTAACCTAACCTAACCTAACCTAACCTAACCTAACCTAACCTAACCTTTTTTTTTTTTTTTTTTTTTTTTTTTTTTCGGGGAAGGCCATAGTGGGGGGTTATGTGGGGATCTCTCCTTCCGCAACCCCCTCCGCATAAGGTGGAGGGAGGGGAGGAGCCTACCCACTAAAACCTCAGCGGCGTCATCCTCTCCTGCCGTTAAGGGGACCGTCATGGGATGCAGCATTTCTTACCACGACGACCCCCGAAACCTAACCTAACCTAACCTAACCTAACCTAACCTAACCTAACCTGTATCTATAACCGTAAATTAGTAACTAAGAAATTTCTGATGCAAGCATCTCCCAACCTGACAGGCGTCTGTCGGACGGAAGGAGCAGCTGGCGACAAAGAGAACGACTCATCGGCCGGCAACCCGTCACGAGTGGATCACCCCAGCAGAAACCTAAACGGAGGAATGAAATGCTCCTCCGGCCTTTCAGCACTGGCTGGGGTAAGGATCTGCCGGGGCCCACAGTGGCGGCAAGTCGGCTGAGGGTCGACCTTAATGTAAGCTTTGGTGTCTGTCCGTCCGACAAACTCCTGTCTTCCCCTCCCCCCCTTAACTATAGCAGCTGTAACTTCCGATGGCGAGGGAAACGAAAAGAGGGCAGCGCGAGGAGACACGCGAAAAAAGTGTCCAAGGCAAAAGATCAGGCCTTGCAGGGAAGCCCCCCCGTCAAGATGGTATCAACAGCCACACCAGCGGTCCTAAAAGAACTCCGACCCACCCTCCCATCGGCGGGCAAAAGAAAGGAAGCCCGTAGTTCATAAGTCATGCATGCATCAGAAATCCCCCACCCGAAACACGACTCATTAGCGTAAGAAATCGGGCGACGGTCAAGCACGGAAAGGTTGTAGACACACAGCATCGCCATGCCTGACTAGAGCACCCCGCAGACACCAAACGGGAGAAGCATGTTTCTCTCGCGGCCTTTCAGCACTGGCTGAGGCAAGGATCACGCGGGTAGTTTAAGACCTCCTCCCCCTCCCCCCCGTCACCCTCCGAAAATCTTCGAGTATGTCGAGAGCGATGTAGAGAGTGATGACCGAGGTTTTTAGCTGGTAAGAGTCCGGCACTGTCTGGGCCTCCCTTCCCAGTCGTCCATGATGGATTTTCCTCGGTCCGCACTCTATACATCTTTTCAAATTCGTAAACAAAAGCAAGGACTCTCGTCCATGGCCCCTCAGGCGACTCGCAATTAAAAAAAAAAAAAAAAAAACCTAACCTAACCTAACCTAACCAAACCTAACCAAACCAAGACCTCACCGCAAGTGTTCTTGGAATTCATTAAAGCCACCAAAATTAACATTGACCATCAGAGAGTGCATGCTTGCGAACACCTACCGCTTCTACAGTGCTATAAGTGCTTGCAATACGGGCACACATGCAAAAGGTGCACTTCTGAAAACATCACCTGCTCCCACTGTGCGGACTCCGGACATGAATACCGTAATTGTCCGGTAAAAGAGGATAACACAAAACTCAGATGCCATAATTGTCCATAATACGAAAAATAATATAAGAATAAACACAAAACACAGCGCAACCTCCGCACTGTGCCCTCGAATGTCCATGATGTGCAACAAAATTAAACAAAGAATAGATTATGGATCCTATAGATCATAAATCTAATAATAATTCCAATACTCACAAATATGGTAACTACAACTGCTTACAATTTAACGAGGGGCACGGACGAAATGCTCACCAAGAAATATTAGTATACTTAAACGACAAGGAGACCTCATGTGACTTCGTCTTTCTCACTAAACCTTACACGTCTAACCAGCAGACCGTAAAGACTGTGCCGGGATACATTACATATCAGTTCTCATCAGATACTCAACCTATTAAAACTGCGCTACTAGTCAAGAACACCTGTATAAGCACCTTAGGATATACCAAATACGCGGACTCACACATGGCCATAGCACAAATTACGGAAAAAACAGGAGCTAAAATCTACCTCGTGTCCCTGTATGTAGAGCCCAGGAATGATATTAACAACACCCTGAGAAAACTAGAAGGGTTCTTGCAGGAGACAAGGGATTCGAAGCACATTATTGGAGGGGATTTTAACGGATGGCACACCTCATGGGGAAGCCAACAAAACAACATCAGTGCGCCACCGCGCCAGTGCTCCAGTGCGCCAGCGCGCCAGTGGTCCACTGCGCCAGCGCGCCAGTTCACCAGTGCGCCAGCGCGCCACTGCTCCAGCACGCCACCACGCCAGTGCGACACCGCGCCAGTGCTCCACTGCGCCACTGCGCCAGCGCGCCAGCGCGCCAGCACATATTTTCACTTAAATATATACATCTTAAATATATACATATATAAAATATGTATAAACATAACCCAACTCACCTCTGCTTGCTGAACCAACAACCGGGGTTCACTCAGCAAGCAGCGGTAGATACCATTACTCAATATCCAACCCATTTCCCACGTCTTTTGCTCACAGCAATCTGCACAATAATATCTACCCCAAACACTAGGTAAACTACACAACAAAACCCAACTCTAAAACAATAACTCACCTCACCCATTCACCCAACTTTAAATTAAAACACTTCCAAGGGCAACGTGTATACCGTTAGCACTGCGCTCTTGGGCCACACAACTCTGCACAGGGTGGTGGTTTTAGTCCGTAGGCGACTGGGCAACATCCCCAGTTGAGTCGGGCATGCTACGGGACCGGGCCGTAGTATCCAATGAGGATCTCTACCACCCAAGGAAAAAAAAAAAAAAAAACCTAA
This sequence comes from Epinotia brunnichana, assembly GCA_963854355.1. NCBI lineage: Eukaryota > Metazoa > Arthropoda > Insecta > Lepidoptera > Tortricidae > Epinotia > Epinotia brunnichana. The sequence goes on along the minus strand of OY977958.1, from coordinate 22,041,543 downwards.
CCTAACCTACCTAACCTCGCAGCCTACCTACACCGCTTCAAAATCAAAGACGCACCGTCGTGCGTCTGCGACCCGGCCATTAACGAGGATATCTGGCACATTGTGTGCGAATGCCCGCGCTTCGGCAGAGAACGCCTCGAGCTTGAGCAAAAAAAAAAAAAAAGACGAGTAAAAGTCACTCCGGATAGCTCAAGCTGGAGAGAACTGCTGGGGTCGGAAGAGAATCGCGAAAGCACGAAAAAGTTCGTAGAGAAGGCAGTCCGCGTAGCATGTCTAAGAAACAAGTAGCCCGGCGGCCAGAACTACCACAGTTCAGGCCACCGGACTATTTGGAGAAAGAGCTGCGCAGCTACACAGCACGCTGAAACGACTGTCGCATCCCCTTCCAGCCTCCCCCCCGGAACCCAAAAAAAAAAAAAAAAAAAAACCAAATACGACTGCACAATAAAAAAAAAATACTTTTAAGAACTAGCCCCCTCCCCACCCCTCTACTTACATAACCTTACATAACATAACACAACTGCACCCACACACCAATCAACTTGCCCTTTTTAACAATAGTAAAGTTTTAGAAATGTCTCCCCAACGACCCCCCGCAAGAACAGAGGAGAAGTCAAATTCATCCGTACGAAGGCCTCCCAGGCGCCACCTCAAGAAACTCGGTTGGACACCAGCAAGCCGGTTCAAGTCCAACCGCGAGGGCGCATAACCCAGGTCAGGCAGGACATCGAGCCGACCAGGGATGTGACCTTCGACGGCAGGACGATGCGGGAGCCTAAATTGGCAAGGTCAGTCGCAACGACGACCGCCACGGAAGACCCTGCAGCTCCTCCTGCCGCCGGAAGCCAAGAGTGCCATTTGGACTATGGTAGCGCAAGCTTTTCCGACAAGTACGCCATGAGTTACTTGTCGAAGAATAATGTCTACCAGAGGGCCAGGCTTCACTTGGCCTTCTTCCGACACGAAAAAAGTGCTACCATAGATCTAAATTCGTACGTGGCGGGGAAGGTGTACCTAATAAATAGCGGGCTCCCGGGGGATGACGATGAGCTGGAGAGGTTTTACTTCAAATTTTGCTCCGAAAAGGGTCTGGACCGGAAACTCGTTGAAATGGATCTGGCGAAAGTAAAGGCTGAGCTAAGCTCGAAAAGCCTTGCTCAGAAGAATTCTGCCAGACGAAACTTCGACGAGTTTCACGGTGTAAACCGTAGTGGAGGGACGGGCTCGCGGCCACAGATAGCCACTCCGGCTAGATGTGACCCCGAGTGCGTCATACTCTGATAGCGACACTGGACTCCCTCTCCCTTCCTCCCCCTTCCCCCGCCCCCCACCTAAAGTACTCTCACTGTCATCTCAAATTAAATGTAAAAAAGTAGCAGTAATGTCACCCCCCTCGCCCCTAATAAAAATAGTAAAAATTCCTGAAGCTGAGACACTACAAAGGCTTCGTCTCTGTTTGTATTGTCTGTTTAAATTTAATTCTCCAGCATGTATTTGTATCTGTAACCTCTAACCTGTATATAAAAAATGTAAATTAGTAACTAAGAAATTTCTGATGCAAGCATCTCCCAACCTGACAGGCGTCTGTCGGACGGAAGGAGCACCTGGCGACAAAGAGAACGACTCATCGGCTGGCAACCCGTCACGAGTGGATCACCCCACAGAAGCCTAAACGGAGGAATCAAATGCCCCCCCCCCCCCCCCCCCTTAACTAGAGCAGCTGTAACTTCCGATGGCGAGGGAAACGAAAAGAGGGCAGCGCGAGGAGACACGCGAAAAAAGTGTCCAAGGCAAAAGATTTTTATTTTTTTTTATTTATATTACTATACGTCTATCATTACAGTCTCCCAATGCGATAGCGTAGCAAATTATTAACATAACATATATTTATAGGGTATTACATAATTCTAAGTTTCACAATAACATAACACATACAAAGTAACTTTGGTGAATTCATTCAAAGAGCAGTGGAATACATCAACCCTCGTAGCAACTAGATTGAGCGTGCGCAGAGCCCTTGTCCAGGGCGCCTCGTGCAATAGGCCGGTGCGCGCGGGCGGCACGGCCAGCAGCGGCGGCCGGCGCCGGCGCCACACGTACCGCGACGGCACGCACAGGCCCACTTCAGCCAGTACCCCAGAGTTACTGACCTTGCCGCGTAAAAGTTTAAATACATAGGACACCAGAGTCAACTCCCTCCTAACCTCTAACCGATTGTACCCTACCATGCCCAACACGAATAACGTAGGGTACATTAATGGGTAAAATGGGTACACGCCATAACATTTTAGATATAAAAACCTTACGAATTTATTTTGTATCCGTTCCAGCATAAATTGGTACTTAGCTTCGTGCGGGCTCCAAACACTCGAGTTGCCCTCCAAGTGGCTTTTTACGAGAGCTTCATACAGTGCTCGGATAGCACTTATGTTGGAAAAACCCTGTGCCTGACGCAATACAAACCCTAAGTTTCTGTATGCTTTTTTACAAGCCATAACAATGTGATCCCTGAACGAAAGGTCAGCTGTGAAATGCACGCCCAGATCGCGCACCTCCGTGACGCGCACAATCGGTACCCCTTCTACCATGTATCGATGATGTATCGGGTTGCGAGATCGGCTAAATGATAGTATGGAGCATTTGGACACATTAAAGTGAAGCTTATTGTCTATACTCCACTGTACGACCCGATCAATATCACTCTGCAATGCAAGGCAGTCCGATACATCGTTGATTACCCGTACAAGCTTTAGGTCGTCGGCAAACAACAAGCATTTCGAGTCTCTTATCACACCAGGGAGATCATTAATCATCAGCACAAACTTCAAAGGTCCAAAATTACTGCCTTGACTGACCCCAGATCGCGTATAGTAGGGCTTCGACTTGTAACTAGCGCAATCCACGTACTGCCGCCTATCTCGCATATAGCTAGCAAAAAATGCTAGCGTATGCGGTGTACACCCCACGTCCGCCAGCTTCTTCAGTAAGATGTCATTATCTACCAAGTCAAAAGCTTTTTTAAAATCGAAGTAAGTGACATCCACCTGGCCGCCAGCGTCCACTGCAGGTGTCACCTGGGACATTAGGCATAGCAGGTTCCCCGTTGTACTACGTCCTGCCCGGAAACCGTGCTGGGCGTCAGATAACTGGCAATCGACCTGCTCCTTCAGTGATCGGTGTATGGCGGATTCGAACACTTTCGCTGGTGCACACAAGACTGCCACTGGCCTATAATGACAGGTTTTCGGTCCGCCACTACCCTTTGGTACAGGCACTACACGCGTCAATTTCCATTGGTCCGGAAAAGTTGCACATCTTAAGGACACATTAAATAAATGACTGAGGGGCCCAGCTAGTACAGAACGGCAATCCTTCAAGATAAAGGGAGGGATGCCGTCCGGCCCCGCGGAACGCTTGGGAGGAAGCCTCTGCAGCGCGCGGAGCACTTCAGCGACCTCTAATTCGTGAATGCGGACATACGCGCTACTGGCGGTCGCCGTTGTGCTTGCGGTATCAGAGTCTAGTACAGCGGGCTCCGAGCTGTAAACAGAGTAGAAAAAATTGGCAAACTCTTCCGCTGATTCCTGCGGTGATAAAACTCGTCCATCCTCTATTAATTTACAGCAGTTGCTACTTTTCCTCTTATTTTTTATAAATCTCCAAAATGATTTTGGGTCTGTTGCCATATTATATTGCATTTGAGCTTGATACTGATAATGAGCAATAGAAATAACCGATTTTAATTCCATTCGACAATGAGAGAATTTAAAATAATCATGTTCAGATCCACTCCTTTTGTATAACTTATGTAATGAATGCTTAAGTTTAATTTTGTGTATAATTTCAGCCGTGTACCATTCCGGATACGAGTTCTTAGACATGACCGGTTTCTTTTTTATAGGAACACAGGTGTCTAATACGGCGTTAAATTTATTGTAAAAATAAGTTGTAACTTCGGAAATATCGTTAATTAGATAAAAATCGGTCCAGTCTATGTTTGCCAAAGCCTTGTACAAAAGATCGAAGTTTGCTTTAGCGAAATTCCACTCTTTGTATTGCGGTAAACTCGTTTGCTCAAAACAATTTAAATCATTAGTTAATGAGGCGGGCGCGTGGGTCACTGGGCCGGGCCCGGGCGCCGCGCCGACGCACACGGCGAGCGGCGGATGGTACGGGTCCACGGGCTGCACCCCCTCGTCCGCCGCGCGCGCCGTCACCGCTGTGTCTACTCCGGCGCCGCTCAATATTAAATCGAGTTGCCTTCCGTTACAATTAGGTAGGTACTCCATTGTTCTGAATGAATCCACAATAAGTTACAAAATACTCGTAGTATAATCGTACGTTATCAGTGTTGTGGCTGTATGATCTGTCCGGAGTTGAATAAATAAAGATAAGAGTTTCTTGTAGGCAACACCAGACAGGGATGTCATGGCGCATGTCAAGTGTCCTACACGGCTCTCTAATTAATTAAATTGTGATTTTATTTATCATAAAACATGGTGGCAGCGCAAACCTAAAAATGGGTAGCCTAGAAGAGTTAGTGCGCCAACAGGCGATGATGCTGCAAAATATGCAAGAGCAGTTATCAATACTAAGTACGCGTACAACAACAGGCACACACCAAGCAAACCACGCCATTAACGTTCCATGGCCGGCTCCACTGAATGTCAACTCCGACCCTGAGGAAGCATTCAACATATTTAAAGAATCGTGGAAAAATTATTGCCGTGCCACTGAAATGGAGAAATGGTCTGCAAATCAAGAAGCCAGGAAAATAAGCGTTTTGATGAGCGCCATTGGCGAAGAAGCCATTAAAAAATACAACAATTTCGGTATCCAAGAGTCAGACAATACATGCGAAATTATTCTTAATGTAATTAGTTTGAAGATGGTACCCAAAAAGAACGTTATCTATAATAGATACATCTTTAATTCACGTAACCAAGGAGAAGAAAACTTCGATCTGTACTACAGCGAGCTAATAAAACTGGTCGATGACTGCAGTTTCAAGGATCTACGAGACGAATTGTTACGTGATAAAATAGTGTTCGGAATCAAAGACATCAGTCTCAAAAAAGATCTGTTAAAACGTGAAAACTTAACGTTAAATGATGCAGTAAATCTATGTCGAGCATCTGAAATAACTGAACGCCAAGTAAAGACTCTAGCACAGCCAGAAACTATCAAGAAGATTAAAGAAGATACTCCAATGAAGGTATGCAAGTTCTGTGGCAATAAACATGAGTTCAAAAAAAGTTTATGCCCTGCATGGGGCAAAACTTGCAAAATATGCAATGGCAAAAATCATTCCGACAAAGTCTGCAAGAAGAAACCTAAAATAAAGCAAATTATCAAGACGCCAGACAAACAACAGGAGGAATCTTCTGAATTAGACTCTGATGACTCTGACAGGAACTTCATCATCAAGAAAATAGAGAATGGCAATAAGAATTTGGCGGAATGTCTTCTACAATTCAAGTCTGGAAAACAATGGAGAGAATCAAAATGCCTTCTAGACACTGCCGCAGATGACAATTTGGTGGGCCTCAAGAATATCACAGAAATGTTAGGGGAAGACCACATACAAAGAAAAATGCGTCCATCAAATAAATGCTTATTTGGTTTTGGAGGAAACAACATAATGATTCATGGTGAAATTGACATCATTATGAAAGTAAAGGTTGCAGGCAAACAAAAAACATACAAAAACACATTTCAAGTGGTACATACACCACACATTCCTTTATTGTCATGTAAAACTTGTACAAACATGGGTCTGGTACGGTTCTGTAAAGAGGTAGTCTGTGGGAATAATGAGACACTAAACATTATTAAAAAGTATGACTCTGTATTTCATGGTCAGGGTAGCTTTTCAGGTGAAATCAATCTTGAGTTAGATGATTCAGTCCCTCCAGTCCTACAAAAAGCTCGTCGAATTCCAGTGGCACTTCGGAAACCACTTAAAGAGGAACTACAAAGGATGGAACAACACGGCATTATTATCAAGGAAGAAAACTACACAGATTGGGTAAGTAATCTACTCATTGTTAAAAAAAAAGACAATTTTAGAATCTGCCTTGATCCAATACCGCTTAACAAAGCAATAAAAAGGCCCAATTACCAGTTCACAACAATAGATGAAATTCTCCCTGAACTAGGTAAAGCCAAGGTATTTACCACATTGGATGTAAAAAAGGGGTTTTGGCATCTAAAGTTGTCTGAAGCTAGCAGTAAACTCACAACATTCTGGACCCCATTTGGTAAATACCGCTGGAAAGTCCTCCCTTTTGGCATTTCCTCATCGCCAGATTACTTTCAGATGAAGATGTATGAAGTAGTCCAAGGTCTGACTGGTGTAGAAGTGCTAGTTGATGACATACTAGTATATGGCGTTGGTGAGTCTATCGAGGAGGCTACAAAAGATCATAATGTGAACCTTGAAAGATTATTGAATAGGCTATTGCAACATAATTGTAAATTAAATATAAATAAGATGAAATTATTACAAAGTTCTGTAAAATATTATGGTCATGTATTTACGGACAAAGGTCTCCAGCCGGATCCAACCAAGGTGGAAGTAATTTCAAATATACCATCTCCAACAAATAAAAAGGAACTCCAAAGATTCTTAGGTGTTGTGACATATCTAAGCCGTTATATACCAAACCTTAGCTATGAATCTTCTCACCTCAGATACTTGACTTTAGAGAATACAGAATGGAAATGGAGTAAAAAAGCAGAAAAAGAATTCAACAAACTAAAATCTATAATAAGTGACCAAAAAACTCTGAAATATTTTGACAAAATAAACCGTTGGTACTTGAATGTGATTCTAGTGAGGCGGCATTGGGTGTAGCTGTTTTTCAAGACAACCAGCCTGTGGCCTATGCTTCGAGGACTTTAACCAGGACAGAAAGAAAATATGCCCAAATTGAGAAGGAGCTGTTATCAATCCTCTTTGCTTGCAAACGCTTCGACCAGCTTATCATTGGTAATAAGAAAACCGTCATCAAAACCGATCATAAACCTCTTCTTAATATTTTCAAGAAGCCTCTATTAGGCGCACCAAAGAGATTACAGTCAATGTTACTAATGTTGCAACGTTACAGCTTAGAGGTAGAATTTGTTTCTGGTAAATAATATATCAAGGTTTTTCATCAACTGTGAGTCTGAAAACAAAGACAGTGAGTACAAAATATTCAAAGTTTTAGCTGAAATGAATCCAATAGAGGACTTGCCTATCTCAGAAGGATGCTTAAAAGATATATCAAGTATAGCCAGGGCTGATCCATATTATGTAAAAATGATTCAATATATTCAGCAAGGATGGCCCACATTCATCAGAGATGTTCCTGACGCGTTAAAACAGTTTTATAGTTTCAAAAATGAGCTAACAGTCTACCATGACTTAATACTGAAAAATAATGCTATATTGATCCCTGAAAATTACAGAAGACAAATTCTCTACAAACTACATAAAGCTCACTCAGGCATAGAAAATACTCTGAAACTAGCCAGAGAGGCAGTATTTTGGCCAACAATGTCAATGGATATCAAAGAAATGATTAAAAGTTGTTCAATATGCACCAAATATGCTTCCTGCCAACAAAAGTTACCAATGCAAAGTCATCAAATTCCAGAGAAGCCATTTGAAATAGTATCAATGGATGTGTTTTTTGTCACTGACAAAGGTAAACAACACAAATATTTAATAACAGTAGATCATTACTCTGACTTCTTCGAAATTGATGAAATCAAGGATTTGTCAGCAAAGTCTGTTATTGATAAATGTAAAAAAAACTTTTCCCGGCATGGTATACCAGATGTGGTGGTGACGGATGGTGGTACCAACTTTGTTAATCAAGACTTCAAAAACTTTTCTAAAGAATGGATATTCACACATGTAACATCCTCACCACACTATGCTCAAGGAAATGGAAAAGCTGAATCGACAGTGAAAATAGCAAAAAAATTACTCCTTAAATGTACCGAGGGGAAAGAAGACTTTTGGTATAGTTTGCTATGTTTAAGAAACACTCCTAACAAAGTAAATAGCAGTCCAGTCCAGAGACTATTCTCAAGAAGAACAAGATGTTGCCTACCTATGATTTCAACACTATTGAAACCAACGATAATTGACAATGTTTCTGAAACAATAAAAAGAAACAAAGAGAAAATAAAACAATCTTATGATAAATCTACAAGAAACCCTGTTACACTTGAAATTGGTCAGCCAGTCTCGGTGCAGCTACAACCATCTACAAACAAACATTGGACGCCGGGCATAGTAGCAGATGTTTTATCAGACAGGTCATATATAGTTAATGTCGACAATACTCAATATCGTAGAAATTTGTCTCATATTCGCCCCTCCTCTTCACAGAACGTACAAGAAAACCACAATGCATCTCTGTCTTCCTCATCTCATAATAGTCATAGTACACATCAAAATCACATAGAATACCATGAAAAACCAAATGTATCTGAACAACAATATTATACTTCAGACATTCCCGGTAACCAGGAAAATGAAAATTGTGTAGATGAAAATATTATACCAACCAGTCCTTCAGTATCAAACAATTCTGAAAAGTCGATTAATAGCCCTATGTTGAGAACTAAGAGAAAAATAAAGATTCCTAGTTATTTAAGTGATTATATTTGTGAAAAGTAATTGTGTTTTTTAAAATACTTTGATTTGGATAATATCTTTATACGCTACTGATCTTTAAGATTAAGTTACCATCATTGTCATTTTAATGTTCTATTCCACTAGTAATTCATTATGAATTATCTTTCTAAAAGAAAAAGAGAACGTGTTGTGGCTGTATGATCTGTCCGGAGTTGAATAAATAAAGATAAGAGTTTCTTGTAGGCAACACCAGACAGGTATGTCATGGCGCATGTCAAGTGTCCTACACGGCTCTCTAATTAATTAAATTGTGATTTTATTTATCATAAAACAATCAGTACTAGAGAATAGATTAAAGTCACCGAATACAATCATTTTACCATGATATTTAACAGAGAATCCTTCTATTAAATTAAACATAGTCATATATTCATCCTCCTTTGCCTGTGGCGGAATATACAAAACAAAACAAGCAAATAGAAACTTATTATTTAAATGTACCGTTGCACCGACAAGTTCAAACTGATGGTCATTCAAATTGACGTCACCGCATTGCACTTGACGTAGCTCGAACCGCGGTGTGGCCACTAAAAGCGCGCCTCCTTGCTTGCGGCCATCCATTCTATCGCAACGTAAAACTGTGAAACCGGGCGGTACTAGTTCGGAATCCTGGATTGAAGCGTTGCAACCAGTTTCTGTTATTGCAAATAAATCGGATGATGAAGACAGTAGTAACGCCATAAATTTCGTAGTTTTGGTCCTGAGACCCCTCACATTCTGATATAAAATGTCTGTAGGTCTACCCTTTTTCAGGTTTACTGTTGGGAGATCTCCGAAACCAAATCCAATCACTGAATTCTGCGTCGCGCGGCCATACGCTCGCTTGACTAATAGTATCATGTTAGCTATTTTATAATCAACGATGTTAATAAACGCCGATACATCAAGAATAAGGTCGGACAAGACAGCGACGTGAGTGGCATTATGGTTCACGCGCAAGACAGTTGGCGGTTTTTAAGAAAAAAAGTGACAGACTGGATTGAATCGATAGTGGATGCGAGATGTAAAATGAAACAATATAAATAAATAAATATTTACAATAAGAAGAACAAGTTATTTTTAATAGATCAGAAGTGGTAACAACCAGAAGAAACGCCAGTGTCAATCGATAAAACAGGTGAGGGTTTCTAATCGAGATATAGAAGTAACAATGATGTTTGATTTTCTGTAAACAGTTCGCTGCATTGAATATGGCGACAAAATAAGAAGAGACTCCAGTTTTCAGATACGAATTGACAAGGAAAAATGAATATGATTTTATTACAAGTACATACCTATTATAAATCTAGAAGTGAATAAATTATATATGACGCAATTAGTATTTGAAAGTTTATGTATGTAAGATAAGAGTTGTATTTGTATTGTATTTATAATATGAATTTGAAAAGTTCAATCAATGTAGACATAATATATTTATTCAGAAAACCAACAGCAATACAGAGCATGACTGTACCCAACTATAATGCAATAATACACAGTAGTTTAGCCAATTATACCTTGATTAGATAACTTGATATGAAAGAGAAAATTAAAAGTAAGTGTGTATTTTCGCGGTCAATAGAAATGGCAAAAGATGAAAACATTAGTAATAACTATGTAGCATGTCAAACCATAGGTTAATGTAAATGCAAATATATTATTATCCTATTGACAATTTTAAGTAATTCATTAAAGACAAATTAAGAGTGAAATAAATACAGATTTAGTTAAATAAGTACAACTTTATTAACATTGGTAGCCACTTGTTGTTTGAGACATTAACATTACTTAGGTACATGATAAAATTTGTTAAACATATGTGTACCTACCTACCTAATTGTATGGTATCCAGAATATAGTAAGTAGGTACAACAACATCCCATAAACAATAAATGTTCACAAAGTAACCAAGTGAAATGATAAGGATTTGAAGACTATTAACATTATAGATAGACACACACCAACTATAGGTACCTATGAGTACATATATGTTTCCTTATTAATCAGTTTTAGTATGTATGTGTGTTTTGTTTGATTCATTGGATATTTTAATACTTACTGTAGTATTATTTAAAAACATTCATGTTAATTTTATTAACTGAGAAGTGGACACAAAAATTGGTTGTTCAGTCAGCCAGAACTGTGTCAGTAGTAAATAAGCTGTGAAGGTACATGTCCTTTTGTTTCGGCTGAGAGTTGGCTTATGCGGGTCAATCAACTATTTCTTGTCGTTATTCTGTCCCATTAGCCAGGAGACAATATGACAGATTTTGTAACAAACTTAAAAGATAAACCATACAAAAAGTGTTTGCACATGATAAGAAAATAGGTGACAACACAATGTACTGAGTAACTTTGTAAACAAATTATAAAACTTCCCTGAAATTGAAAACTTGTATTTATGGCTTACAGAAGAAGTTATTAACTGTGCAAAGAAATTTCAGTACCTACTTAATATGATGTGATATGAGAGGAGAAGGTTTTGTAAAACCTTATACCACTACAGAGAATATACTATAGGCAAACAAGGGAGGCGTTAAAAGAAAAAATGAATGGATTAACATGTCTAGAGATGGAAAATAATGAATAAACTTGGACATTTTAAATACGGAAACCTGGAAAGTGAAAATATTGGATTTGAATTCATTGTCTATCGAGGACAGTTAAGTAATATTGACAGGATAAAAAGAAATTGACAGAAGGATAGCAAATATTTGAAAGAGATATGGGTCGTTTGGTGAAATTATGAAGACACGTTGAGCCTGCCCGTCATGCCCTACTGAAAAACTATGTATAGAGACTAAAATATGTATGATTTAATCGTGGGTGGCTCACTGGTGATGCATTGTGGCCAATGGTAAGGGTAGCCCAGATTTTGCTGTACTCAATGATGTTTAATTGTACTTTTACAATGAAAAACACTTTTCCGGAGGCCAGTGAAAATTCAATCTTGTATTGAATCAATATTATGAAGACTGACAGGGAGAATCTTTTGTTCACTACAGCTTCAAGTTTAGAGAGGTGATAAAGAAAAAAAAACGAGTCATCATTCAGTATTTTTTGTAATCAGATCATTAAAATGTGTTTATTGTTTACCAACAGTCAAAACTTTTAAGGTAAAACAGGTTCTAAATAACACTTCCTTCAATGTTTATATAACTTTGACTTCCACATTGATTCTTCATCATGTTTTTATTTGTAACTTAGTATTATTATGATTATACACTTGTTACACAGCAAAATGCCTACTCATAAGAGAAGTTGCGGCACAAAAGATTCAATTGTATTGTTTCTTCCCGTTGAAGACACTTGAAGTCCAGTCAATACAAAAATGAATTACCGACTTCAGTTCTTAATCTCTTCGTTAACGTTTGATGCATTCATTGCGGTAAGTATTGCTTGCCTTTTGAAACGCGTCGTTTGTTCAAGGTAAACAGAACCGTAACTGTCAAGTCTGCAGCAAAGCCCGTTTCTCGTCCAGGAAATCAGTATCCAGGCCATTTAGGTCTTAGTCCAGCTTATAATACACATAGATAATAATCAAAATCAACCTCAACGATGGAAACAATTCCGAAGATTGGCGTTTGACAATTTTGAGTATTTTGACATGAAATAAAGTGCCCATAGAATGACATATGAGTTGAACCGTTTTGCGTTCCGATACTTACCATATTCATGCTGAAATAACGTTTCTTTGATTTTCACTTTATTTCTTTTGCTTATTTATATAAATCAATGAGAAGATCCAGTTTTGCGAAAGAATATAAAACTGAAACATTTTGACGAATGGTCTTAGACGTGTTCAGACCACAAAATAATCGTTATAACATATAAGGTACCTACCATAAGGATACGAATGGTTGGCGCAACCCAAAAATGCGTAAGTACATAAAGGATTCCATAGATCGAGCCCTAGTGGGACCTAGCGAGTCCCCAACAGGGATGAAGGTAAATTATCCTACCTAACTAAATTAAGAAGTAGGTAACAAAAGACTAAAGAGATTACATCCTTGTCATCTTATGTCCTATCTATATAGATACTTTAGTCGTATTATGTGCATAATGTCAGCTTTTGGATTTCTAACAAAAAAAAACAGGGCTATAAGTATATGATGAAGAACAGGAGATTCAACATTTGGCATATCTCGTTCCGTGTGGGTTTGTGTGTATCGCCTCTACACAGGGATGGAATTTACGTCCGTCAGCGCGATATTTAACGTTGATCACTTGTAAAACGAAAGTATCGAACATATTTTAGATATCATAGTACTTACAAGGGATCTTAGAATCACAGCAACATTGATAAGAAAAGATAATCTAATATGATGGACTAATACCTATATTAAATTATGCAAACAGAACTTTTGAATTAAGACTTGCTAAGAAATACCTACTAAAGTTGAAAAGAAAAGTAAAATATCTAATAGCCATCATTCCCTATTGGTGCATCGCAAATCACATACAATTTGCTGTTTGAAATTAAATACGTCCAGATAGACTAGAATCTCTTACTGTAGACAAAAAGGAGACTACTCACTATGGAAAGAAGATTGAAATGGGCCTAATCATGAAGGTATGCTTAAAACAAAACGAGGCGACCGGGAGGAGCTCCAAGGAAAAAGCAAAAACTTCTTTCAGCATTGCCGGAGGATGTGTTTCAGCCGAATGAACGAGACAAGACCTAAATATCAAGCTAACCATAGAGTCTTGTAGGAAGACAGATGAAGTGAACATAAAATACTTATTTACGAATGTCAATCCGATATACGTACTTTACTATGGACTTGCAGCAGTTACGGGCCATAACTATGGGCTCAGTTTGCCCAAAATAAAAATATGTATATATATTGAAATTCTGCAATGATTGCAGAACAATGCTCTAAAAATAATAAAAAAAAATGCCCCATGCTTCATATGAAATAAAATAAACACAGAAGATCATGAGTAAACAAGCACTTTCGAATCGTCAGGTAGAAACATAATCTTCTAATTAATTACTATTCCTCAAATCCATTGATAGATACAGTTGGTGCCAAAATAATAATTTGTAAGTATATAGTATCTGGTAATGCCAATATTAAAAGAGGATATACAAGGATGTTGCAAAAGTTACGAGCACAGACTAGCACAAATAATATTTATGTATATATGTATTTAAATATACCTAGTAGATTAAGCTGTTTTCATTATACTATATTTTATATTGTTATTAATAAACTATTACTTCTCTCATATATCGTCTTGTATTTGATAAATATCTGTACATATTTGTTTGACTGTCGTACCAAGTTGTAGAAGTCAACTTTGGCAATGCCCATGCTATTAATGATATTCAAGTTTATAGGCGAAAGATAGATCTAGGTCTTAAGATTTGTATTTAATAGACCTAATGTCGACAATGATTCTGCTTGGAGTATTTGTTTATTTTAAGGTGCAGTGCAGCAGGTGTTGGAGTGAGCGTGCTCCGACACGGCTGGCTGAAGATATACTTAAGCGACTTGCTGGGTGTCGGAGCGAGCGTGCTACCGATGACAGCAGATGAATGACTAGCCTGGGTCTTGGAATAAATCTAGTACCGATCGCAGCAAATGAGTGCAGCAGGTGCAATCTAACCTTTGAGACATCTAATTTATATTATTTAATGTTGAAAATGATTCTGTTTGGAGAATGTGTTTATTTTTAGGGTGCAGCGCAGCAGGTGTTGGAGTGAGCGTGCTCCGACGCTGCTGAAGATATAAGCGATTTGCTGGGTGTCGGAGTGAGCGTGCTACCGATGACAGCAGATAGATGACTGACTCGCTGGGTGTCGGAGTGAGCGTGCTACCGATGACAGCAGATAAATGACTGACTCGCTGGGTGTCAGAGTGAGCGTGCTACCGATGACAGCAGATAGATGACTGACTCGCTGGGTGTCGGAGTGAGTGTGCTACCGATGACAGCAGATAGATGACTGACTCGCTGGGTGTCGGAGTGAGCGTGCTACCGATGACAGCAGATAGGTGATTAACTGACTGGGTGTCGGAGTGAGCGTGCTACCGATGACAGCAGATAGGTGATTAACTGACTGGGTGTCGGAGTGAGCGTGCTACCGATGACAGCAGATAGATGTAACTGACTGGGTGTCGGAGTGAGCGTGCTACCGATGACAGCAGATAGGTGATTAACTGACTGGGTGTCGGAGTGAGCGTGCTACCGATGACAGCAGATATATGTAACTGACTGGGTGTCGGAGTGAGCGTGCTACCGATGACAGCAGATAGATGTAACTGACTGGGTGTCGGAGTGAGCGTGCTACCGATGACAGCAGATAGGTGATTAACTGACTGGGTGTCGGAGTGAGCGTGCTACCGATGACAGCAGATAGGTGATTAACTGACTGGGTGTCGGAGTGAGCGTGCTACCGATGACAGCAGATAGATGATTAACTGACTGGGTGTCGGAGTGAGCGTACTACCGATGACAGCAGATAGATGTAACTGACTGGGTGTCAGAGAGAGCGTGCTACCGATGACAGCATATAGATGATTGACTAGCTGGGTGTCGAAGTGAGCGTGCTATCGATGACAGCAGATAGATGGCTGACTAGCTGGGTGTTGGAGTAAATGTGCTACCGATGACAGTAGAATTAGATGCCTGCAGTAGATATTGAAGTGAGCGTGTTCCAATACGGCTGAAGATTTGACTGATTTGGCTTGACATTCCGAAGGATAAGAATTAGTAATGATAAAATAAAAATGCTACAAGAACTAAACTCTGAAAGCAAGAAAATCGGCTTACATATGAATGCATCTAAAACAAAATTAATGTCAAACTACAACAGGAAAGTAATTAAAATAGAGGAAAACCTCATAGAATATGTGGATGATAATGTATGTTTAGGAAAATTTGTGTCTTTCGAGGCAAATAGTAATGAAAATGATGTTGATAGGAGAATAAACACAACATGGAAGAAATACTGGGCTTAGAAAGAAATCCTTAAAGGAAACTACAACCTTAACAAGAAAAAGATAGTAATGGATTCCTGCATCCTTCCAAGCTTGACATATGCTAGCCAAACATGGGTCTATACTGGAAAAATAAAGAACAAAATTTTATCCTGCCAGCATGCAATGGAAAGGAGTAAAATAAAACTAAGAAGAATACAGAAAACGAGAAACACAGATATACGTAAGAAAAATATCAGATGCTCTTCAATATAGTTTAACACAGAAGTGGAGATGGGCAGGCCATATAGCTAGATATAAAGATAAAAGATGGACCCTCCAAACAACGAAATGGCGAGGTCCAGCTGGAAAAAGAAATGTAGGAAGACAAAGAAAAAGATTGGTTGACGACATCATAAAAACGGCAGAAAAAAATCTGGACTGAAACAGCAACAGACAAGGAAAAGTGGAAAAAATGGAGGAGGCTTTTACCCTTGGGGAACACTAATGTGGAAAAAACGCATTAATAATAATAGCAATAATAATGATAAAATAAACTGATAGAATAGGGTCATTCTATGATTGAGGGATGGCCGAAGCACTACAGGAATACAGACTTGAAAGTTGAGTCCTTTTGAATAGATCTTGCAAATGAGATTTGAAGTTCAATCAAGTAAGGAATAGGAACTCAGCAATATCACAATCTGGTGTACCTAATCAGTAAATATTGTGTGAAAAAGTACAGTCAGCTATAAGAGCCTGTGCCAGGGAATATTTTTTTTGTCAGAAACCTAACACAGTTGCTTTGAAGTGGTTACCAAACAGTACACAAGCATTTGAAGCATCGGGTATCTACGGGGCAATACGAGCAGTCTTTAAAGTGAAGGTCTGGATCTCAGCAAGGTCTTGTATGAATTTGCACACGCACGAATGTAAAAGGAACAAAAAAAAAACCAGAAAGCACCTTTATTTTAATTCCTGTATCGTGGTCTGAGGGCAGACACGAGTCAGAATGGCCGAATGTTAGCTATTTTATAATCAACGATGTTAATAAACGCCGATACATCAAGAATAAGGTCGGACAAGACAGCGACGTGAGTGGCATTATGGTTCACGCGCAAGACAGTTGGCGGTTTTTAAGAAAAAAAGTGACAGACTGGATTGAATCGATAGTGGATGCGAGATGTAAAATGAAACAATATAAATAAATAAATATTTACAATAAGAAGAACAAGTTATTTTTAATAATCATAAGAGGACTCTGGAACTCCGACTATGAAAGATGCGTAGCCTCTTTCTGTTTTATGTTTAATCTTCTCGACAACAACACTCACGCTAGAACCGCAAATAGATCGTACGTGGGACTCCACTTGCTCTGCCGTGGTGTCCGACATCAAACGCCAAACATGTAGATGCCTCTTTTTCTCCATAGCCTGTAATCCTAAGCCTGTACTCTCACCTTTCATAACATTCTTAACCTTCTGCTTTCGCTTTCTATTTGTTGGTTCTTCCCAGTTATTATCCAATCGCTCAGTTTGCAATGGAGTATCCAATGCTGTGTCAACCTTATTTCCGGCTAAGCCATTCACGAGCGTAATCGGCGTGATCGAGGTTTTCGTGGCCCCAATCTTATCGGGTATTAGCGAAGCATTTTTTGTTTGTTTTGGTTGTTTTGCTTGGCTGTTATTGATTTGAGTGATACTGGAATAAGTATTACCATTTGATGACAAGGAAGACTTCGGGTTTACCTGTTGCATGTCAATATTCTGCTCAACAACAGATGTTTTAGTAGACGGTTTATGTACAACTTTTTTTCAAGTACCCTCATTTTTTGATCAATTTTTTGTATCTCGCATCTAGTTTCACCAAATAAATGTAGTATTTGCTGGAGCAGCACGGCCTGTGCGTCCAGTCGGTCCATGACAACAGATCGCAGCTGTTTCATTTCGTCAAGCAGCTGATTATCGTTGTCTTGATGGTAGTTGTGTTCGGTGACAGTAGGGGCGGACTTTGACCCGGGATGAGTTCCCCGCCGTGTATTTACAAAGTTAGTGGATGTGAAGGTGTTATTCAAGTTACCTCGGATTGGCGTATGACTGTTGTCGCCTTTAGGTTTCATGCACATACACTCGGGGCAAATCCAGTTATCCTTATCGTCTTGGGAAAGATCTTCAAAATCCTCCGGTTGTAATGCGATGCACTTCAAATCGTAAGTTTTTTTACAATTCACGTTTGAACATTCCATGTATTGGAGACTAAAAATATTCATCTCACAGCCACTACACTTCGATGCCATTATATCTTAAGTATATTATTATTATTGATACACAATGATAGCATTGATAACAAACACGTCCGTCTCGCACGAAAGCGCGAGGTAGTTTTTAGTAGTTTTTAGTATTTTTGATAATGATTTAGTATTAATGAACGTGTACTAGATTTCCGAATTGAATTGATTTAGACTGCCAGATGACATACTGATCAGGCCTTGCAGGGAAGCCCCCCCGTCAAGATGGTATCAACAGCCACACCAGCGGTCCAAAAAGAACTCCGACCCACCCTCCCATCGGCGGGCAAAAGAAAGGAAGCCCGTAGTTCATAAGTCATTCATGCATCAGAAATCCCCCACCCAAAACACGACTCATTAGCGTAAGAAATCGGGCAACGGTCAAGTACGGAAAGGCTGTAGACACACAGCATCGCCATGCCTGACTAGAGCACCCCGCAGACACCAAACGGGAGAAGCATGTTTCTCTCCCGGCCTTTCAGCACTGGCTGAGGCAAGGATCACGCGGGTAGTTTTAAGACTTCGTCCCCCTCCCCCCCCCCCCCCCCCCCGTCACCTTCCGAAAAATTTTTGAGTATTTCGAGAGCGATGTAGAGAGTTGTTGGGAGTAAATGCAAACGCGACGCCTAACAGAAACAAGATAGCAATGTCAATGCGCACACCCGTTGACATTGCCTCATGATATCGCTAGGTCCCTACTTCCCTAGCGCCGATACGTGTCTACGTGACCAGACAGTTTTATAAAGTAAATGTACAATTAATTAAATAAAGTTAGTATTCAGTGATAATCTTGCGTTATTTATTCACAACAGGTTATGGGCCCAGCACGCTTCCACTGCGCCGATACGTGTCTACGTGACCAGACAGTTTTATAAAGTAAATGTACAATTAATTAAATAAAGTTAGTATTCAGTGATAATCTTGCGTTATTTATTCACAACAGGTTATGGGCTGTCCCTGCCTGATATAGTTTTTGAAAAGTATTCTTGTTAAAAGTGAAAATAAGTAAAAAAGTAAAATATAACCTCACTTTCCGCGAGTGAAATTTCGAGTCACTTTTTTTCAGCTATTATTACGAAAATTAGTATAAATAATGGCTACAAATACATTATCTATTCAGAAATTATGTGGAAGAGATGATTTCTCTACCTGGAAGTTTGCAATGGAAGCATATTTGCAACTTGAAGAGTTGTATGAATCTGTCACAACAGAAGATTATAAAGACAAGAAAAAGGACACTAAAGCCAGGTCTAAAATAATATTGTCGATTGATCCACAACTTTATATACATGTGCAAGAAGCTACTACAGCAAAACAGGTATGGGACAATTTGTGTAAAGCGTTTGAAGACTCCGGCCTACTCAGAAAAGTTGGGCTGCTACGAGATTTGATAAATACTAACTTGGAATCTAGTACAAATATTGATGAATATATAAGTAAAATCATGTCGGCGGCGCACAAGCTAAGAAATATAGGCTTCAGTGTATGCGATGAATGGCTCGGCACTCTCATGTTGGCTGGATTGCCCGATGAGTACAAGCCAATGATAATGGGTATTGAGAGCTCAGGCATAAAAATTAGTGCAGATCTGATTAAGACTAAGCTACTGCAAGAAGTTAAATCAGATACTACTACCGCCTTTTATGCAAGGTCAAAGAAATTCAAGAACCCAAATCGCTTCAGTAAAAGCAAAGAATATCAATCAGAGAAACCAAAAGGCCCCCGGTGTTTCAATTGCAACAAGTATGGCCATTTGGGGAAGCAACGTTGGTTTAAAGATAACAAAAGAGAAGAAAAGGATACAAAAAATGGTTTTGTTGCCGCTTTCTCAGCCTCAACAGTCAATGATGCTAACAGTTGGTTTTTAGACTCCGGGGCATCAGCACACCTGACTATGCATGAGGAATGGCTTGAAAATAAAGCAGCTCCACCTGTTCAGAACATCAGGATTGCCAACAATGAAATGCTTAAAGTACAAAGCAGCGGCACAGTGACCATCCGGGTACCAAATGAAACAACAGGACAGTATGACAATATTCAGGTAAAAAATGTATTGTATGTTCCTGGCTTATCGACAAACTTACTATCTGTCAGTAAAATGATTATGAATGGAAACAAAGTTGAATTTGACAGATATGGATGTTCAGTATTAAACATCAATGGAGATATAGTGGCCACAGCAAAACTGGTAAACAATACCTATAAATTAGTAACCGACCTACAAGGCCAGGCAATGGCAGCTACGACAGAAGACGAATACCTCTGGCACCAACGATTGGGCCACATCAATTTCAGTGATTTACAGAAAATCCCAAATTATACAACTGGTGTGAAGCTATCTCATCAGGGAAAACCAGATGCATGTACTTCTTGCTTGAAAGCAAAGCAAACCAGACAACCATTCAAGACAGAAGGTTCCCAGGCTACGAAGTTGCTGGAAGTTGTGCATTCTGATCTCTGCGGTCCTATGGAGAAGCAGTCTATCGGAGGTGCAAGACGGAGTACTGGGCTGAAGCTGTAGCTACCGCTGCATATATAATCAATCGATCTCCTTGCCGTTCTTTACCTGAAGTCACACCCGAAGAACGATGGACTGGTTCAAAACCTGACTTAAGCCACATGAAGGTGTTTGGATGCAAAGCAATGGTGCATATCCCTAAAGAGAAGCGTCACAAATTTGATCCAAAATCACGTGAGTTGACTTTTGTGGGGTACAGCGAATGCACCAAAGGATATCGATTTGTTGATAAAAGAACTAAAAAAAAAAAAAAAAATATATCCTGTGCAGGATCTTCTGTCTACTGTGTCGCTGCTTTGTACTTTAAGCATTTCGAATTGGACCTGGCTTTAGTGTCCTTTTTCTTGCAGTAAATTCTGTAAGTAGATTCAATAACAATCCTACTACTCAGCACTGGGGAGCTGTTAAAAGAATATTCCGATATTTAAAAGGAACAATTAACATGAAATTAACCTTCAAGAAGGACAATAAGAACATAACTGGCTATTGTGATGCGGATTGGGCCAGCGACACAGTAGACAGAAGATCCTGCACAGGATATATTTTTATTTTTCAGGGTGCTTGCATAAGTTGGAACTCAAAAAAACAAGCCACGGTAGCACTGTCATCTACTGAGGCTGAGTACATGGCTATGAGCTCCGCTGTTCAAGAGGCGGTATGGCTGAAGCAACTTGAAGATGATATCTGGTCCAATTTATCAGGTACGCCAATAACTTTGTACTGTGATAATCAGAGCGCTATCAGTATTTCAGGGTCTGGTGCCTATCATGCTCGCAGCAAACATATCGACGTGCGGTACCATTTTGTAAAGGACAAGATTGCTGCTAGAAAAGTGAACATCGAATACATCAGCACCAATGGCATGGTGGCAGATGCACTCACCAAAGGATTATCGAGACTGAAGCTGAATACCTTTACAGCTGCAATGGGTTTGCATTCCGGAGAGGGTGTTGGGAGTAAATGCAAACGCGACGCCTAACAGAAACAAGATAGCAATGTCATTGCGCACACCCGTTGACATTGCCTCATGATATCGCTAGGTCCCTACTTCCCTAGCGCCGATACGTGTCTACGTGACCAGACAGTTTTATAAAGTAAATGTACAATTAATTAAATAAAGTTAGTATTCAGTGATAATCTTGCGTTATTTATTCACAACAAGAGTGATGACCGAGGTTTTTAGCTGGTAGGAGTCCGGCACTGTCTGGGCCTCCCTTCCCAGTCGTCCATGATGGACTTTCCTCGGTCCGCACTCTATACATCTTTTTCAAATTCGTAAACAAAAGCAAGGACTCTCGTCCATGGCCCTTCAGGCGACTCACAAAAAAAAAAAAAAAACCTAACCTAACCTAACCTACTTTAATAACTAGTAAATTCCCCTTCTCTTCCCACTTCTTCGTAATGAAGAATGATCCTCCACAATGAGACTCATCGCGTACTAAGTAGTCTGTGGCACGTCGGCAGCTCGGTGGGAGTGGGGGGTGAGAGGGAGGGGGGGGGGGGGGGGGATAGAACCATCTATAGGGATTGATTAAAAACATTGATACATTTTGATAACGTTTATTTGTCAATAAGTAAAACTAATATTGTTAAAATGTATACCTATATAGGTAGTTGAAAATCGATTGATTATTATGTAATACATAATTATCTACGGGATCGCCATGTTCATAGAATGTTCGAAAAACGCGGGTACATGTAACAAAAAGAAACGCGATATAGAAGTTCCTCGAAGACAAACGAATGGTGTACTATATTTTCGTTTCACAATTTGGAAATATTTAGAAGTTCACTATATTGTTTTTCTTTTTACATCAGTGTCCTCTAATAAATTATACTAACTCTCAACCGAAGTGCTACATACATTTAATAGCTACATACATGTAACAATTTACTGATAAGTGAGCGTGATCAGAGAACAGCATACCTACACTCTGATTTCAAATTCAAGACCAAACAAATATACCGTAGACCTATTTGCTATCTGCTGCCTTATAGATGATCAAACGAACTTCTCGAGCGAAGTTCGATCATTATTATATGAGTCGTTTCATTCGAAGATATAATAAATATCTAGGTAGTCCTTTAAACCTACAGGCGACTCTGCACGATATTTAAGAGAAATTCAATTGACTATTAAACGAATTTTAGTTCATCCATTCGTGTAACCTTCCTGTCTCTGGGGTATGTCTGTCGATTCCCCGAGTGCCAGTAACATGTCCGGGTCGAGTTCAGGCTGAACCGCCGTTGTCGTCTGATTTTCAGCGACGGAAACATCGTTATTCAGTTCTGGCGCCGGAACGTCGTCGGGATGTTCAGGCGCCGGAATTTCGCTGTTTAATTGCGATTCCGGTATTATAGGGATATGAGCCGGTGATGAACTATGTTCATTTTGTTCGATTTCGTCATCTAAAATAATGAAGAAGTGGTTAATAAATAAACGGAAAAAAAAATTTCACTTGAGGGTAGATTGAGAAAATATTTGTGTCGCAGAGAAACGTGTATTTCTACTAAAGAATGCACGTATGTTCTGCTTTTTTAACATCGTTGGAGACTCGCAGTCAACCCCGATGTGTATTTGATCATAGTTAATGACTCGCGGTCAATCCCTATGTCGGCTCATTCTAACCACTTCTCATCATAATTTATAAAATAAATTAACTTACCTTCATCTTCCGATGACGACGATGAGTAAATTATTCTCGACCATCGTCTACGATCGTCTTGAAGTTTTTTAATATTTTCTTCGTAAAGATGTATCTTCTCTTGCGCCTTGCGTTTCGACATGATGGCGCGTAGCGAGAGAGAAGAGGCGCGTGCGCTCGTCGCCGTGCACGAAAAAAGAATGAGCGAATATGAAGGTGGGATTGACAGGAAGGTTACACGAATGGATGAACTAAAATTCGTTTAATAGTCAATTGAATTTCTCTTAAATATCGTGCAGAGTCGCCTGTAGGTTTAAATTACTACCTGGCTATTTATTATATCTGAAGAATGAAACGACGAAATATAATATCGACATTGTTGACATTATATTTGCTATCTGCTGCCTTATGTCGACATTGTTGACATTTTATTTATTTTACTAGTATAATATCATATGCAGGCACTTGATTCAAATTGTTTAATTAAAACCAACATCTTTTTCTTTTTTACTGGTCATTATTAGATATTTTTGTCTTGAATAAGCAATCGTAGTACAATGGTACACCGTTGGTATAAAAATAAGCGATAGTTATGGTATTTTGTAGTGACATACAATAATTGAGTTATTTTAATTGCAAAGGTCAAGAAGATAAACAATGGGAACATGGAACACACGAGCGAATAGGTCTGAATTTAACAAATTTATGTTCAGCCAATTTTCCATGAGTGTTCTCCAGTGGCACGAGTATGTCCAGTGATCGGTTATTTGGATTCTCCCTCGCGGGATATCAAGTAGAAAAGTTAATATAGATACGACAGTTTCCCGCGATACCGAACAAACCATACAAAAATAAAACGATTTAAATTTATCTCTAAGGAATTTTTTACTCTTACATGGCAACCAGTTGAGACAAAAACTTCTATTCTTTTCCTAATCTCTACACTTTATTTTAAGCAAAATATATTAAAACCTCCACAAAGTATTAGCTTATATATCTGTCATGATGGAAAAAATACTTCAAAATTGACATTTCATTATTTTCTCTGGATTTCAGTTCTAATTATTTGCTTCTAAGGATTGCATAAATAAATAGGTATTAGCTGTATAATTTATACTATAATATTAGGTCACAGGTTATCGCATAAGTGCAAATCAGCTCGTCTATCAGCCACTTAGATGTTTTAAATTGTAATTAAATAAACACATTGTATTTTTTTGCCTTTTCTAACAACATAAAGCCCGGATTCCCGGGGCATATCCATACTAACATAATGATTGAGGTCGTTCACCCCATGTTGAATCCAAAAAACCGATCACTGGTTATGTCGGACTAAAATATTTATGATTTAACTAAAATACATTTTATATACAGAGACACACAGACACTCAAACACACACACACACACGCACACATTCACACTCACACACTTATCTTATTATTTTAGATTTAATATTTTCTTAGCACGGTCATCTTGTTCCTTTATTTTAAATTATACTTGTAAAATCTGTACTCTCGGCTCCCAAGATACAGGCTGTGCCTAGTTTGGGGCTGACGGATATCTTTCTCTGTTTGTTAAAAATGTGTATGTTAACAGAATAGTTTAATATAATCGCATGTAACGTTGTTATGGTAAATAAAAAAATTGTATTTGTATATGAGATCTGTCATGTGAGTTTGTCTCTAAGATTAAGACACAGTAATTCGCGAAACTACTTATTCGTAAAAGTATCTAGGATTCATCTTTTGCGTGGGTTCCTACATGGAACTTTAAGCTACCCTTGGTGGCGAACTGTTTTTTACATATTTCGCAGGCAAACGGCTTTTCTCCTGTGTGCATGTGGATTATATGCGCCTTCACACCGCCAGTTCGCCTGAACTGTTGTTTACATATTGGACAGGAATACGGCTTTACTCCCGTGTGTATTCGGTTGTGTACCCTAATAGCACTCTCGTGACGGAACTGTCTTTTACATACATCACAGGTGTATGGTTTGCCTCCCGAGTGTATTAGTCCATGAGATTTCAAGCTCCGTAATCCCTTGAAGCCTTTATTACATATCTCGCAGGTGTAAGGTTTGATGTGTGTATGCATTGCTATTGTATGGTTATTTAAAGTCGCCAGTGCCGTAAATTGTTTGTTACATACTTCACATGAGTATGGTTTTTCACCGGTGTGTATGCGTTTGTGAGTGTTCAGACTTCCTGATTGCGTGAAGGCTTTTGTACATATGTCGCAGGTGTACGGCCTTTTGGTCGTCACCTGTTTGTCGGTGGTCGAATGGTTTAGTGTGACGCCATGTGTCCCCTTGGTCCCCGGCCGAGTGTTGTCGTGTGTCGTGCTGGTGTCCCGCGGCGGCGCGGGTTGTCGGGCGCTCGCGGTCGCGGGGAGCGAGCAGCGCGGCGTAGCGGCTGAAAACGCAATACAATTATATTGCGACAACTTATTTGATAATAATTATACTAGTACCGAAAGGGCCGAGTGGGGCGGAAAGGTTCTCGAGTGGCGACCACGTACCGGAAGGCGCGGCGTGGGTAGGCCGCCCACATGGTCGCGGGAGTCCGCTGGATACGGGTGGCGCAGGACCGGTTATGTTGGCACTCTTTGGGGGAGGATTTTGTCCAGCAGTGGACGTCTTTCGGCTGATATGATGATGATGATGATACTAGTACCGAATATTGATGTATCATAATAATTTATCAAAAAAACCTCATTGCTAATGTTAACAATGTGCTTGCGTATTAATACATAGTACATACATGATTTAATGCGCCTGAACTAGGATGATCCTGTGTTGAGGCACAGACAACAATTACGAACAAACAATTACAGACAAAGATAATAATTACAAACTAATTAGTGCAATTTGTGCACAAGAAACGTATAAAATATTATCGTACATTTAGAAACAATTGTATTATAAAACATAGTATCTATTTCAATTAACCTGAGGTATCCCGCCGTACCAGGAAAATAGGCAGTAAAATTTGAATCAAATCAAAATAAAAACTGAGTAGACTTTGTTCTGTTTCTAAAATAGAATGATGCAAAACAAAAGTTCTAATTTAAAATGATATAAATTCCATTGAAGGGAGGATGCCGTGAATTCGCGGGATCGGGAAACAACAGGTTAAAACATTTAAGTGTATTCATATCAGCAAATCGCCTATTAAACTTACGTTAGGTATACATAATTAGAATTACAGTGTCAGCATCTGAAATTGCGTTAGACTAAGTCAAGCAAGTTTAAGTAAATTGAGGTCAATAAAATATGTTTAACAAATAATTGCTTGCGCGGCCTTCGCGTATAGTAGACCGACGTTAAAATATGACAAGTTAGTGACTTAAATAGGTGAAATACATATATACATATAAAATAAGTCAAAACAAAAGTAATGTAAGCGGCGCCCTTAAATTAGACCCCTTTGGAATCAATGGCGTTTATGTAACGTTGCTCGGCCATTTTTCTAGCAGGACATTCAATTATGGATGGTGGATTAACCCAACTAAATTGAGAAGTATCAGAAGTCTAATACATCCATGGCATACATACTAACTATAATAAAAACTGCATTCAAATATTTTCAAAAAACCTACATACACGGCCGGGAATCGAACCCGGTAAAATCTGTCTAAAAATCGGAGTTCGTTTTTTGTGTAATAGTCCTGGATGTAAGGAACAATTGGAAATGGAAAAATGCCTGATTATTTTTGGTGATAGGAATAAACTTCCTTAGCACCAGAAAAAAGTTGCAGACTTTTCAGCTGAGTCAATTATTTAAATAAAATATAAACAGTTTACTCGCATACCTTTTCGGGTTTAGGACGGCAAATAAGACACTGCTTTACCCGTCTCATCCAAACCCAAAACGTAAGTGATTATCTTGACTCCTAGGAGCAAATTTCCGTATCTCTTATAGTTTCGGATTTTCCCTCACTGTCCCGTTTGAATAATTCTCGCTGTTCTTATACTTTAGTCTTGTTATATAGGTGACATCAGTTTTGATTGAATTGTCGTTGTAGGTGTGCGTGGGGCCCTGTATACTTATTATTCCTCTATTTTTCAACTTACTTATTCTCGTACATATACCAATAAGACCATTTTTGAATCGGCAAATTTCTGATTTCAAGGGATTTTCATCTCGAAATATTTTAATTTGAAAAAAACAAGATTTATTATTTGCTGAAAGTGACTATAATTTTTTATTACATTCATTGCCAGCTATACATCTATAGAATATTCGGTAGAATCTATTTTCAATTGAGTATTTTTATCGGTATCTATACAATGAGTAGATAAATGCGAAGTCACAATGACAGCCTAAAAAAGCCAACAATGACCTGCGCTCAGATTTTGAGTTTGAATCTCATTCCTAGATCAGTCATTTTGGAATTGTCATAAGATCAGTCTTAGATTTCGACAGGAACAATCGAAATATAAAGGTTATACATTATAATTACCTGTGTCTCTGTCAATTGTTGTAAAAAATTGCAGTGTGATTTTTTTAAAACGGGACCGTATCGTATAATTTTATCGTAGTTTCATCGTTTTAGACTATGCGCTGCTCGGGAGCAAAGATGTAGCGACACATCCAAAACGACGAGTAATCTACTAAACAGATAAATACATAAGTTGAATTATGCGCATTTAAGTACCGTTCAGTTGCTAGAACGTGTGAAAATCGTGAAAGTTTAAATCAATATATTATTTATAGTACTTTTAAAGCAACTTACCGCAAGGCGCAACAGCTATGTCACGCTTTACGTTCTCCAACTCCAGCTCCAGTTCAATCTTAATCACGTGGTCGGCGCTATCATCCGTCTCGCTCACTCTGTAAGAGTTTGCACTGCTCTCATGGTTATCTCTCATAGGTTCTTCCTTCGCCTGCGTCTCGCTCGTTCCGCATGGGTCTGCACTGCTCTCACACTTAGGCTCCTCCTTCACGCGAGTCTCCTTATGCGTCTCGCTCGCTCCGCATGGGTCTGTACTGCTCTCAATCTCGGACTTTTCCTTCACGTTGACTGCTTCATGTTTATGTTTTTCAAAACTGCTGTTTTTTCTGAAAGTCTTCTTAGACGTTTCGCACGAAAACGGTTTTTCAATCGTGTGTATAATTTTATGAACATTTAAAGTACCCGGTTGTTTAAATTTATTTTTACTTATGTCACACGGATATGTTTTTTCGCATGTGTGTGACCTTTTATGATTATTAAGAGCGCTCCACTGTGTGAACTGCTTGTCACACATCGTGCACCGATAAGGTTTTTCTCCCGTGTGTGTTCGTATATGTGATTGTAAATTAGTTAACTGCGTGAATTCCTTTTTACATGTTTCGCAACTGTATGGTTTTTCTCCAGTGTGACTGCGTTCGTGCATTTTTAAATGATCCGATCTCGCGAAACTCTTTCGACATACTTCACATGAGTAAGGCTTTTCCTCAGTGTGCATTCGTTTGTGATCTCTCAAATTGCCCAAAAAAGCAAACTTTTTCTTACATACTTCACACACATAAGGTTTCTCCCCAGTGTGAATCCGCTCGTGAATCTTTAAGTAATTCTTTCGAAACTTTTTTTTACATATTTT
Organism: Epinotia brunnichana; assembly: GCA_963854355.1. NCBI lineage: Eukaryota > Metazoa > Arthropoda > Insecta > Lepidoptera > Tortricidae > Epinotia > Epinotia brunnichana. The sequence goes on along the minus strand of OY977958.1, from coordinate 22,012,914 downwards.
GCAAGAATATTTCTTTACACTCATGTCACTGATGGGTTCGCGGATGAATAAAGACTCATTTGGTAATGTTTCTAATGCTTCCCGAAAATGGACTTTAACATGATCGACTAGACAATGCTTTTGTAAAAATATTTGGCCGCAAGTGTCGCACTTGTAGGTGTTTGTCTCCGCGGTGTGTCGGAGGGTGTCGGTGCCTGTATGTAGTGGTGCGGTGTCGAGTGTATCATCTGTGGTATCATGGTGTTGGTGTGCAGCGGCCGCGGTCGCGGCGGGCTCGCGGGTTGTGACGGCGCAGCGCTCGAGCGCAGGCCTGTAGTCACAAACCACGGGCTGCGATTTTTCTAGAAAAAAAGAATAAATAATAAAGAAGAAATTACAATAATAATTTGGTAAGCCGTTTCGGAACGTCATAATTCTTTCCCACAAGATACTTTCCAAAAAACTTTAAGTAAGTAAGTTCATATACCCGATTTTCATAATATTTGAATGCCAATTAACTTGTCAATCACTGTGTCCGTTTCCTAAAACTTCCACAACATTCGTGTGCAAACAAAAATGTATTGTAATCAGAGTATAAAGTCACTTACCGCCAAGGGCATTGACTTTGTTGGGACGCTGCGTACGTCCTGGCCAAAGCACACGCTCGTCCTTAGTCACCTGCGCGTACAACTCGCCCGGCGCGTACAACTCGCCCCGCGCGTACAACTCGCCCCGCGCGCTTTTTTCTTCCGCGTGAATGAGTTCATGAACATTTAAAGCACCCAATTGAATAAACGTCATTTTACATATTTTGCACGAATACGGTTTTGCACCTGCGTGCATTCGTTTGTGCGTCTCGAGAGCACTCAATTGCGTAAATCGCTTTGTACACATCGTGCAACCATAAGGTTCTGCTCCCGTATGGGTTCGTATATGTGACTTTAGCCTACTCGTATGCGCGAACCTTTTTTTACATATTTTGCACGAGTGTGGTTTTTTCCCCGTGTGACTTAGTTTATGTATTTTTAAATATCTCGATCTAGCGTAGCTCTTTCCACATACATCACATGATAAACGCCTTTCTCCAGTGTGGATTCGTTTATGTTGTATCAAACTGTTTAAAACAGCAAACTGCTTCGTACATACTTCACAGGCATAAGGTTTCTCCCCTGTGTGAAACCGCTCGTGAAACTTCAAGTAATCCCTCCGGTACTTTTTATTACATAATCTGCAGGTATATTTTTTTAAGCTCGTGTCACTGGGGTCGTAGATAAATAAAGACTCGTTTGGTAATGTTTCTGACGATTCCTGAAGGTGTACTTTAACATGTTCTAATAGACATTGTTTTTGTAGAAATATTTGGCTGCAAGTGTCGCACTTGTAGGTGTTTGTCTCCGCGGTGTGTCGGAGGGTGTCGGTGCCTGTATGTAGTGGTGCGGTGTCGAGTGTATCATCTGTGGTATCATGGTGTTGGTGTGCAGCGGCCGCGGTCGCGGCGGGCTCGCGGGTTGTTTCTAGAAAAAAAAGTAATTTTTAGGGTTCCGCACCTCGAAAGGAAAAAGCGGAACCCTTATAGGATCACTTTGTTGTCCGTCCGTCCGTCTGTCAAAACTCTTTATCTTAGGAACGCGTAGAGGTATCAGGCTGAAATTGATATCAAAAACTCAAGTCTATTGCCCCTTAAAGCTGTGAAAAAATCAAACTTCTAAGCCAACGCAATCAAAAGATACAGCCGCTTATGCCACAAATTTTCGAAACTCTCAAGGGAATCAAAACCTGCAGGGTCCCGTGAACTCAGAATCTTGAAATTTGGTACGAAGCAACGTCTTATAGCACAGATGAAGGAAAAATTGCGAAAACCGTAAAATTTTAGTTACATCACTGAAAATTTAATGTCTAGTATAAACTGAAACGCACTTAGTATGTGAATACATACTTAGTGAGTGTCAGTTTATAGTGGACTTGATTCTATTGTACGGGGTGGTCCGGAACCCTCTGTGCGCGAGTCTGACTCACACTTGACCGGTTTTTTAAAGAGTAAAGAGGCAACTAGAATAATTATTTGGTAATTCGTTTCAGAACGTTACATCCGTTTCGCAAAAGATACGTTCTTAAACTACAGTTTTCTAGTTAATGCACCCGATTTTCACATTGTTTAATTTTTGTATGCCAACTAACATGTCAATCACTGTGTTCGTTGCTTAAAATTACTATTCCCAAAAAATAAGTGTCACACGTCTACATAAAAAATTAACTTACCGCCAAGGGCATTGACTGTGTTGGTCCGCTGCGTATGTTCCGGTCCAAGCACGAGCTCGTCATTAGTCACGTGAGCGTTCAATTCGCCCTGTGCGCTTTTTCCTTCCGTGTGGATTCGTTTATGTTGTCTTAAATTGCCCAAAACAGCAAACTGCTTCTTACATACTTCGCAGTTGTAAGGTTTCTCCCCTGTGTGAAACCGCTCGTGAATCTTCAAGTAGTCTTTTCGAAACTTTTTATTACATATTCTGCAGGTATATTTCTTTACATTCGTTTCATTGGGGTCAAAGATAAATAAGGACTTGTTTGGTAATGTTTCTGATGCTTCCTGGTGGTGTTTTTTAACATGGTCGATTAGACATTGTTTTTGTAGAAATATTTGACCGCAAGTGACGCACTTGTGAGTATTTGTGTTCGCGGTGTGATGCAGGGTGTCGGTGATTGTATTTTGTTGTACGGTTTCGTGTTCAGCGCCCGGGGGCCCCAGGGGCCCGGCGGGCTCGCGGCCATCTGTTGAACCTGCGGCGGCGCAGCGGTCGAGCGCAGGCCCGTACTCACGAACCACAGAACGCGGCGATTTTTCTAGAAAAAAATACATTTTTAAAGAACAACGAAGCAATTAATAATAATTAGAATCCACGAAGAAGAAGAGCCGAGCCACTGTAGCCCAGTGGAAAGAAACACGAGTTTCAATCTGGAGGTCGAGGGTTCAAAACCCGGCTTGTAGCACACTGGGCTTATTCAAAAACTTATGTACAAAATATCATTGGATATTTAACAGTGGCTTTTCGGTGATAACACACCGTTAGGAAACCGGTCTAATCCCAATAGGGTCTAGTTTTCCCTCTGGGCTGGAAGGTCAGTCGCTTTCGCAAAACTGGTGCCTATGACAAATCTTGGGGTTAGGTACCAAAGCAGACCCTGGTCTCCTTTAGGTAACAACCGGGAATAACGCTAGGCGGAAGATGAAAGAAGCAATCAGAATACTTATTTGTTAATTCATTTCAGAATATTACATCCGTTTCCCAAAAGAAACTTTTCCAAAATTAAAATTTCCTAGTTAATGTACTCGATTTTTATAATAATTGATATAACTTGTCAATCACTGTGTGCGTTTCCTAAAACTAGCATTTCCAAAACATTCGAGTCCAAAATAAGGTACTGTAATTAGGGTTGCCTGATTTTTTTGGACAAATATAGTACATAGTGGATTAAAGATCTTAAAAATAAAGTACACACAAAAAAAAATAAGTATTTGTTTATATGTAGTAGAAAATATGTTTTTTCTATGTATTTGGAATTTATGATAAAAATAAAGTATTTTAGCGTACTTTATGTGCTTTGTATATTATAAAGTTCGCGGAGCCAAAATATAGTACAATACTATATAATATAGTACGTCTGGCAACCCTAACTGTAATTAGAGTGAAAATCACTTACTGCTTAAGGCATTGACTGTGTTCAGCCGCTGCGTATGTCCCAGTCCAAGCAAGAGCTCGTCCTTAGTCACGTGAGCGTACAACTCACCCCGCGCGCCCTTTTCTTCTGTGTGAATGCGTCTATGTGTCTTTAAATTGCCGAATTGCGTGAACTTTTTTTTACATACTTCGCACGAATATGGTTTTGAACCTGCGTGTGTTCGTTTGTGCGTCTCGAGAGCACTCCATTGCGTAAACCGCTTTTTACATATTGTGCAACCATAAGGTTTTTCTCCCGTATGGGTTCGTATATGTGACTTCAAGTTACTCGTTTGCGCAAACCTTTTTTTACATATTTCGCACTCGTATGGTTTTTCTTTCGTGTGACTTAGTTTGTGTGTTTTTAAATAGCTTGATCTAGCGTAGCTTTTTGCACATAAATCACATGAATAAGGTCTTTCTTCAGTGTGGATTCGTTTATGTTCTCTCAAACTGCCCAAAACAGCAAACTGCTTCTTACACACTTCACAGGTGTAAGGTTTCTCTCCTGTGTGAAACCGCTCGTGAATTTTCAAGTAATTCTTTCGGAACTTTTTTTTGCATATTTTGCAAGAATATTTCTTAACACTCGTGTCACTGGGCTCGCGGATGATTAAAGACTCATTCGGTAATGTTTCTGATGCTTCCCGAAGATGCACTTTAACATGGTTGATTAGATATTGTTTTTGTATAAATATTTGTCCGCAAGTGTCGCACTTGTAGGTGTTTGTCTCCGCGGTGTGTCGGAGGGTGTCGGTGCCTGTATGTAGTGGTGCGGTGTCGAGTGTATGGTGGTGTTGGTGTGCAGCGGCCGCGGTCCCGGCGGGCGGGCGGCGGGTGACGTCACCGCGCTTGGACCAAGCTTCGCCGTCACTCACCGCCGATACTACTGAAAAAAAAATACATTTGTTCATTTTGTGCGCAACAGTTAAGTCGATATGTTTCAATTATTATTAATAATAATAAAAATCTGATAAAAAATATTTATTTCGGACATAAACCCATAGCTCATAATATCTCTAAGCTCTAGCAATGTTAATAAAACTGAGAGCCCGTATTTTTCTATTTCCACCCGAGCAGAGCTCGGTAGCCCAGGCACTCTTTTTTTATGCATTCCACCAACGTCATTGAAATTAAGAATATAATCACCCAACTGCAGCCCAATAGTAGTATCCTAATAAAGAGACTCGAAGATTATGGCGCGGCATCCACTAAGACCACCTGACCTGATCACCCAGGTGATCCTATTGGACGCCATAATCTGCACGATCCCCTGGGTGATTTTAGTGGACAGAATTATATCCAGTAGGATACCCCAGAAAATATTACTTTGCAAGTGATTCTAGTGGACGAACTTATCCAGTTAGATCACCCAGGTGATCCTATTGTACGCCATATCCAGAAAGATCCCCTGGGTGATTTAAGTGGACAGAATTATATCCAGTAGGATACTCCACAAACAGTAATATTATGGTCCAGCACGCCTGGTATAGATGGAATAACCGGAGATGTTTATTTTTTTTAAAGTGGTCTAGCCGACATTCATATTCATATTCATTTATTGCGATCATGTTCATTGTCCATACAGTAGATCTTAAGATAGGTTATACAGTAGGTACATGATACCCTGTTAGGGCATTGCAATGTTCTTACGTACTAACATGCTAACAACATAATTTAGTTTTATTTATAAAAGAACACAGTATTGAAAAATAGAAGTATATCATAATAATATTAAAATTTAAAAAAATGTTACCACTTTGGAAGTGTCTCTCGCGCAAACTATTCAGTTTAGAAAAAAATGATGTTAGAAACCTCAAAATCATTTTTGAAGACCTATCCATAGATACCCTACACGTATAGGTTTGATGAAAAAAAAAATTATGAGTTTCAGTTCTTAGTATAGGGAACCCCAAAATTTATTGTTTTTTTTAATATTTTCGTGTGAAAATTTTAATGCGGTTTACAGAATACATCTACTTACCAAGTTTCAACAGTATAGCTCTTATAGTTTCGGAAAAAAGTGGCTGTGACATACGGACGGACAGACAGACAGACAGACAGACATGACGAATCTATAAGGGTTCCGTTTTTTGCCATTTGGCTGCGGAACCCTAAAAAGTATGAAAAATGAATTATCTCGAAAATAGTTCACTTTTGCAAGAAAAGGTTCACAAGTTTCCTTCTTCCTGAAGAGTGATACAAACTATATTAATTTGAGTTCCGCAGGGAGAAAAATATTTTTTTTTGACGGAGTGGAAATGCACTTACGCATCCCTCCAACCAGGGAAGCTATAATGGGGGGTATGTGCGTCTCACAGCCTCCAGCCATCTCTATTTAAAGAGAAGGGGAGGGCGTTTCCGTCTCTGCCGTTAATGGGAGCGCCATGGGATCGCAAACATATCACCCCGACGTCCCCCGAATATGTCACCACGACGCCCCCCGAACATGTCACCACGACGCCCCCCGAACATGTCACCACGACGCCCCCCGAACATGTCACCACGACGCCCCCCGAACTCTAGACGCCCAACGATACAGTAATCTTCGTTGACCTTTTCAACGGCGCTAAAAAGGAATTAATACCACTATCTCTTGGTTGCGAATAAATTTTCTAACCGTAAACAGTAATAAAACTAAAGGTCACGGCACACAATAAAAAAAAATCATGGCATGTATAAACAAATTATTTTGCCTATCTTAAGTGAACATTAAGAATAGCATAGGGGCAATAACTTTCTTTGTATAGTTTTAGAGAAAAAAGTATGTTGTGAAAAAGTTTTAAAAGTCGTATGACACGTGGCTGACGGTGACGGGTCATTTAATAAACATATCTGCAGTTATTTTAGCCTTCTAAAAAAGTAACAACAATCACCAATAAACTAAGTATTTCGCCAAAAAAACCCATATCAATGGAGTGGGGCAAAGACTAATGTTGAACAAAACGTTTAAATGTACACATACAAATTTTCCCAAAAACTTACCAAACAAATTAATAATTAATTAAAATATTAAAAGATGGCTAAACCACAGTTATGTAGTTCGTAAAAATGTCTAATGGTCAAAAGTATTGCCCTTTATTACATTGGCTCAATGGTGTGTTCCCAATTAAGGCACGCGATATCGATATCGAGCCAATAAACAGGGGCGTCTCTAGCCCACGGAGCGCCCGGGTGCAAGCACTCCTTGCACTATAAAGACGGTAAACACGCCCCTGCCAATAAACCGTACAAACTAATCGTAGCGACGCGGCGCGATGACCCAGAGAATTAATCTTTGCATGTAGGGAAATGGCTACCATTTTCAACATCTACTTATATAAATTATCGCCTTATACAACGCGTTAGCCCGAAGTGGTCTCGAATGCAATGCAGCCAAGTCATCTGGGATTCGCATGAAACCAAATATCACCTATCCAAAATAAATTCGTACGATTTTCATATTGGAGGAGGTATACCCATTTTACCCACTAATGTATCCAACTCTATTTGTACTGGGCATGGTAGGGTACAACCAGCTGCGGGTGCGCAGAGAGCTGTGCCTGGCCACCTACATTTTTAAATGACTTCGGGGTAAAATATACAACAGCCAGGTATTGAGTGGTGTGAGTGTGTGTGTTCCCGATAGGTACGTGTGGCGTAGACTCCGGCCGCGGCTGCTAGCCGAGCCGCGCGGGCGCACCAACCTGCTTGGTAGGGCACCGATGACATACTAAATTTCAGCTTTCTAGGACTTCAGGAAGTACCCTAGAGGTTTTGATGATCAACGTGAGTGAGTCAGTGATGAAACCGACGTTTTTTAGATATCAATAAAATCTAAAGTATAAGAGCTATGCAATTGAAACTTTATATGTTTAATAAATTCACTGTTGACATCATATCCCGAGAATTTTGTTTATCTGGTATAATCCAAACACAAGTTATGAGGGTTCAAAAAAACGACGAAGCGCTTCGAGAAAAGGTAGGTAGTGCCTGCCCTTGCGCTTCGCTTGGCTCGTCTTGGCGGGGGCACTACCGTGCCCCTAGATCCCGCGGGTTTGCCTGCGTTTTTTACAATAAGCAAGTGAAGCCGCGCGGGCAGCAAGTCATGAATAAAGTTAGTTAGATCCCTGCTAGGACTTTCTATATACATTTGTAGGGGTCACCCCTACATCTACAATGTGTGCCAAAAGTCAACGTCAAGCCGAAAACAGGTGGTGGTGGCCAAGTCATGAAAGTTATCAAAAAATTAAAAAAAAAACATTTAAAAAATTTAAAACAAACAAAGCAAATAAAAAATGGTAACCTGTAATGATTTTTAATGACTACGACTACAAAAGTTTACTTTTCTTCAATATTTTTATTGGTATGTAACCGCGAATAACTGTTCCGTAACTTAAATATTAAAGTTAAATCAACACAAGTTAAAAACAAAATTACACTTTCTTTCCCAAACATGTACTTAAAATCGTGAGGTCAACTAACTTTAACTGACTGTAATGAAAAAAAAAAGTACTATACGCTAATTTGGCAAGATGGCCTTATTGAGTCCGGCTTTCAAAATGTACAACGCTAATTTGGCAATATGGCCTGTTGAGTCCGACTTTCAAAATGTACAACGCTAATTTGGCAAGATGGCTTATTGAGTCCGACTTTCAAAATATATTACGCTAATTTGGCAAGATGGCTTATTGAGTCCGACTTTCAAAATGTACTACGCTAATTTAGCAAGATGGCTTATTGAGTCCGACTTTCAAAATATATTACGCTAATTTGGCAAGATGGCTTATTGAGTCCGACTTTCAAAATGGCATGACACTTGCTAGATTATTGAATAAAAACTTGTGGGGTTTTTTAAAGGAGTCTGAGAATCATGTTGTAAATTGTGTAATACGGCATAGGAAATTCAAGTTTCAATTTCCATCAAGTAAGATTTTTTTTTAACTTGACTTTTGTCCTGTTTTTTTAAACTGCGTAGGTATGACGGCAAACAAGCATACGACCTGTTGCTGGTAGTAGACAATAGACACCGTCGCCTGTGGACGCTCTTGCCACTCCAGAAGTATCACAAGCGCTACTGATGACCCTTTACTGATTCGAGGATTCCTTGAGTTGCCAACTAGACACAATTGCTCTCGAATGTATGATGTTGAGTCAGAGTATGAACCATGAAGTTACTTACCGCGCATGTTGGGTTCGTGTTGGACGCGCGCCGGCGCCAGCTCGAGCTCGTCCTTCACCACGTGCGCGCCCGTCCCGCTCGCACAGGCTGCACTACTCGCACACTCCGGCTCCTCCTTCACGAGGACTTCATCCATGAGCCTTACTTCCTCCTTAATAGTCACTGTCGACGAAAATACAATACAAATACTATTTATTGCACACCTCCACCTCACACAGATAAAACCTTTACACAATAAAACACAGAGAGATACAAGGAGACAGTAGAGGTAGAAAAACAGGCGGTCTCATCGCTAAATTATACTGGTACTTATAATTTATTTGATTTGATATAATTAACAGTATTCCGACAAAAAAATGGGTAAATAAATACGTGTATCACATCACATTCATCACACGTTTCCAGTGACAGTACGTTCAATGAAGCGCTGTTACGCCCACATGACGTGGTTGAACGCAACCCAAGTATCAAGTATGGGTCCCATATTATGGGATATTCTTTTTCATTATCGAGAATGAGATATTTATTGATAAAATTATACATAATTTTACATGTCATACATTTTACATGGATTATATTAATTAAACTATAGGTTAGTTTAGGTTATGTAAGGGTTAGTTCATTTTATTTTATATTAATTTTAGTATACGTTGGTCAGTTCTATAAATAATTTTAAGTAAGTATTTTAATTTAATAAAATTACTACAACTCTTATTTCATCATTTAACAATTTTAACATTCGAATTACATAATATTATCTTTAGGACATGTAATTTTCGTAATGACATACATTTTATTTAATTTAATAAATACACCACTATAATTAAACTTAACTAAAACTAAAATACATCTAAATAAAACTAAAATATATCTAAAAATGGCCCCTGCGGCATGGTACCGAAGACGCTGGCAGCATTTCCTCGCTGGATCGCCAGGCCGATGCGTTGAGCGAGGAAACTGCCAGCTCTTTGGTCTCCCGTGGTGTCTCTGAGCCTCTTCGACATATCCTTAAAGAGGCTCAGAGATAATATAATTGTCTTATTAGTCAGTCTTCCTCAACATAAATTCATTTATATCGTAACATGTTAGGTCAATTAACATTTCTTTGAGTTTTTTACAGAATATAGCGTCACTTTCGGTGTTAATGGCATCATACGGAAGGGTGTTGTAAATCTTTACACCAATGACACCGAGTGACTTTCGAGCCTTCGTCAGTCGGCACCACGTACATATTTGCAGGCTGTTAGAATATAGACGCAAGGTAATGTCAAAATGTTTTGTTCCTTGAATAATGACTGTGCCGGATAATCATAGGGTTTTTTAGGGTGCGAGGAAATGGTAATTTTAGACAAACTTTTTTTTTTATGCCAGTCGATCCCATTCCTGTCCAGGATTAAAAGCTTGTATGGGACCAAAAAGAAATTTCCGCCTAGAAAGGCCATAAATCGAGAAAAACTTTCCCCATAAAATTTGTATGAAAATTAAAAAGTTTTTTTTACATGTATATTTTTTATGTCAATCAATTCTATTTCTAGCCAGTATCAATAGTTTTTTTGGGGTCAACTTTCAATCATCATCCTCCTAGCGTTATTCCCGGTTGTGCCCCTAAAGGAGCCCGGGGTCGGCTTTGACACCTAATCCCAAGATTTGGCATAGGCACTAGTTTTTACGAAAGCGACTGCCACCTGACCTTCCAACCCAGAGGGAAAACTAGACCTTATTAGGATTAGACCGGTTTCCTCACGATGTTTTCCTCCACCGAAAAGCTAACGGTAAATATTTCGTACATAAGTTCCGAAAAACTCATTGGTACGAGCCGGGATTCGAACCCACGACCGCCGCTTGACAGCCGCATGCCTGAACCACTGGGCTACCGTAGTTTTTTTGGGGTCAACTTTCAATAATGTACAAAAAAGCCAGAAATTAAAAAAAACTGTTTTCATACCAGGGACTGATTTCGGTTACGGTTATACCGGTATGAAACCGGTATTCCATTACGGTACCGTTATATCATAAAGGTTATGCGCGCCGCGCGAACATAATGGTTTTGAAATAACGGTTAGCGGTATCAGTTTTAAACGATACCGTAACCTTTATAATACCGGTATTATAAAGGTTATCGAGAAAAGTAAGCAAGCTGGCACTCTACAGAGGAAGCATTGGCTACTAAACATTTAAAGACAAAAATACAAAGCGGCAGAGCCTTTGCCGGCGGTTTGGCATAGCGCCAGGCCAAAGTCGATATATCAGTACCTTTAAATAGCGGTTACGGTACCGGAAAAAATAAAGGTACCGTTATATTTCGGTAGCGAAATATAAAGGTTCCGCTACCGAAACCGCTATTTGACAACCGATATGACGTTATACCGTTAAAATAGATAACCGGTATTTCTCGGTTATGCAGTCCCTGTTTCATACATTTACTATGGAGAGAAAGAGCAGTCATTTCTGGCTTTTTTGTACATTACCGAAAGTGGACCCTAAGGAAACTATTGATACTGGATAGAAATGGAATCGATTGACATAAAAAAATACATGTAAAGAAAACTTTTTTCATTTTCATACAAAATGCATGGGGAAAGTTTTTCTCGATGTATAGCTTTTTCTAGCCGGAAATTTCTTTTTGGTCCCATACAAGCTTTTAATCCTGGACAGGAATGGGATCGATTGGCATCCAAAACAAAGTTTGGCAAAAATGACCATTTTCTCGCACCCTGTATGTTTTTTCCAAAATCTGTAAACGCCAATCTTCATTAATTTGAAATCGAAGGAAGGCCTTCTAACACCATTTTCGCCTAGCAACACGGGATCTGGTAGTTGCCCTCACTGACCCAAAATCTATTTCCACCCTGTATACTTATATTATATTATAAAGAAGGAGTGTGTAGCTTTGTAAGTTTGTATGTAGGCTAATCTCCGGAATTATTCATCTGATTTAAAAAATATAGAATGGATCTACAGGACCAATGATGTAATATAAAAAAAAATTGTCAAAAATTTCATTTTTGGTACAAGCTTTTATTGCCGACTGTACTTTTCTGTATACCATCATCAACTACTCATCGAGACGATTGTAACGAGCCCAAACTCAACGGGGTTACGTCGGTTAAATACTAAATTCCCATGGCCACCTTCTGTCTCCACTCCATCATCAGATCAGCTCGATGGTACCATACTATTAAATTGTCATCCAAACTATACCTTTTTCCAAAATAACACTAAGTGACTGAAAAATGGATTGCAAATTTTGATGGACAACTTACTTATATTATATTTCTATACTTACATACTTTTACATACAAACAAGTCAAGTTAATATAAAGCTTGTAAAAAGAGGTAGATATGTTATAAGCGCTTCACAAATGGCACACTAAAATTGAGTCAATTGCACCAACTTGCCTCAGTTTCGCGTCGTCAATGGAAACGTAAACGTGTCTCAGCTGTCACATGTGCCCGGCTATTTTAAAACAATTATTTTTCATATGACATCATTGTTCAGGATGGATATCGGCTATATTACATCCCGTGGCTGCACTTGGGTTTTCTATAGTTTTGAAAAATTACTAACAGATTTTTTTTTATTATGGAACTTTTATAGCATGGAACTTTTATGGCATGGAACTTTTATAGCATGGAACTTTTATAGCATGGAACTTTTATAGCATGGAACTTTTATAGCATGGAACTTTTTCCACTTGGCCACTCATATTATACTCATAGATCAGAGATGGTTGCAGTGATATAAGGGCTTTGACAGCCCGAAAGCCACTACCAGAATACTCATAAGAAAAGTTGGGTTGTTGTCTCAGGTGGTTAAGCTGCCTGGACTTAAGGAACAAACTGCCTGACAATGCGGTCTCGGCTCTCATTGTTAACTAATTCAAGAACTAATTAGACAAACACATTTGTACTAAAAGGAGCATTTTAGCTCAACAAAGTATTACAATTTTGTGGTCCAATATTGTCCATTTTTTATATAAGAGATTTATTTTCATATAAAATATGCTTATTTTGGCATATTCTAAACGATAGAACCATAGTGTTAAGTAGCGCAAGGCGTGACGTCTTGCGTAACTGAGGTATACTTACTTACTTAAATAAATGTAAAACTAGCGTTTAAGTTATTGTGAGATAAATAAAAAAAAATATATATATATATATATATATATATATATATAAAATATGTCATAATGATGTACCCCCAATGAATCCTGCATCCCCTTTGCTACACCCTAACCGAGTTATTTATTCTCGTTAAGCTATAAATTACATTACAGAATCGATTTCAACTTATTAAAAGAACCAAATTAAAACCATTAGTAATGAAGTAAAATCTCGATATTCACCGTTGGAACGTACACGTACCACACTCGGGCTCGCAGCCGCTGCCCTCGGCGCCCCCCACCCCTCCCTCCGGCACAGGTTTCTGAACAAACACACAAGCCGAACTACATACTGACTAACGACGAGTTTACCGTTCTATGGTTCTAATGGACTTTCTATATAAAAATATGAAATGTGGAACAAATGGTGGTAATATAACCTTCTGCTGAGGATTATCGACTAAAGAGAACAGCTACGGAGCCACGCCCGCGCTCGGGTACGCGGTTTTATTGTTCTATTGTTTCACAGTTCCATTGTTTAGTCACAAACTACCTACTTCAGTAGACTAGATAATTCACATTCAGTAGATATATATAGCACAGATTATTAATATCAGTCTAACGCAACCACAGATTACTAATATGTAGCTAGCTAACGCAAGTAGGAACAAAAAAATTTTTATATGGAATTTGCATGGCAAACAATAGCCAACATACTCCTTCCGTCTAACTTCCGTACAACTAATCTTACTAATCTGTGGTCATACCTCGTCAGCCATGTTGTTTTGCTTGTCATTACGTCTCATGTCTCTTGGTTGTTTATTTTTGCTCATTATTAATTGATTTGTTCCTAATTTGTAATCGAAAGTAGTGAAAGGTGATCGAATACTGTTTAGTGTATATATTTTGTGACAATGCCACCGAAAAGACGGTTTATTAAATGTGAAATTTGTGAAAATCGCGCTAGTCGTGAAAATCTCTAAAAAAGGATGTTTATGGCGAAATTTTTCTTGGATGAAGACCGGTAAGCATTGTTTTGGGCATTTCTAGATATATTTGAGTGAAGCAGGCTGTAAACAAGCTAAATTAGATATTTTATTTCCATGTTTATAGTACCCCCGATCACTTTTGATCATGTGGATGTGACCCGTCTCCTTAAAGATATATTGGTGTTAAAGGAGGACTTAAGATCAGTACAAGAGCAATGTGTAACAATAGATACGTTCAAAATGTTAAAAAACGATGTCGATGCGCTAAAACAATCGTCGTCGATTGTTTATCGTAATGATTACGAAAATGTTAACATGCGAAGAGGGAACTACCTAAAAGTAAATCACAGTTATGACAGTGGACCTATGGGACTAAAACCTGCGGGATTTAGTCCTGATAACAGTAGTACATCATCAAAAATATTGAACAGCCCAGAGCAAACGACAGTAAATTCAAATTCATACCGTCAAATATGTATGCCCGATGTGAGTCACGATAACGGCCGGACTGGCATAAGCAACTCTGCTGGTAGTTCAAAACCACAAATGTGCGATCGGGTGAACGGCACAGCAACTATGATGACTAATACCGGGCCCAGCGTGCTAGTAAAATCACCTATGTCGCATAATGAAGGCGCGCATGCAAATACAACGATGTTACACTTGGATATTAGTGGTTTGCATACAGAACCGCGAATGTGTGCTAATGAGGTACGGCTAGAAGATCTAGCGCACGTAAAACCACCTATGTTACACACAGAACGGAGCGGTGCGCTTTCAAACACGCGAACGTGCTCTCAGGATACTCAAACGTTGATTTCTGATAAACTTAGAGAGCCGGGGCAATGGAAACCTGAGAACCAGTCTGAGGAGTGGACTTTAGTGCAGAGAAGAAGATTAAAAAACAGGATTGTAGGACAAAAAGGAACTGCTTCTACGGACTCCACTACAAATTTCAAAGCAGCCGACATCAACATACCTTTGTTTATCTACAATGTAAACAAGTCTACTAAGGAGAATGACATAGCTGCGCATGTGCATCGTAAATCGCAAATAAATGTATTGCCCCAAAAAATAAAAATGAAAAGGGACCGAGGATATGACGCCTATAAGATACTAGTGCCAAAATGTAAGCTGAACGTGTTTTTAAGTGAAGATTTTTGGCCAGAGGGAGTATTATTTAGGCGATATGTGAATTTTTCGAGGCCTCTGCTGAGGAATAGTCAAAGTCCTGATATACATCATAATGGCTAGTAGTGAATTAACAGAAGAGTGCAGATTCATATCTTTTAACTGCAAAGGTCTATCTAGATCTGTGGACTGTGTTAGATCTCTTTGTCAGTCAGCAGAGGTCATTGCCCTACAAGAAACGTGGTTATTACAGCACGACATACCGCAACTTGGAACTATTGACCCAGATTTTGGATACTACGGGAATACAGCGGTTGATTTATCGGCGGGAGTACTGCGTGGTCGTCCTCATGGTGGCGTCGCCCTTCTGTGGCGTAAAAACCGGTTTCAGTGCGTTTCTGTGATACAGTGTCGAAGTGTTAGGCTTGTAGCTATTAAAATTTTAATAAATGACCGATCGTTAATAATATTTTCGGTGTACATGCCAACTGACGAACCTGATAATTTGTGTGAATTTATTGAATGCTTAAGTGAAATTTATGCTATTATAGACAGTGAAGAAATTGACTTAATATATCTGTTGGGTGACTTTAATGCTCATCCTGCTATGCCCTTCTTTAATGAGCTAAGTAGTTTCTGTAGGGATATGCAGCTGTGTATGGTGGACTCAGAGCTCTTGCCAGCGAATTCGTACACATACATTAGTGACAGCCATGGGTGTTTGAGGTGGCTTGACCATTGTGTGACCACAACAGCGGCTAGACAAACCGTTATCGCTGCTAAAATACACTGCGACGTATACTGGTCCGACCACTTTCCAATAGAAATAGTGTGTAACCTAAGTAATAGTGTACCTAAAAATACAAATCTTAGCAGTATCAGTGTTGATGAGAACTTGCTAAATGGCATAATATGGGGGGAGCGTGACACCTCTCAAATAAAAGAATATCTAGATGTTTGTAATTGTAAGTTGAAGGAAATTGATTTCCCGAGTGAGTTAACATTATGTTGTGATAATCTATGTAGTGATCCTGAACACAGGAAAATAATTACTAGCCTTTATTATTCTGTTATTACAGTATTACGGGATGCCTCAATTGCTAGCTGTAAAAGAAAAAAGCCCAGAGGGGTCGGCAATGTCATAGGCTGGAACAAACATGTAAGGGAGGCTCACCAGAGAGCAAGATCTTGTTTTCTAGAATGGTGCCAGTCTGGTAAGCCTAGGGCAGGCCGATTGTATGATGACATGTATCACTCTAAGAAAGAATTTAAATCTAAGCTTAAATACTGTCAAAATAACAAAGAACAATTAAAGATGGACATAATTGCCTCTCATCACAGGTCTAAAAACTTCACCAACTTCTGGAAAGCAACTAATAAGATCAATCCAAGAGTGAGTCTACCCGTGAGTGTTGAGGGTGTCAGCCAGCCTAGAGATATTGCCAACCTCTTCATGAACCACTTTAAAGTGGACCCTCTGGCGGGGGACGCGCGGGAGCCGATGGTCGATGCTGGGTGTCGTGTTCGCGGTGATCCAGTCAGAGTAACACCAGCTGAAGTCTCAAAGGTTATTCGTAATATGAAAAGAGGTAAATCGCCCGGACACGACGGTCTGAGTATCGAGCATCTGCAGAACGCGGGTGTCCATCTCCCCAGGGTTCTTGCAATGCTCTTCACTCTATGTATACGTCACAATTACCTTCCGGATGATCTCATGAGGACGATAGTTGTACCTATCATTAAAAATAAGACGGGCGATGCTTCCGACAAGTCCAATTACAGGCCGATCTCTCTCGCCACTATACTGGCGAAGGTGATGGACGGGGTGCTTAATACATATTTAAATAAACACATACGTCTTCATGACGCCCAGTTCGGCTTTCGGCCTGGGCTGTCAACCGAGGAGGCTGTGCTATGTCTTAAGCACACCGTGCGTTACTACACTGATAGAAAGACGCCGGTATACGCGTGCTTTTTGGACTTGTCGAAAGCATTTGACCTAGTGTCGTATAATGAGCTGTGGGAGAAGCTGAGCAACGACACAAGTCTACCGCCTGAAATAATAGGTATATTTAAGTATTGGTATGATAACCAAACCAATGCGGTTAGATGGGCTGGAAGCTATTCACAAACCTATAAGATGAAGTGTGGTGTGAGACAGGGGGGTCTTACATCACCAGTTTTGTTTAACGCGTATGTGAATGGGTTGATTGAGGAGCTCAGCAGTGCCGGCGTGGGTTGCTCGGTGGACGGCTGTTGCGTTAATAATATCAGCTACGCCGACGATATGGTACTGCTGAGCCCCTCAATCGAAGCACTTAGGAGACTACTGTCTATTTGTGAAAGGTTTGCCGTGGCCCATGGACTCAAATATAATGTGAAAAAGAGCGAGGTAATGATTTTTAAATCTGGTACAAAAACTTACCCTGTTCCGCCAATTACTCTCGATGGCTCTCCTCTTAAGCAGGTTACCAGCTTTAAATATTTGGGTCACTGGGTCACGGACACCCTAAAAGACGACGAAGACCTAGAAAGGGAACGCAGGGCGCTATCAGTCCGGGGTAATATGCTCTCACGGAGGTTCGCACGTTGTTCACGAGAGGTCAAAATCACCTTATTTAAGGCATATTGTCAGACGATGTACACGTGCGCCCTGTGGAGCAATTACACGAAAAGGACATTTAGCGTTCTGCGTGTCCAATATAATAACGCCTTCAGGGGACTGCTGGGGCTGCCCTGGCGCTGCAGCGCGTCGGGAATGTTTGCCGATAGCAGCACGGACGGCTTCACCGCCGTGTTGCGCAAGCGCGTGGCGTCCCTGTGGGCGCGCGTGCGGGGCAGCCCTAACACTCTCCTGAAGGTGGTCGCAGATAGGATAGATAGTCCTATGATCAGGCACTGGGCAGGCATGCATGTGAGGCCGAATAATAACTTTAATTTTATATAATTCAATTTAATTTAAATGTAATGTAACTTAATGTATTGTTATTAAATATTATATTTTTAGTAAATTTTGTAGCTACTAACATAGTTCGTAAGTAAATGTATCACTAACCAACTATGGATGATGTCCGAAATAAACAATTTCAATTTCAATTTCAATTTCAATTTCAATAGTGTACTAGAGATGTACTGTATCTATCGATAACTATACTGGCGTATTTGTTTATCAGTGCAAATAATTACGTTAAGTAAGTCGAATTGAGTGTCAACTAGCATGAAATATGACTATAAAAATACTGATTATTTTAAGATGCTCAGGCAGCTTATACCTGGTGCGTGCAAATCAATATCCATTTGATATTTATAGTTTAAAAAATTGTCCAGTCACTTTTTAAACGAGTTTATTAACACATCATTGATAATTCTTTAATTTAATTGTTATTAGACTGGTAATTATTCAAGATTTTATTCTTAAATGTAAGAAATTGAAACTCGGTTTTAATTAAAAAATATTTTCAGATGCAGGCAATGGGTCAAGTTTGTGGTAAAAGAAGATTTGATACATGTTCCCCTGGAAAAGTTACATACATTGAAATATGTATGTGGAGATCACTTCGAGCAGCCTCTAGTTAGTATCTGAATTAAAAAAAAACGATGACAGCTGCCAGAACACAACGCCGCGATGCTGGTAACAATATGCAGCTCCTGAATGCATCATGGAGGCTTATGATATGTGGATAGATAAAGTAGTGTATGTAACTGTACATAATTATAATTAGGCATTAAAACACATGTGATGTTATTATGAAACTCGCCTTCAGCTCGTTTCATAAGCCCACACTCGTGTTTGATACCCTTTATTATGTACAGTCACATAAACTAATATAAGTGATGTATAAATTAATGTACCGAGACCTTAACAAAAATTACATTAGTAAAAACAGTTGCTTATTTTATTTCGGGTCCACATACAAGTCCAACCTTGTACATGCGACTTAAATGTGGACTCGTACCTAACCTAATTTCGATAAAAAAATTGTTGCAATATGACCCTGTATTTTAACCCTGTTCATTTTATCGATATCGATAAAAAATCAATCGTATAGACCACTACACTATTTTAGTCTGTTAGGTTGGTACTATTGGTTCTTTGACGTACATGTTCTATATGTTGGTATTGATATGCCATGCAAATTGATTCTAATGGCTAGTATGAGAGTCCCGCCTCTTAAAACGTAGTGATTATATTCTCTTTGACTAATATAATATGAGATATAGACAGACACCGAGCAGTGACTTGACAGATTGGGATTGCCACTGATAAAATATAAGGTAAAATATTTTTTCACCTCACTTGCTCGGAAAGGCCTTTTTGTATGTTTGATATCTATTGAGAAAATCGCTTTTTATCCACATGTGAAGAAAGTAGACGTTAAAAGTACTATGACGTAGAACGTTAAATGTTTATTTTTGGTTTTTTGTATTTTTAGTGACATATTTTTTATCAACTTTTTTTAAAAACTTTTTTTAAAACTTTTTTTACATTTTTTAAAAAAAAAATTTACTATTTTTTAAACTTTTTTAACTTATTTGACTTTTTTTAAACTTTTTTTTAACTTTTTTTTAACCTATTTCTTATTTTCCTCGCTGTAGTGAGGTGAAAAGATTTGTGTTATACACGGGTGAAAAGTTATTTTACGTCTCGTGTGTTGAAACACTCGCTACGCTTAGTATTCTATTTTTGAACCACTCGCTTCGCTCGTGGTCAATCATAAAATCCTTTCGCTAGCTCGTGTTTCAAATGAACACTCGCAGGTAAAATACAACTTTCCCCCCTTGTATAACAAATAACTATTACAGGGTCTATAAAAGACGCTACACGAGGGAAATCGACAGGACTGCCAAGTAAGGTCACAGAAAACCTTGATTGTTTGGCCACCGTGCTGCCGACACGTCTCCACACGTGCCGACTCACACTGCAGCACTGCATGCAAGCCTGCTGATTTCGCTCGTGTAGCGTCTCCTTTAGCATTGCTACCGGAAAATGATTGTTCATTGCTTTTGTTACGACCACTACGACAGAAAGCCTCATAATATACACTCGATCAGCAAACGCCAACGATTAGAGACACATGCAACTGACTCATTCAGTCAGTTGCATGTTCACAAATTTACTCAAAAAACGATTGTTTTTTTTTGCATTAATTTCGTTTATTTTAGTTGTAGCTTTCGTAGAATAGCTTTTTTGATATTGTAAAAAAAACTTAAGACTATAATTTATCTGTGGCAATCCCAATCTGTCAGTGTTGCCAAGTTGGCATAAAATATGCTAGATCTAGCATTTTTTTCTGTCTCATCAGCATCGAAATTTTCTATTTAGCATTTAGCATATTTTTTGCATATAAGGTTTATTTATTTATTTAATCGTATGGCAATCTGTAACGTGATATTTTTATAGTTGCGCCTGTTTCGCCGGAAGTGTTAGGTTTATGAAGTTATAATCCCATAAAAAACATTCCATGTAAAAAATAGGCCAAGTCTCGAAACTCTTTCACAGTAAAAAGTGGTGAGATATTTCGTAGAGCCAAGTCAGGCATTCTTATTAATCTTTATTTGCTTGCTAAATAAAATTCTGCAACTTGGGAATCACACAACGCATTTACAAATTTTTCATAGGTACCTAAAACTATGTAAGTGTGATTGCCAAGTCACAAAATTTTATTTAGCAAGCTAATAAAGATTAATAAGAATGCCTCACTTGGCTCTACGAAATATCTCACTACTTTTTACTGTGAAAGAGTGTCGAGACTTGGCCTATTTTTTACATGGATTTTTTTTTATGGTGTCTCATTTCTTTTTGTATACCAAAGTATACAAAAAGAAATGAGACACCATAAAAAAAAATCCATATACAAATATGGGAATGTTATTTTACCAACCGCAAATAACGTTTGTATAGTTTTGCAGGAAGGAACTGCAAAAGTAACTTTGTAATCGCATGTATTTGTATAGGATTACAAACTTACTTATGCAGTTTGTATATCTCTGAAACGTGACTGAAATTGCAATATTTTTAGGTTTTTTTATGAATTATTAATTATTTAATATAAGGCTTAAAAACTAATTACGTTTGAAATTTGGAGCTTGTAGGTCTGCTAGAAGCACCTTAGAATTAGCGTGCTCATTATCAGTGAGTATGTCAGTGACAAAACTAACGAACTTTGACGGACAATAGTTCTTAAACTAAAAGTTCAAATTGAATGTTATTGATATTATATGTTAGCCATATTATGCACTATATGTTCCTGAAAATTCAGGGTTCTATCTTTAGCCAGCACAAAATTACAGGATGTTGAAAATGGCCTGAATGGCTTCGAGAAAAGGATGGTACAGCCGTGCCTCTTTGTTTTGCTGGACTTGGCGGGGGCACTGCCGTGCCCTCAGATACTATATCTTAGTCAAGTTTGCACCGGTTTTTCATTGAGCAAGTGTAGCAAATCGAAGCCACACCCATCACAACCGTCATATTTAAGTTTTATTTTGACTTTTATGATCTTGGCCTTATTTTAATTTGTGTATACAGGGTGGAAAGTTAAAACGGGGCAGTAAGGGCAGCTACTAGATCCCTTGCCGCCACGCAAAAATGGCATTAGGATTTCATTCCTAACTTTTTAAGTGATGACAATCTACATTCACAGATTTTTGAAAAAAAGTACAGTCAGCGAGAAAATTATCACTTTTGACGATTTTTTTTTAATGCTATTCGATCTCATTCCTATTAAGGATCAAAATACTCTTCGGGACTGACTAAAGTTTGACTACTAGAACGCCCAGAAATCAAAGAAAACTTTTTCCATACAGTTAGTATGGGAATCCCAAAGTGCAATTATTTTTTAATGCCATGTGATCCCATTCCTATTAAGGATCAAAATACTCTTTGGGACCGACTAAGGTTTGACTACTAGAACGCCCAGAAATCAAAGAAAACTTTTTCCATACAGTTAGTATGGGAATCCCAAAGTGCAATTTTTTTTTAATGCCATGCGATCCCATTCCTATTAAGGATCAAAATACTCTTTGGGACCGACTAAGGTTTGACTACTAGAACGCCCAGAAATCAAAGAAAACTTTTTCCATACAGTTAGTATGGGAATCCCAAAGTGCAAGTAGTACTTTAGTTAGACGATCATCAAATTGTATAATCTCCGTCTCCATACAATCTAGACGATCACTACTACTAACGCTACTTGCACTTTGGGATTCCCATACTGACTGTATGGAAAAAGTTTTCTTTGGTTTCTGGGCGTTCTAGTAGTCAAACCTTAGTCGGTCCCAAAGAGTATTTTGATCCTTAATAGGAATGGGATCGAAAGGCATTAAAAAAAAATTGCACTTCGGGATTCCCATACTAACTGTATGGAAAAAGTTTTCTTTGATTTCTGGGCGTTCTAGTAGTCTAACCTTAGTCGGTCCCGAAGAGTATTTTGATCCTTAATAGGAATGGGATCGAATAGCATTAAAAAAAAATTTCGTCAAAAGTGATGATTTTCTCGCTGACTGTACCTTTTTTCAAAAATCTGTGAATGTAGATTGTCGTCACTTAAAAAGTTAGGAATGAAATCCTAATGCCATTTTTGAGTGGCGGCAAGGGATCTAGTAGCTGCCCTTACTGCCCCGTTTTAACTTTCCATCCTGTATAGTGATATAGTGTGAATGAGGCCTAAAAAGTCTGTGCCTATTTTAACATATTTTTAGCATAATTTAGACATACGTGTGCTTAGAGCATTAAACCAATTGGTTTAATGCTCTAAGTACGTGTGGCGTATTTCTAAATTTCGAGTTGGCAACACGGCACGGGCACTGTCAGTATCAGGTATCTGAAGAATGTATTGTATAGAAACAATAGAATAGAACAATAAGGCCGGCCGCGTACCGAAGCTCTGCGCGTGGCAGTTTTCTTTAGTCGATTATCGTCAGCAGGAGGTTATATTTCCCACCAAATTTGTTCCTCGTTTCGTTTGTTTATATAAGATGTTCACTTGAACTTTTTAACAGTAAACTCGTCGTCAATATGTAGTTCAGCTTGTGCGTTTGTTCGGAAACCTGTGCCGTGTCGCGAGGGAGTTGAGACATGGAGGGCGGCGGCGGCGCGTCGCTGGACGCGGCGCGCGTGCAGGAGGAGCCAGGGTGTGCCACGTTTGCCTTCTACAGTGAGTGTCGACATTTTACTTCATCACTATGGTTCTTTATTATTTCAACGAATAAGTTATTACCACAAATAGTATATATAAGTACTACACTGTGTTGCTGCTCTGCCCCTGGTGACTGGCATGCTTGTTACAAAGAAGAGAGTTGCAATATAACCTCTGTTCAATCTCCGAGATCCATTATATATATATAGGAGTATATTTTCGATGAGCACTTCTGGAGGTCACTCCTACATATGTAGTTACTAACATATTATAAAGTCACCAACTCACATAGTTTATCTTTGTAATATTAATATAAATAAAAAATATTCCTGTTAACAAATACCTACAATGTGAATATAGCAGGGTTCGCAAATAATTATCATATCTATGTTAAAATATAAATAACTTTTATTGATGTTTTTATTAATAGTTTAATGATGTACTAACAACTTTATGGGCTCCTGGCCTGAAATAAATAAACGATAATAATAATAATATTCTTGACCTTTAATATTTCAATATATTGTAATTGTTTTTAATTTTATCATGTTTTGGTCAAGCGCCACCTCCAGACTGCGCCACTCTTCCCAATTCTTCGAGAGCCTTCCCTAGGTTTTTGGGATGATGATGTGATGATGTTGTGAAGGGACGCCTGGCCGGAAACAGGCGGGCAGTCGACCGCTTGTCGCAGTCATTCAGCCCATTTCCCTCAGTTCGGAGCCTCAGGTTACTGTCCCGGCGGCGTTCCCACTTCCAACTCTTCAATTCTTCTTGTTTTCCTGCAGAACAGAAGGACATCTTTAAGGTCGATATCCCTCAATTCCTTCTCCTCTAACATATCTTTACCGAATGTGTTAAACCGCGGTGCCGCGTACATAACACATTCCGCTAGTACATGCTTGCTTGTTTCCTCCTGCCCACAGTGTGGGCAAGTAGCGTCGTTACTTATACCTATTATCTTTAAGTGTCTATTCAGAGTATTGTGACCGGTTATGATACCAGTCAGCAGTTTCAGATTGCTCTTACCCAGTTTCAGCAGATACCTGGTCCTTTTGTGATTAGTGCCTCCTATCATCATCTTTGTCTGTCTGCATCCAGATGCATCCCTCCATTCTTTTTCCCCATCCAGTTCTTTTAGCTTATCTATGACCCCCTTTGTAACTTGAGCCGAAAAGGGAAGGACCGGTTCTGGGCCTTCAAACTCCCTTCCCGCACCTTCCCTGGCCAACTCATCTGCCTTCTCATTGCCCGCTATTCCCTGATGTCCTGGCACCCACGCCACCGTCACACCTGGGTTTTCTCCTATCTTATTAAGCTCTTCCTTGCATTCTTTCACTAAGGCGGATGTTACCGTTGCCTTTCGTAGCGCCTTCAATGCTGCCTGACTGTCCGTGTAAATCACTACCCTTCCAGTCAGTTGTTTTGTATCTCTTATAATCTGTGCGCATCTCGTTATCGCACACACTTCTGCTTGGAAAACGCTAGCATACCTCCCCAGTGAGATGGATACTCTCTCCCGCAGTTTGGGTATAACTATACCTGCCCCCGCTAGTCCTGTTGATTTCTTTCTTGATCCATCTGTGAAGCAGACTGTCATCGGGTGCACTACGTCTACCTTCCAGTTGTCTCTTTCACCTATGTGTATTCTATACTTCTTGTCAAATATCTCCTGCCTCTTTATGAGGTCGTTATTGGCTATCATCATATGTAGCTTTGATAGCGCTTCCTCCTGTATCAGCGCGTGTCTTTTGTCCACACAGCTTCCTCTCCATTCTTTACATGCTTTCATTCTGTACCACTGTTCCATGGCCCTTTTCTCCACTTCAATTCTCATTGTCTTCATGCCTAGCAGTATTTCCATGGCTTGTGTCGGGGTCGTTCTCATAGCCCCCGTCACCATCAGACATGCTAGTCTCTGCACCTTATTCAGTTCCTTTTGATATTCTTTGATACGCGCCCTATGCCACCATACCACGGCCCCGTATAGCACCCTGGGTAATATGATTGCCCTATAGATCCAGTTGATCATTTCGGGCCTCAGTCCCCATCTTCTTCCCACTGCCCTTTTACATTGGTATAGTGTTCTAATGGCTTTCGCCGATTGCTCCTTAATGTGGGTTTTGTATCTGAGAGTGCTATCTAGTGTCACTCCCAAATACTTCACCTCCTTTACCATCTCCAGTTCTTTGTTCTGTATGACTATTGGTTTTATATTCTCTCTCTTCCTTTTGTTGGTGAATAGCACCAGCTTCGTTTTAGTTGGATTTAGGTCCAGACCTCTCTCTCTGCACCATCCTAACACCTCTCTCAGACCTCTGTTCATTATGTCTCTTATGGTGCTTAGGACCATTCCTCTTACCAGTAGTACTCCATCATCAGAATAGGCCTGCATATACACTCCTCCCCTGTTGACTTTCTTCACCAATGAGTCTAGTAGTAGGCACCACATCAGGGGGGACAGACATCCACCCTGCGGAAATCCCCTTCTCGGACTTATTCTTTTAGAGACACCTCCCAACTCCGCTGTTATGTCCCTGTCCTTAAGCATTCTGCCTATCCATCTCGCTACTGCTCGATCGATACCTTCCCTGTCCAGACTTTCCTCTACCGCCGCAAAGGTTGCCTTGTCAAAGGCTCCCTCCACATCGAAGAAGCAGCCTAGTGCATACTGTTTTGTATCTAAGGCTCTCTCCACCCTAACCGCCAGGTTATGTAGGGCTGTCTCCGTCGACTTTCCTGCCATGTATGCGTGTTGGTTCCCGTGTAATGGGTTCCTTCCACCTTCCACTTTCTCTCTTACCGATTTATCTATCATCTTCTCCAAGGTCTTTAGAGTAAATGACGACAAACTTATGCTTCTGAACGATTTCACTTCTTGATAAGACTTCTTCCCTGGTAGGTTTTTGGGAAGTCACCTTCCCATCTTCTGTTTGTTTACCTCTAGCTCTTCTCTTGTTCGGTGGGTACCACTCTTTAACTTCTCTGGTCCATTTTTCCTTACTTGACGGCATCATATGTCTCTAGACCATCTCCACTCGAGGGTCCTCATGTTCTTTGTTATATCCATTACCTTCGTTATTTTTCTGATATCTGTCAGTTTGCAGCTGACCCTTAGTTGTATGTTGAGCATACATTGTTCCATGCTCTGTTGGCATACTTTTATTTTATTGTGATTCTGTTTCAGTAAGACCCATGTTTCGCATGTTTCCGTCAGTTAATACTGGGAGTATGCATGAATTGTAAAACATTTTTTTAAAGATTTACAATGATTTTATTTATGTTGTATCAATCAAAATGTTTCGAAATATACTGACTTATGATTATTTAATTTAATACAAATTGCGGTGTACTATATTGCACTATCAAACTACCTGGGAAATATTCTGAATTATGTCAACCATGATGTGTTGTGAAATGTTTCTTTGTCTTCCATATATTCTTCGATCTTGTAGTATCCTCACTTCAAAAGAGCATTTTTTATATATTCTTTAAATGAATTACAAGGAAGATCCCATACATCTTTGGGTACTTTGTTGTAAAACCTTAATACCCAAAAACGATTTTTTAACTTTCTGCAAACAAAACATTGAGACAACTAATTTATGTCTGTTTTGTGTATTTCTACGATGGACATACATCAGACTGCTTCTTGAAGTACTTTATATTTCTGTGTGTATACATAATCACGTCCAGTATGTACTGTGAAGCCACTATGTCCTTAAAGAGTTCTCTCAGCGAGTCTCGAGAGCCAAAATTATAATTCAAACTGATCTGATTGCTCTCTATTGAAGGACAAAGATAGTTTCTATATCAGCTGCTTTCCCCAGATCAATAAGCCATATGACATGATACTGTGGAAATAACTGAAGTAAATTAGGCGAGCAGTATCCACGTCTGTGAATTGCCTGATTCATCTTACTGCATACGCAGCAGAGCTGAGCCGTTTTGCAAAAGCAGAAATGTGGAGGGCCCTGTGAATTTGGTAACGTGAAATTCGCACATTTCGGTTTCGTGGCATTTAGAAGTAGATTATTTGCTGTAAACA
The DNA here is from genome assembly GCA_963854355.1 of Epinotia brunnichana. NCBI lineage: Eukaryota > Metazoa > Arthropoda > Insecta > Lepidoptera > Tortricidae > Epinotia > Epinotia brunnichana. Next base: position 21,985,655 of record OY977958.1, on the reverse strand, counting down.
GCACTTCTTTCAAAATTGCATTTATATGGTCAAAGTCACGTATTTTCCTATCAACTTTGAAAATCAATCAAAATCAAAATCAAAATAATTTTATTTCAAATAGACTCAAAGAGTGCTTAAGAAACGTCACAAAAGAAAGTTAAAGTTGACTAAATACACGGAAAAGATTACGATATGATACAAAAAAGTCAATCATAAGTATCAAAAAAAATACATAATAAAATTTAACAGCTGACAGTCCACACAAAATTAGAACCAAAAACTGTTCACGTCAAAAATAACAAAGTCAAATAAATAAAATGTCACTTAAAAATTATAAAAATTAAAAACTAGAATAAAATTGTATTTCACTGAGCAATGACTTATTGGCTTAAAAGAAGTTATTGTCTTCTACAAATTCCTTAACACTATAATAGGCCTGAAGAAGGAATATTTAACTATGAACTTTGAATTGTAATTTTAAGTTTAGTGATATTAAGACTCATAATGTAGCAAATTTTTATTATCAGTGTCCTATTTATAATGTATTTTAATTTATTTGTATTTTAATGTATACTGTGTTATCTATTATGAAATGAATTGTTGATTTTAGTTTTAAGTAAGTTCAAACACAATCCTGTATTGTTTAATGAATAAATAAATGAAATGAAATGAATGAACTAGTGAGGTTCCATCAGCAAATAAAACAATTTTACATTTATTGTTTATAAAATATGGCAGGTCGTTCATATGTACAAGAAAGAGAAAAGGCCCCAGAATTGAATTTTGAGGTATGTCAATGCCAAAAATAGGTTTACAGTTTTCGCCTTATTACAATGGAATAAAGTGCAAAAGTGTAAACATATTTTTGGCGTCGACGTACACCAAGTTTCACAATCGTGCCGCTTGACTTGACTAAGTCCCATTAACAACCACTTTTTGAGTTCTTTGGCCTAAGTAAGACATAATATACATATTTTACGCAGAGGACATACAGCGCACTCCAAATGCAATATAATAACTCATTTAGGGCATTGCTGGGGCTTCATTGGTGCTCAGTGCTTCGGGCATGTTTACGGAGGCGGGGGTTGATGGTTTTCATGCGATTATGAGGAAGCGATGCGCCTCATTGTTGGACAGGATGCGAGGGAGCCCTAACACTTTTCTGATGGTGTTCGCCGACAGGTGGGATTCACCCATGTTGAAAAGACGGATCGGCCTTCACTCAAGCTTTGTAAATTTCAACTGGTGACATGTTCCTAATTACTTAATTTTTAATTTCAATTATTCAAATTTTTAATTTCTTTTATTCTAATTTTTAATTTCTAATATTGAAATTTTTAATTTCAATCAATTATTTTAATTTAATGTGTTTGATTTTTTTTATTGAATTAACTTATTTGGACATTTTCTTATTCCATGTGTGATCTAATTTATTTTATTTTTAATCGATTATTGACTTATTATTATAACATTTTATTATTAAATTGATAATTTAAAATTTGAATTAAATAATATTTTTTATTTTATTTATTAATTAACAACAAAAAATTACATAAATGCTTACATTGCTCCACAAAACTAAATTTTTCAGTTTGACTGTGGAGTCAAAAATTACAGTCTCATTTCTCTTCAGCATTAACACACATTGAAGTATCTTAAATATTGAGATCTATCTCATGAATGCCCAGTAGAAACGTGAAAGGAGAATTCTACAGGACATCCATGAGGTATATATATATATATACATATATATATATGTATGCTCATCCGGTCAAAATTAGGTATAGTCTATATATCTGTTTTTTACTAACAATTAGTTTTGTAAGTTATGTCTATTGTACTAATAACGCTTTTATGGGCTTTGCCTGAAATAAATGATTACAATACAATACAATAATAAGGTTCAGGGCTTCAGCGGACAGTCCGTATTGCTTTAGCTTGTGTAACAGCGTATCATGCTCCACACAACATTGAAAGTACAGTCGCCATCACATACATCGGAGCAAACAAGCACGTCACAAACATCGGAACACACCTCTATTTTCAAGGCATTAGAGTGCATGTGCCGATACTTTTGAACGCCTATAGTGTACCTATGTATGTGATGGCGACTGTACTGTCAGCGAAAGTGTGGCACATATGGACCCATTTGTTTGTCTGAATACTGTTAATCATATATACAGGGTGGAAGTCGATGAGGGGCCTTTGCGGAAATGGGAGATATTTTAACCATAGCACTATATTTCCCCCATACAAACTATGTAAATATATGTAGCCGTTTTCAACATTGCATTGGCTGTCACAACTAGATGACAGGGGCGGTGAAGAGGTTAATTTCCGAGTATTCTCGACGACGATTCCTTAATCTAGCCGTGAAGTGCAGATGCAATAGTGTCATCACCACAGTGAAAAAGTAGTAAATTTGGTTTTATTATTTTTTACTTAATTCATGATTCTAACCATTACAAATCTACTGTATATCACTTAAACGCGATCCAATATTTCCGGGAAGGTCTTATGTGGACTTCCCCCCTGTATAACATCAGATAAGTATTAACTTTAGCGAATTTGAAGTGAGCTTATGAATGGGGCATTGTTCCGAGCTTCTGAACAGCCATTGTGCTCTCTCGCACGAACCAAACTTTGCAAAAAAAGCGGCTTATACCTGGGTCGCTGGGAGCGGTTTTTTTAGGGTTCCGTACTCAAATAGTAAAACGGGAGCCTATTACTAAGACTCCGCTGTCCGTCTGTCTGTCTATCTGTCTGTCTGTCCGTCCGTCTGTCACCAAGCTGTATCTCATGAACCGTGATAGTTCGACAGTTGAAATTTTTACAGATGATGTATTTCTGTTGCCGCTATAACTAAAAATACTAAAAAACAGAATAAAATATTTTTTATTTGTTTTTTTTCCCATATAACAAACGTGATTTTTTTGTTGTTTTAAAGATAATGGTACTTACGGAACCCTTCGTGCGCGAGTCCGATTCGCCCTTGGCAGGTTTTTTTAAAATATTTTAGCCCATTTTGAATCTATTGAATAAGACCATAGAGTTCATTATACAATGAACATTTAATGTGGCGCTAATCTTTTTCTTGCAAAAAATAGCACGCGTCCGACCACACAGTCGTATTGTTAGACTTGAATGCTAATGTTCTGAAGATAAGAAGATCAGTCCAGTTGAGAAACTCTCAACTATAACAGTATAATTTAGCGATGAGACCGCCTGTTTTTCTACCTCTAGATCCTTGTATCTCTCTATGTTTTATTGTGTAAAGGTTTTATCTGTGTGAGGTGGAAGTGTGCAATAAATAGTATTTGTATTGTATTTTCGTCGACAGTGACTATTAAGGAGGAAGTAAGGCTCATGGATGAAGTCCTCGTGAAGGAGGAGCCGGAGTGTGCGAGTAGTGCAGCATGTGCGAGCGGGACGGGCGCGCACGTGGTGAAGGACGAGCTCGAGCTGGCGCCGGCGCGCGTCCAACACGAACCCAACATGCGCGGTAAGTCACTTCATGGTTCATACTCTGACTCAACATCATACATTCGAGAGCACTTGTCTCTAGGTGGCAACACAAGGAATCCTCGAATCAGTAAAGGGTCAGTAGCGCTTGTGATAATTCTGGAGTGGCAAGAGCGTCCACAGGCGACGGTGTCTATTGTCTACTACCAGCAGCAGGTCGTATGCTTGTGATACTTCTGGAGTGGCAAGAGCGTCCACAGGCGACGGTGTCTATTGTCTACTACCAGCAGCAGGTCGTATGCTTGTGATACTTCTGGAGTGGCAAGAGCGTCCACAGGCGACGGTGTCTATTGTCTACTACCAGCAGCAGGTCGTATGCTTGTGATACTTCTGGAGTGGCAAGAGCGTCCACAGGCGACGGTGTTTATTGTCTACTACCAGCAGCAGGTCGTATGCTTGTTTGACATCATAGTATAAATAAATAAAAAGACTGGTCGGTGTAACTCTCTTATCAGCTATGCATATATTCGCATGTTTTTATTTACTGCGGATTGGTAACAATCGAGACAATCGGTATGTGTACATTTTAACGATTTGTTTTACATTAGTCTTCGGCCCCTTCCATTGAGATGAGATTTTTTGGTGAGATACACATAAATATGAACTTTATAATATCACCTAGTAGTCAGAAATCTCCACTTATAATAAATCTCTAAATTAAAAAAAGAATCAGCCAGTTTGAAACTAAGCTTTGCGCGGTTCGAATGTTCTCAGCATCCCATGAACGGAAAAATATGAAACATTTTATATAGGTACATTATTATTCTAGCTGCAACTTAGGATAGTTTTTATCCGACTGCGACAGTTAATTAATTTTCCGAAATATACGACTTCATTTAATTTTTCATTTATTTTTATTGAAATCAAACGCTGCTCCAACTGTCAGCTATAAGAACCGTCAAATTTTCGTCAAAATGGCGGAATTGCTTTGCCTTTCACTTATTAATAATTTAAATCCCGTCTACGATAGACCTTTACGAGACAAATGCTAAAATATAAACCATAAAAAAATATTCGATTCTGATATGAGAACTTATATGCGCAAATGTCGTTTTATGTCGTAATTTCAATAAATGAAATCAACAAATTTGAAGAATATAATTAACACGAATTTGTTTTTTTTGATTGACAATGGCACGCGCTCGGCGCATTCAGCCAAAGTACCTGCGGCGCTACCACGAAAACCGATACTCAATGTTCATATATTTGCATCCCTGTCACTCGAGTATCGTTAGTGCGATAGAGATAGAGATACCCGAATATTTTCGAATTCCGAAGTTCGTGGTTATAGCTCAGGAATCGAAAATATGGTAAATAATCATAATGTATTTTCTCGAAAAAGAATTGAAAATAAATATAGTCAAATGGAGAAAAAAACAAAGCAAGAGGTTATATAGGTGTTCGCGCCATCGGCGCGACGATATAGCTAACTCGTTCAATCATTCACCGATTCACTCGTTGACGTGCCGACGCAAGCGACGCGCCGCGAGAGTAGCCATTTGACCGCCGTCGCGCACTGACGTGTATCTCAATCCCAGCGTTCCGTGCTCACCTGAACCTACGAAAGTGTCGTGATTATACCGGCCGGTACCCTTATTGTAGTGACTGTGACGTTACGTGGCTCATCAGCTCAAAACTAGGCGCGCGAGTGAATTATAACCCTCAGTGTGCGTGAAGACTTTCATCAGCTCAAGGTCGGCTCGAAACCAGAAGAAGACTCCTACTCAGCCCATCCATCATATCAGCACGGCAAGCCGCTTAAGTCGTCGCGGCCCAGTACACAGAACAACCTTACCTACATATTCAAGTAAGCCAGTTCCCATTTCTCACTCCCATTCTCCATCTCATTCAGCTCACGTCGCGTGTTATTGCCCCCAGCGATAACATTCTTTGGTCCTTCGAACCGGATTCTTTGGTCCTTCGAAAAACCCCACCCACACCAGCCCTTTGGATAAGCAGTCTTTCTTTTGCTCGAAAAAGCACACCCAGTTAGGTAAAAAATCCACCCACATTTCAAAAAAAAAAAATTAATTCTTTCGCCCAAATTATTCAACTCATAACGTAATATATAACATTACATGTAAACTCAGCCCATTTCAAACAAAGGTACATTACCAAAAAGTACCACATCTCATTTATTTGCCTACGAAATTCTGCACATTCGAGAACATTCCGTCCGTTCTGTAGGTAGCTACCCTGAGTTACCGATCACTTACAGCGGTCTTCAGCCCTTTATAAGCTATTTTCTAAAAGCAAACATTCTCGAAACGTAATCAGACAGTGTGTAGAATAACCTATAGATATAACTTACGAAACCGCTCATTTCAAAAAGACACGTTTGATTGCATCATTATTCTAAAGCAAAATTTTTAAAGCGCCGTCATAATTACGAATACCTCATAGGTACTAAATTCATTCTCCAGCTCATACATGTAACAGATACATATAACTAGGCATAAATAAACGTTTAATTTTTGTAAACAATTGAACAGCTCGCAGATCTAAAATAATACATTAAAAAGCAACCTTACTGCTCAGAGGATAAGGCTCAAAATTCAATAACCGTATAATATCTGCCCGATGACAAGTACCTATTAGAGACAAGCCACAACTTGGTAACACTCCACATTGGTTAGTGGTTAATATAGTTTCTTATTTCCCTCACTCAAATTAGTACCTACTCATTAGGTAACTTACATCGTGAAACACAGGGTGTCCAGGGAGAAATTTTTTTTTTTTTTGTGCAACAATTTTTTTTGGTTTTTTATCTTTTGTTGACAAATTCACATTGGTGTAACAGTCAATTGTTAGTCAGCTCATCACAAGTCATCATACAGGGTGTCATATTTTTTAAATTATTATTATTATTTTTTTTTTTTTTTTTTTTTTTTGTCTCTCAACTCATTTAAGTACACATAAACAACACCATGCCGTCCAAATCGCAAGCAGCCATCTTCCGAGAGGCAACAAAGGCAATTACTCTGCTCAAGGAGATTGCGGAGGCAGCACTAGCAAAGGATACGAAAAAATATACATTGTCGGATTTCACGGCTCGGTACACAAAAGTAGACCTCTATAAATCCAAGCTAGAGGACGTCTATTATGAAATACTAGACGACGAGGAACTCACTGACGAGACCGAAGCCGTCTACACAAAACATTATGACACCGCGGTAACGGACTACAATTACATCCTAGTCGCGTTCGACAAATTGAGCGTGACTGCGGCCCTCCCAGAGACTTCTCACCCCTCCACGTCTGCCACGCCTACAACTGTGCTACCCAAAATCACGCTCCCAAAGTTCAGCTCAAAGGTTGAAGACTGGCCGTCCTTCATTACCATCTTCAGGAGCTTAACGGACGACATGACCATCATTTCGGATGCCGTAAAGCTCCACTACCTGCTCTCGTGCCTGACAGGCGAGGCACGCAGTATGGTATCCCACCTCCAGCTCACCAACGACAATTTCGCCGTAGCGATGAATATCCTAACTCGGCGCTATGAAAATCGTCGGGTCTTGATCGACCGGTTTGTAGATATCATCATTGAACTGCCCAACATTCACGTGCGCTCCGATATACGCACGCTCTTTTTAACTCCGCTCATTTCCGCGCAATGCGCCCTCAATAACCTCGATCTGCCCATGCAAGAAAGTGACTATGTTTTTGTGTCTATAGTAGTGCGAAAACTTAAAGGTGAACTTCGAACACTTTTTGAACGAAAGTACGGATCACGCCAGTCTCTGCCCACCCTCAAGAACCTGATCACCTTCTTGGAAGAGCACGCGCGTTGTGTAGAGACCGAATGGTCCAGCTCACCCAAGCCCAGCACCTCCCAACTCACTCAGCATTCGCCACAACCAGCTCAGTACCGCAGGCAGTCTCCCGTAAACTTTCCTCGAGGCCCGCCCCGACAGCCTGCGTATCATGAATCACGTCCCATGACCCCGGTTAGGAGCCGGTCAGACTATTCAGCTCAGCACAGGCCGACTTACTCAGCTCAACCGTCACCTCAAGACGCAAACACCACCAACACCATGCCCTGCCCATACTGCGGAGAAAGAGGGCACAAGCTCATCGCCTGCCCACGGTACAACGACCAACCAATACAAGGCCGTTGGGACTTTGTTCAGGCCCGCAACCGCTGCCGACGCTGCCTAGGCCCCCATTATGAGAATGAGTGCAAGTCCACGAAGGCTTGCAAAGAGTGTGGGAATGACAGACACCACACATCTCTTCACCGCCCCGGTGCTTCTTCTCCAACTCATTCGTCCGCTCATCTCCTACCTCCACATCTGAGAGAACAGCCCAGGACGCGTCCAGCTAATGAGTACCAACCGTTCTCGGCACACGCCTCACAGGCGAAACCCACGTCTCAGGACCACCCTCGCTCGCCCAGTACGTCCCGAGCAGGTGGTCAATCGTGACTACCTACAATAACTGAACACTGTGAAGAGGAAGACAATCAGCACACACACTCACACCCAGAACACACACACTCACACGCAGACCACACACACTCAGCCCATACCCAGACATCTCAAGCTCGCTCACCGCGATCAGCTCCACCAACAGCGAATCATTCCTCTTGTGATTACCCACGACAGGATGAGCACGCAATCAATCAGCCCATATTATTGCCTACCGTCACGCTAAAAATAGCAGACGTAAATGGCCAGTTTCACACAGCACGAGCCCTGCTAGATTGCGGTAGTATGCTCACACTTATCACTCAGCGCATGGCTCGTAATTTAAAGTTACCACAAAACTCAACATCACTCAAAATCACAGGAGTGGGCAACCACCACACACAGGAATCAAAGGCATCAATCACAATAATCTGTCGACCTACACATCATGACACACCCACGATTACGGCTACTGCGCATATTTTAAAACACGTTACCGGTTATCTACCGTTACAAAAGGTCCCACACATAGCACAAGTGAGAGGCCAGCCAAATATTCCCTTAGCAGATCAAGGATATAACACACCAGCTCGCCAACCAGCAGGTAACCTGGTTGCTGAACCCCCCCAAGGGGCCTTGGTTCGGTGCCTTACATGAAATTAACGTCAAATCTACGAAACAGTTGTTCTATCGTGTAGTTGGTGAACAGCACCTTACTTTTGAGGAATTCTCCACACTCCTGACACGAATCGAGGCTGTACTCAACTCTAGACCTCTCTGCCCACTTTCATCCGACCCTTCGGACATTGAACCCTTAACCGCTGGACATTTTATTATAGGCCGTCCACTCACTGCTCTGCCCGAGCCGTCCTTTGATGACAGGCCGTTATCTGCTCTTAAACGCTTTCAGCTCATACAAGCTCTCTCTCAACGCTTTTGGACTCTGTGGACCAGATCTTACCTCCATACTCTCCAAACCCGCTCAAAATGGCTTTCCCCTTCATCGCCTCCTCAAGTTGGCGAACTCGTGCTCATCAAGGAAGATAACTTGCCACCGCTGCAATGGAGACTGGGTCGAATTACCCGCACAATACCTGGCAAGGATGGAGTGATCCGAGTTGTGGATCTGGACACCGCCAGTGGACATCTGCGCAGACCTGTGCTCAAGATAGCCAGGTTGCCATTGGATTCAGCTCAGGAAGAGGCTCTACTACGGGCCCCCCAGGATGTTCGCGCCATCGGCGCGACGATATAGCTAACTCGTTCAATCATTCACCGATTCACTCGTTGACGTGCCGACGCAAGCGACGCGCCGCGAGAGTAGCCATTTGACCGCCGTCGCGCACTGACGTGTATCTCAATCCCAGCGTTCCGTGCTCACCTGAACCTACGAAAGTGTCGTGATTATACCGGCCGGTACCCTTATTGTAGTGACTGTGACGTTACGTGGCTCATCAGCTCAAAACTAGGCGCGCGAGTGAATTATAACCCTCAGTGTGCGTGAAGACTTTCATCAGCTCAAGGTCGGCTCGAAACCAGAAGAAGACTCCTACTCAGCCCATCCATCATATCAGCACGGCAAGCCGCTTAAGTCGTCGCGGCCCAGTACACAGAACAACCTTACCTACATATTCAAGTAAGCCAGTTCCCATTTCTCACTCCCATTCTCCATCTCATTCAGCTCACGTCGCGTGTTATTGCCCCCAGCGATAACAATAGGTAATGATTAAGTTATAAGAGTCCAAAGTTTTAAGAGGGGGTATGTTCTGTCCCTTTTCCGCAAAACGCACCTTCATATGAAACGATTGTTTTTTACTATGACGCTCGAGTATATTGACGTCACAGTCCCTCATCGTTTTCTCACTCTAACAAGCGACATTAAAACGGATGTAGCTTCATAATTTTTTGAGATATTTGAATGGGAGTTTCATTATCTTCTATCTATTTATACATAATAAATGCCTATGTCCTGACTGACTTATTCACTCAATCACTCACTCACTCACTCATCAACGCACAGCCGAAACTACTAATCTTAGAGAGTTGATTTTTGCACAGTATGTTGCTTTTATAACGTGGGCTAGGGATAAAAAGGGATTTTTGAAAATTCTACCCCTAAGGGGGTAAAATGGGGGTGCAAAGTTTGTATGGGAGAACCTTTTTTTTTTGAGCTATAGACTTAAACTTTGTAGAAAAATTAGTTATTAGAATACAAATGAAACACTTTCAGCGTTTTGGAAAATTCCACCCCTACGGGGGTAAAATAGGGGTGCAAGGTTTGTATGGGGGAAACATTTTTTTTTTAAATAGAGACTTAAAACTTTGTAGAAAGATCAGTCATTAGAATACAAATAAAGAACTTTCAGGGTTTTAGAAAATTCTACCCCTAAAGGGGTAAAATAGAGTGCAAAGTTTGTATGGGAAAAACTACTTTTTTTTAAATAGAGACTTAAAACTTTGTAGAGAAATTATTCATTAGAATACAAATAAAGTACCTAGATTCAGTGTTTTAAAAAAATCTACCCCTAAGGGGGTAAAATAGGGGTGCAAATTTTGTATGGGGGAAACAATATATTTTTTTAAATAGACTTAAAACTTTGTAGAAAGATTAGTCATCAGAATACAAATTAAGTACTTTCAGCATTTTAGAAAATCCTACCCCCAAAAATAGGGGGCTAAAATAGGGGTGCAAAGTTTGTACGTGGGAAACTATTTTTTTTAGCTAGAGTCCTAAAACTTTGTAGAAAGATTATTTAAATACAAAGAAAGTACTTTCATCGTTTTGGAAAATTTCACCCCTAAGGGGGTAAAATAGGGTGCAAAGTTTGTATGGGAAAAACATATTTTTTTTAATAGAGACTTAAAATTTTGACGAAAAATTACTTATTAGAACATGAAAAATATTACATTCGGCGTTTTACAAAAATCATTCCCTAAGGGGGTTAAAAAAGGGTGCAAGGTTTGTATGGGGAAAACTTTTTCTGAGCTAGACACTTAAAACTTTGTAGAAAGATTACTTATAAAAATACAAAAAAAAATTCTTTCAGCGTTTTGAAAAAATCTATCCCTAAGGGGGATAAAAAGGGTGCAAAGTTTTTATCAGGGAAAGTTTATGTTTTTGAGTTAGAGACTTGAAACTTTGTAGAAAGATTACTTATTAAAATACAAAAAAAGAACACAAATCGTTTTAGAAAATTCCACCTCTAATAGGGTTAAAAAGGAGAGCAAGCTTTGCATGGGCAACACTTTTTTTTGAGTTAGACTTAAAACTTTGCAAAAAGATTACTTATTAGAATACTAAAAAAGAACTTTCAGCGTTTTAGAAAACTCCATCCCTAAGGGGATCCTTAAGATCCTTAAGAAGGGTAGCCAGTGTTGTGTGGGAAAAACTTTTTTTTTTACTAGACTTAAAACTATTCAAAATGTTACTTATTAAAATTAATAATAAAGTACTTTCAGAGTTTTAGAAAATTCCACCCCTAAGGGGGTTAAGAAAGCTTTGTATGGGCAACACTTTTTTTGAGCTAGAGACTTAAAAGTTTACGAAAAAAGTTCTTTCAGCGATTAGAAAAATTCAACCTCTAAGGGGGTTTAAAAGGGGGTTCAAATTTTAAATGGCGAGCAATAAAATTTTAAAGTGTGAGTAAGAGATTTTTAACTTCGGTCTTATTCTGTACGTTAAAAGACTACAAAACTGATTTCAGAGTTTTTGCAAATTCATCCCCTAAGAGTGTTAAAATTGGTTCAAAGTTTGAGTATTTCAAGGCATTTTTAAAGTATGAGATTTTTAACTTTGGTTTTAGACTGTTTGTTCACAAACTAGAAAATGAACATCAACTTTTTTTTTAATTATCCCCTAAAAGAGGGTTCAAATTTTGTATTGAGAGAAATCATTTTCTAAGACGATAAAAAGTTCTACGCGGACGAAGTCGCGGGCAACAGCTAGTATTGAATAAAGTTAATGTAAATAAATTAATCTAAATAATAGGGAAGTAAACATGCATAAGTATTATAAAAAGGTTTGTAATTAATGCAGCTTCTTTACATTGTCATTTTCGCTTTCAAATTTACTAAGTTGTCTAGTAAATTAATAGATCAGCGACTAATTTTAAGCGTCTAATAAATACTTTTCGAGCGACCGTATATTGTGTAATTCGAGCTAAGTTATTATGACTCAGCATGGTGATTAATTTTATTATTGTCATCAAAAAATGGTTAAGGATAGCTCTAATTTCTTATTGTCACCTCTATTTTACAAGCTTTCTATTAACTTGCAATAACTTGCTTGCTTGCATTGTAACTGTCTGTTCGGGTGGAATCTTGCTCTCCAATTTTGAAGCAGATTTCTTCAACCGATTGAGCTGAAATTTTGGAAAAAGGTATAGTTTGGGTGACAATTCAATAGTATGGTTGTACCATCGAGCTGATCTGATGATGGAGACAGAAGGTAGCCATGGGAATTCAGTACTTAACCGACGTAACCCCGTTGAGTTTGGGCTCGTTAGAATTGTCTCAATGAGTATTTGATGATTGTATACAGAAAAGTACAGTCGGCAATAAAACCTTGTACCAAAAATGCATTTTTTGACAGAAGCTTATTTATACGTCGTTTCAAGGGGCTCCTACTTTCTGCTCTGAGGGACACAAGGTAATGAAAAACCCTATACCGGTTTTTATAGCCATAAAACAATGTGATAAAATGCGCCCTTGTTCTCCATACATAACTAAGTTACATTACCGGCATGCCCCTTTCGCCATATTGTTCGTAGCTCGAAAGATGAGACTAAGTATTTCTCGGTGGTTTGCCTTTCGGGCATCTGAAGCTACCTAACGAACCGAACCTGCCTATTATTTCACGAATATGCGTGGGCTTGTTATGTATTAGGCGAAATAAGTGAGTTTGTGTAAGGGAAATCAAAATCAACCAATCATTTTATTTATAAATCACGTAGCGACTCCCGCAGGCTCCAGCGGGAGGTCTATTGCAAAAAAGAGTATCGCACATAATTATTTAATACAGCTAAATTAATGAGTCAATATAGGTGTTCAATAATTATGTGCGATGATCTTTATTGAGGCTTGATTTTGTTTTTATTAGTGGACAGATGTTGAATCTCTAAAATAAATAAAGTAACTGACGTACCTATTACATTAGTCGCTACGCGCCATCAATATAGAATATAATATATTTTACCGGTAGATGAGTTATGGGAATTGTTGTTTGTAAATTGGCGCTGGATTGTTCATATTCTGCTAGGATAGTAAAGTCACTGTCAAGGGTTACAAACTTTTACAAACATCTGGGGGCACGGCAGTGCCCCCGCCAAGACGAGCCAAGCGAAGCGCAAGGACAGGGCACTATACCTACCTTTTCTCGAAGCGCTTAGGCGTTTTTTTGAACCCTCATAACTTGGGTTTGGATTATATCAGATAAACAACATTTTCGGGATATGACGTCAATAGTGGACTTATTAAAGATACTCGTATAACATTTCAATTACATATCTCTTATACTTTAGATTTTATTGATATCTAAAAAAACGCCGATTTTACTGGCTCACTCACTCACGTTGATTATCAAAACCTCTAGGGTACTTCCTGAAGTCCTAGAAAGCTGAATTTGGGTATGTAAGCTTAATACACAATCAACAAAAAAAAAATTAAAATATGAACTTTTACCCCCCAACCCCTTAAACTAGGGGATGGAATTTTGTATGAGACTTCCGCAAATTTTGATGCTAGGGGTCTTAAAATTGATATAGGGACTCCTTGTTATAAATAATAAAATACAAAGACAAAGTCAAAATATTTATTTGTAAACATGGGGTCTTAAAATTGATATAGGGACTCCTTGTTATAAATATTAAAATACAAAGACAAAGTCAAAATATTTATTTGTAAACATGGGGTCTTAAAATTGATATAGGGACTCCTTGTTATAAATATTAAAATACAAAGACAAAGTCAAAATATTTATTTGTAAACATGGGGTCTTAAAATTGATATAGGGACTCCTTGTTATAAATATTAAAATACAAAGACAAAGTCAAAATATTTATTTGTAAACATGGGGTCTTAAAATTGATATAGGGACTCCTTGTTATAAATAATAAAATACAAAGACAAAGTCAAAATATTTATTTGTAAACATTGGTTCAAAGGTCTTACAACTATGTATATTAGGGTATGTCCGCGAAAGTAACATTCATGAAGTAACGTACATGACAATTATAAAGCTTAGTTCATGACATAGTTTTTTATAGACCTGATAAGAAATGGAGTTTATTTATATATTTATTAAACTGTGATTTTTAAATACAGCAAGAAACGCCATATTATAAAGCATTTTTCTTATGAAATAGGTACTTAAAGGATTTATCAAAAAAGTCATGAGAAGAAAGTTACAGATAAGTATATGCTGAGCATATTTCTAACACGAAGTTTTTGTGTGGCTCTTAGTATTTTTGAGTAATAATAAAACGTTTTTTTTTTGTTTTTTGTAAGGAGAGTTTGGCCCCGCTCAATATTAGTTAAAAATAGCCTAAAGAATAGTTTCCATCATGCGGCCTAACTTTATCATGGCTTGTAACTACCGTTCACACCTAGGGCGATAGTGTACACTCATCTTAACAGTCTGTCATGATTGTTACGTAATATATTTCGTAACAACATTGTTACATTCATGACAAAAAAGGTGGCGGGCTTAAAAAAAAGATAGCACTCAATTGGGAGAAGCAATGTACTGTGAATCACTTTAATTCTATTACTGAATTGTAAATCTGCATAATCTATACATATAAATGCCTATGTCCTGACTGACTTATTCACTCACTCACTCACTCACTCATCAACGCACAGCCGAAACGACTACTCTTAGAGAGTTGATTTTTGCACAATAAGTTGCTTTTATAACGTGAGCTAGGGATAAGAAGGGATTTTTAAAAATTCCACCCCTAAGGGGGTAAAATAGGGGTGCAAAATTTGTATGGGAGAACCTTTTTTTTTTGAGCTAGAGACTTGAAATTTTCTAGAAAATTTAGTTATTAGAATACAAAAGTACTTTCAGCGTTTTGGAAAATTCCACCCCTAAGGGGGTTAAATAGGGATGCAAAGTATGTATAGGGGAAACAATTTTTTTTTAATAGAGACTTAAAACTTTGTAGAAAGATTAGTCATTAGAATACAAATAAAGTACTTTCAGCGTTTTGGAAAATTTCACCCCTAAGGGGGTAAAATAGGGTGCAAAGTTTGTATTGGAAAAACTACTTTTTTTGAAATAGAGACTTAAAACTTTGTAGAAAGATTACTTATAAGAACATGAAAATAACTACATTCAGCGTTTTGGAAAATTCCACCCCTAAGGGGGTAAAATAGGGGTGCAAAATTTGTATGGGGGTAACAATTTTTTTTTAAATAGAGACTTAAAACTTTGTAGAAAGATTAGTCATTATTGCTTATTTATTTTTGCTTAATATATGTGTCCTGTGTGTTAGTGAATAAATGTATCTTTCTTTTCTTCTTTCTTTCTTTCTAGAATACAAATAAAGCACTTTCAGCGTTTTAGAAAATTCTTCGCTTAAGGGAGTAAAATAGGGGTGCAAAATTTGTGTGTGGGAAACATTTTTTTTAGCTAGAGACCTAAAACTTTGTAGAAAGATTAGTTATTAAAATACAAAGAAAGCACTCTCAGCGTTTTGGAAAACTTCACCCCTAAGGGGGTAAAATATGGTGCAAAGTTTGTAGGGGAATGACTACTTTTTTTGAAATAGAGACTTAACTTTGTAGAAAGATTAATTATTAAAATACAAATAAAGTACTTTCAGTGTTTTAGAAAATTCTACCCCTAAGGTAGTAAAATAGGGGTGCAAAGTTTGTATTGGGAAACAATATTTTTTTTAATAGAGACTTAAAACTTTGTAGAAACATTAGTCATTAAAACACAAATAAAGTACTCTCAGCGTTTTAGAAAATTCTACCCCGAAGGGAGTAAAATAGGGGTGCAAAATTTGTGTGTGGGAAACTTTTTTTTTAGCTAGAGACCTAAAACTTTGTAGAAAGATTAGTTATTAAAATACAAAGAAAGCACTCTCAGCGTTTTGGAAAACTTCACCCCTAAGGGGGTAAAATATGGTGCAAAGTTTGTAGGGGAATGACTACTTTTTTTGAAATAGAGACTTAACTTTGTAGAAAGATTAATTATTAAAATACAAATAAAGTACTTTCAGTGTTTTAGAAAATTCTACCCCTAAGGTAGTAAAATAGGGGTGCAAAGTTTGTATTGGGAAACAATATTTTTTTTAATAGAGACTTAAAACTTTGTAGAAACATTAGTCATTAAAACACAAATAAAGTACTCTCAGCGTTTTAGAAAATTCTACCCCGAAGGGAGTAAAATAGGGGTGCAAAATTTGTGTGTGGGAAACTTTTTTTTTAGCTAGAGACCTAAAACTTTGTAGAAAGATTAGTTATTAAAATACAAAGAAAGCAAACTCAGTGTTTTGGAAAACTTCACCCCTAAGGGGGTAAAATATGGTGCAAAGTTTGTAGGGGAATGACTACTTTTTTTGAAATAGAGACTTAACTTTGTAGAAAGATTAATTATTAAAATACAAATAAAGTACTTTCAGTGTTTTAGAAAATTCTACCCCTAAGGTAGTAAAATAGGGGTGCAAAGTTTGTATTGGGAAACAATATTTTTTTTAATAGAGACTTAAAACTTTTTAGAAACATTAGTCATTAAAACACAAATAAAGTACTCTCAGCGTTTCAGAAAATTCTACCCCGAAGGGAGTAAAATAGGGGTGCAAAGTTTGTATGTGGGAAACTTCTTTTTGAGCTAGAGGCCTAAAACTTTGTAGAAAGATTATTTATTAGAATACAAAGAAAGTACTTTCAGTGTTCTGGAAAATTTCACCCCTAAGGGGGTAAAATAGGGTGCAAAGTATGTATGGGAAAACCTACTTTTTTTGAAATAGAGACTTAACTTTGTAGAAAGATTACTTATTAGAACATGAAAAAAACTACATTCAGCGTTTTACATAAATCATTCCCTAAGGGGGTTAAAAAGGGGTGCAAGGTTTGTTTGGGGAACACTTTTTCTGAGCTAGACACTTGAAACTTTGTAGAAAGATTCCTTATAAAAATACAAAAAAAATACTTTCAGCGTTTTGAAAAAAAACATCCCTAAGGGGGATAAAAAGGGGTGCAAAGATTTTATGAGGGAAAGTTTATGATTTTGAGTTAGAGACATGACAATTTGTAGTAAGATTACTTATTAAAATACAAAAAAAGAACATAAAGCGTTTTAGAAAATTCCATTCCGAAGGGGGTTAAAAAGGGGAGCAAGCTTTGCATGGGCAACACTATTTTTGAGTTAGAGACTTAAAACTTAGCAAATAGATTACTTATTAGAATACTAAAAAAGAACTTTTAGCATTTTAGAAAACTTCACCCCTAACGGGGTTAAGAAGGGGAGCCAGTGTTGTGTGGGAACCACTTTTTTAACTAGACTTAAAACTATTAGAAAGATTACTTTTTAAAATAAAATAAAAGTACTTTCAGAGTTTTAGAAAATTCCACACCTAAGGGGGTTAGGAAGGGGGCAAGCTTTGTATGGGCAACACTTTTTTTGAGCTAGAGACTCAAAAGTTAGTAGTAAGACTACTTACTACAATACGAAAATTTTTTTTCAGCGATTAGAAAAATTCAACCCATAAGGGGGTAAAAATTTAAAAGAGGGTTAAAATTTTAAATGGAGAGCAAACACATTTAAAAGTGTCAGTAAGAGATTTGTAACTTCGGTCTTATTATGTACGTTAAAAGACTACAAAACTAATTTTAGAGTTTTTCCAAATTCATC
Organism: Epinotia brunnichana; assembly: GCA_963854355.1. Lineage (NCBI taxonomy): Eukaryota > Metazoa > Arthropoda > Insecta > Lepidoptera > Tortricidae > Epinotia > Epinotia brunnichana. The sequence goes on along the minus strand of OY977958.1, from coordinate 21,967,883 downwards.
CCCTAAGAGTGTTAAAAGGGGGTTTAAAAATTGTGTATTTCAAGACATTTTTAACCTTGGTTTTAGACTGTTTGTCCACAAACTAGAAAATGAACATCAACGTTTGTTTTTAAATGTATCCCCTAAAATAGGGTTCAAAGTTGGTATTGAGAGAAATCATTTTCTAAGACGATAAAAAGTTCTACGCGGACGAAGTCGCGGGCAACAGCTAGTCACATATATTAGGACAATAGAATATTTCTACTTACCGTGCAGCTAACACACTAAACAAATATTTTTTAGAGTCACAAAACTGTCGTCGACACAAAATATAATTTCACTCAGCAAATTTAAGTGCTCTTTTTTTTCTATGTTGCCTTCATGTTGAATGGTGTTGCCATTCGAGAAACATATTTACCGGTGGGAGGATATTCAGTTAGTTCAGGAGTTATAAGCGTTACATACATGACGTTACACGTCATATCGAAATTTGGACACGTTTTAAAAAAATTATTAGCACAGAATATCCAACAGCTTTCATATTATCGAATAAGGATACCGCTAAATTAAAACAAAATTGGGTCAAATAAAAAATCTAATGCTTTTTTTTTGCGGACAGAATCATTAGTATGTCTCTATGTTTTGCCACAAGGCATACAAATATTTTAAGTCAAGATGCTCATGCGTAAAGAGTAACAATTCTTTATCTGTCAAGTATTCCCTTAGTGAATAGTAGGTTTTTTTTAACTAGGAATGCAAACAAGCTTTTTTTGAACTCTAACCAATCCTTCTAACTTAGTTATATTTCTTGGCAATTTATTGTATATTGTAGGTGCCATAGCGAAAATTTATACGACGAATAATTTATTCGCGAATAACTTCTTCATTCACATAATCATTCGTCATGCTTTTCGGGAATACTATTGTGAACGATTATTGTAATGCTTTTAGATGCGCAGATTATGAGCAAATTTTGGGATATATCTCAAAAACGTAATATTTTCCTACAGACAGAACAGTGATACCTAGTTTTAAAATTTGTTAGAAAGAGGTGAACGCTTCATTAAGGGTACCAATTAACTTCGGTACGCAAGGTGAAACTGATATTAATTGTAATTATTTCACCTGTTTTCTTTTTTCTATTTCGGCTTTAACACGGGTAACAAAATAGTTTACTAACGTAATACGTAATCCCCTCTAATAACATAACATTGATGCAATTACACACAGGGGCTGTCCACATATAACGACATTTAGAAATAGGGGGGGGGGGGGGGGGGATGTCCACTGGATGACGGTAGTCATTTTACTATAAGGGAGGGTCCATTTAAGAAATTAAAAGGATGATATGGGGGGGGGGGGGGGGTCAAGAATCGACAAAAAACGATAACGTAATACAGGGTGGAAAGTTAAAACGGGGAAGTAAGGGCAGCTACTGGATCCCTTGCCGCCACGCAAAAATGGCAGTAGGGTTTCATTCCTAAATTTTTAAGTGATGACAATCTACATTCACAGATTTTTGAAAAAAAGTACAGTTAGCGAGAAAATCATAAATTTTGACGATTTTTTTAATGCCATTCGGTCCCATTCCTATTAAGGATCAAAATACTCTTTGGGACCGACTAAGGTTTGACTACTAGAACGCCCAGAACTCAAAGAATACTTTTTCCATACTGTTATTTTGGAATCCTTTTTTTTTCAGCCTTCAAATACAAATATTTATTCGTAACAATTGTTATATGTCATACAGAAATTGGATACCTATCTAACTAACTTGTATTTATGTTGTTATGTAGGCTATTATGATTACATTTTTTTCTGTTTCTTCAGTGTTTTAAAAAGATATCAGATCATAAGTAGCGCCAAGCTTCCTACACCAGACGCCGGAACTCTACCACTACCAGCCATGCTCTAAAAATTCTATCTTGGCTATAATGTATGGACCCGTCGCTTATTAATATCATCATAAATTCCTTCGGCGCGAGAGTCTATGCGGCGACCGAGATGTGCCCAAGGAAGCTTTACTTTGTAGTCGCTGGTAGTGGTAGAGTTACGCCGTGCGGAGTAGGAAGTTTGGCGCTACTTATGATCCGATATATTTTTAACGCTGAAAGCTATATGAGCTAGGGAGTCTTGGCAATCACTGTACATGTAATGTTTTTGGTGGGATCTTTCTTTTTTTTAAATAGATCTGAGTGTTTTCTTGCAAAAAGTGCTACCTCCTATATATATAAACTGGGCAATATTAATAGTTTAAGTTTTATAAAGTGCGGGCGACAGCTGTACGGCACGTAGGTACGTGTTGGTCAAGATGCGGACGCAGTTCTTCTGCATGAAAAACATAGACAAACCTAGACAATTTTGATTTTATATTTTGGATGTGGAAATAATGTGTTGTATAGCCTAAGAGTTACGTATTATTCCGGTAATACCCAATGTTTTTGCACAATGTCTAATCTTTCCAGAAAATCATATGTTTCGCAGACTTTTCGCGCTTTTTTTCTACTATTTTGCATATTCCTCTTTAGTTTATGAATATATTCATTCACAATGGTAGCAAGAATTATAGCATATTTTTTAGCTTACACATGATATATCTCATGTTTATATACAGGGTGTATTATTCATACGGGGCAGTGAGGGAAAATCCGAAACTATAAGAGAAACGTCCGGAAAGCTCTTAAGAGTAACGAGACCGATTTTAGAAAACTGCGACTGCATTCAAAGGTTTTCAAAACGAAAATACGATACGATTTTTTCGTTCGGCCGGGAATTGAACCCGGTCGAATCTGTCTAAACATCAGAGTTCGGTTTTTTCCGTAAATGAATAGTGCTGGATGTAAGAAACAATACAATACAAATCTTATTTATTGCTCACTAGAAATAGTTCATCATAGAAAAACAGAGGTAAACTAAACGTAAACAACGGTAGACAACAGGCGGGCTTAACGCTAAAAAGCGATCAATTCCAGACAAGCTTAGGGTGTCGAAGACGATGCAAAATAATGATATGAATTGAGTTGGTGAAAAGGAAAACAGAATATAAACAACTTAACTATACGAAAGATTCATCATCCTCCTAGCGTTATTATTCCCGGTTGTGCCCCTAAAGGAGCCCGGGGTCCGCTTTGACACCTAATCCCAAGATTTGGCATAGGCACTAGTTTTACGAAAGCGACTGCCATCTGACCTTCCAACCCAGAGGGAAAACTAGACCTTATTGGAATTAGACCGGTTTCCTCACGATGTTTTCCTTCACCGAAAAGCTAACGGTAATTCCGTACATAAGTTCCGAAAAACTCATTGGTACGAGCCGGGATTCGAACCCACGACCGCCGCTTGACAGCCGCATGCCTGAACCACTAGGCTACCGTAGTAACTATACGAAAGATTATACACCATAAATACATAAACTTACATACACATACAATAACTTAAATATCAAAGAAACAGTATCATTTGTAGTCGAAAACAAACAGCACACACAAAGAAGAAATGAACATCCACGGAAGACAAAAATTATACTTCTTTAGTGTAGTTTTAAAAATGGAAAGAGACTTTTAGCACGTTTAATTTCAATAGGAAAAGAATTCCACAATCGAACAGCTCGGAAAGTAAATGAATTGCTGTAAAATTTCGAGCTAGATGAGGGAAAACTGAGAAGCAACTTCTGAGCAGACCTTGTAGAAGAAATACATTTAAACCGATCCTTGAGGTAGCGAGGAGTCGCAGGGTTAAAAGAATTCCATAAAGGAGGGCGAGAGAGTGAGAGTTACGTCTGGACCGGATCGGAAGATTCGGAAGCCACTTGAGCTCAGAACGGGAATTGGATACGTGGTCATATTTGCGTACCCCAAATAACAACAATTATAGGAACAATTGTTGCTAAGGAACTCTGTATCTACAATCACCGGAAAATGTCGAATTTCATAGTTTAATGTACGGAAATGGATCTCATCATACTAAGCCGCTTAGTAAGTATGGGGAGATGTGACGTCTGAAACATGATGGAATTGGTAAATTCCAAGTATTTCAATTATCTACACCAATCTTTTCAAAACTGTAATAAAATATCATGCCCAGCTTGGGCCGAACATCGGTTGTCCGGTGTCTGTCCCGCTGGTCTCCTTTACAGATTCTCGTGACATTTTGTGAGCAGGTTCGTTAATTAAATTAAACAGTTCTTTTGTCGAGTCACTTTTGCGAAATTCAAACAAAAAAAATATTTTTGTTTAAAAACTTGCTACCGAGTTCTACAGCACACAGAGTTACTAGTAATAATTGAGACATCGACTTCACTGTTACGCACAAAACGAACGAGTGTTTTTTTTTTCAGGAAAATCGCGCCCCTTTGTGAGCCACGGTGAAGCTTGGCCGCAGCGCGGTGACGTCACCCACCGCCCGCCCGCCGGGACCGCGGCCGCTGCACACCAACACCACCATACACTCGACACCGCACCACTACATACAGGCACCGACACCCTCCGACACACCGCGGAGACAAACACCTACAAGTGCGACACTTGCAGCCAAATATTTCTACAAAAACAATGTCTATTAGAACATGTTAAAGTACACCTTCGGGAATCGTCAGAAACATTACCAAACGAGTCTTTATTTATCTACGACCCCAGTGACACGAGCTTAAAAAAATATACCTGCAGATTATGTAATAAAAAGTACCGGAGGGATTACTTGAAGTTTCACGAGCGGTTTCACACAGGGGAGAAACCTTATGCCTGTGAAGTATGTACGAAGCAGTTTGCTGTTTTAAACAGTTTGATACAACATAAACGAATCCACACTGGAGAAAGGCGTTTATCATGTGATGTATGTGGAAAGAGCTACGCTAGATCGAGATATTTAAAAATACATAAACTAAGTCACACGGGGAAAAAACCACACTCGTGCAAAATATGTAAAAAAAGGTTCGCGCATACGAGTAGGCTAAAGTCACATATACGAACCCATACGGGAGCAGAACCTTATGGTTGCACGATATGTACAAAGCGATTTACGCAATTGAGTGCTCTCGAGACGCACAAACGAATGCACGCAGGTGCAAAACCGTATTCGTGCAAAATATGTAAAATGACGTTTATTCAATTGGGTGCTTTAAATGTTCATGAACTCATTCACGCGGAAGAAAAAAGCGCGCGGGGCGAGTTGTACGCGCGGGGCGAGTTGTACGCGCCGGGCGAGTTGTACGCGCAGGTGACTAAGGACGAGCGTGTGCTTTGGCCAGGACGTACGCAGCGTCCCAACAAAGTCAATGGCCTTGGCGGTAAGTGACTTTATATTCTGATTACAATACATTTTTGTTTGCACACGAATGTTGTGGAAGTTTTAGGAAACGGACACAGTGATTGACAAGTTAATTGGCATTCAAATATTATGAAAATCGGGTATATGAACTTACTTACTTAAAGTTTAATTTTGGAAAGTATCTTGTGGGAAAGAATTATGACGTTCCGAAACGACTTACCAAATTATTATTGTAATTTCTTCTTTATTATTTATTCTTTTTTTCTAGAAAAATCGCAGCCCGTGGTTTGTGAGTACAGGCCTGCGCTCGAGCGCTGCGCCGTCACAACCCGCGAGCCCGCCGCGACCGCGGCCGCTGCACACCAACACCATGATACCACCACAGATGATACACTCGACACCGCACCACTACATACAGGCACCGACACCCTCCGACACACCGCGGAGACAAACACCTACAAGTGCGACACTTGCGGACAAATATTTATACAAAAACAATATCTAATCAACCATGTTAAAGTGCATCTTCGGGAAGCATCAGAAACATTACCGAATGAGTCTTTAATCATCCGCGAGCCCAGTGACACGAGTGTAAAGAAATATTCCTGCAAAATATGTAAAAAAAAGTTCCGAAAGAATTACTTGAAAATTCACGAGCGGTTTCACACAGGAGAGAAACCTTACACCTGTGAAGTGTGTAAGAAGCAGTTTGCTGTTTTGGGCAGTTTGAGAGAACATAAACGAATCCACACTGAAGAAAGGCCGTATTCATGTGAAGTATGTGGAAAGAGTTTCAGGGCATTGAACCATTTAAAAATGCACGAACGCAGTCACACTGGACAAAAACCATACAAGTGCGAAACATGTAAAAAGGGATTCTCGCAATCATGTAATTTACAATCACATATACGAACACACACGGGAGAAAAACCTTATCGGTGCACGATGTGTGACAAGCAGTTCACGCAGTGGAGGGCTCTCAATAATCATAAAAGGTCACACACAGGCGAAAAAACATATCCGTGTGATATAAGTAAAAATAAAGTTAAACAACTGGGGACTTTAAATGTCCATAATATTGTACACACGATTGAAAAGCCGTTTTCGTGCGAAACGTCTAAAAAGACTTTCAGAAAAAACAGCAGTTTCGAAAAACATAAACATGATGCAGTCAGCGTGAAGGAAAAGTCCGAGATTGAGAGCAGTGCAGACCCATGTGGAGCGAGCGAGACGCAGTCGAAGGAAGAACCTAAATGTGAGAGCAGTGCAGACCTATGCGGAGCGAGCGAGACGCAGTTGAAGGAAGAACCTAAATGTGAGTGCAGTGCAGACCCATGCGGACCGAGCGAGACGCAGTCGAAGGAAGAACCTAAATGTGAGAGCAGTGCCGACTCATGCCGAGTGAGCGAGACGGATGCAAGCGTCGACTTCGTGATTAAGGACGAGCTGGAGCTGGGACCGGAGGGCGTCGTGCCTCGGGGTAAGTGGCTTTACACACACTACAAACAATATGTTGATTTAAACTTTCAAGATTTTCACAAATAAGTTTTACTGAGCGGGACCAAAGGTCGATTTATATCTACAGCCATTGAGCGTGCCAGACACGCGTCGTGGCAGACAAAAATAATATGCTTCTATACAGAGTGTATGAACGTATTTACATCTATCGTAACACGGCCGCGCAGAAACTGACAGACACAGATGTAAACACGTTAATACACTCTGTATAGAAGAATAATATTTTGTCTGGCACGCTCAATGTCTGTAGAACGACCTTTAATCGCGTTTAAGCATGTTCTTAGGCAATTGACAGTTATTTAATTTAATTTATATTTTAGTATATTAGTATTATGACATTAATAATATATGCACGCAATTAAAACTTAATTTTAATTTTGACATGAATGACTGACTATGTCATGTCATAATAATTATTTTCACATGCCTTGAGGCAGAATGTATTAAGGGTCAACAATGTAACTACATTTAATAACATCTACTGAACTTACCATATGTTCGTGAATAAACTTTCATTTCATTTCATAATTTAACTTATCTTATTCCCTCTTTGGTAGGTTACTCGACGTTTCAGATGTGTCACAACATCCTTGGTCCCAAGCACTACGCGACTACTATACGATTACGTCAAAGTAATATGTACAGTCGTGGCCAGATAATTAAGAACACGATTTTTTCCCCATACAGTTGCAAACAGCTATGACTTTTCTAATTTGATGATAATTTATAATGTATTTGATTAATTTTGTTTCTGATTATACGGATGTACCGGTGTTAAATTGTATTTAATATAGTGCAGCTTCGGTAATTTAAAAAAAATACAGGCAATCAAATCAACACTTTATCAGGTCATAAATTGTCCCTAATTACATTATGAACTTGTAAAAACTGTCCATTTGACCATCCGTATTTTTTTGAGCTCAACTTTTACAGAAGCTTCACTACATAGTATAAAACAAAGTCGCTCCCCGCTGTTTGTCTGTCTGTCCCTATGTATGCTTAGATCTTTAAAACTAAGCAACAGATTTTGATGAGGTTTTTTGTAATAGATAGAGTGTTTCAAGAGGAAGGTTTATATGTATAATACATGCATGTTATATACATATAAACCCGCGCGAAGCCGGGGTGGGTCGCTAGTTATTTTATATAAACTAAATTAAATCTTGTTTACATACAGATACCTCAGATCAGAAATAAATAGGCCAAACATATTTTAAATTTCATTAAATTTGAAAAGTCATATTTTTTGCAGTTGTATGGGGAAAAAATTATGTCCTTAATTATCTAGCCACGACTGTATATATGTTATTATATTCTATTTTATTGTGTGTATGTAAGTATACTTGTATGCACTTATATATTACATATATTAGGAAATGTATTTTCATTAGATCTACCTATCTCTTTTATTTGTTTTTTTGGCAACTGCCTGCACCTAAACTCCTTTTTGTGTAGCCCTGCGGTTGACTGGTAGAGAATTCCGTAAGGCATTAAGTCTGACTTTTTTGTTTGTGCAATAAAGTTTAAATAAATAAGTCCCGTTTAGAAAAATAACAAACAATGCCATTTTTACAACAACTGACAGAGACGCAGTCATAACTATAGCTGCGTCATTTTCGGTTGTTGTGAGAATTGCAATGTGTGTGTGTGACCTTTATACTCAATTATTTCTTTCGAAATCTTAGACTGATGTTATGACAGTTCCAAACTGACGTATTTAGAGATGATACAAATAACGAGATAATCAGAAGCACCACGGGTTATTGGTATATTTTTATAGGTACAGTAAAACATTGAAGTGGTTTCACAGTTACCACAATAATCACGCCAATATGTATAAATAAGCCTTAGTGATGGTTCCGGCCACACTTCAGAACAAGCTAGCCTTACCAGAGGCCGCCGCAGGGTTCAGTTATCGGTCTGATCCTTTTCATTTTATATTCCGCTGATATTGGGTAGCTACCCATGCAAATAAAGAGGAAAACCTTCGACACATGTGTACTTCCAGTCATTACATATGGTTGTGAAACCTGGGCCCTCACCAAACAACACAGAGAAAAATTGGAACGCTGTCAAAGAGCCATAGAGAGAAGCATTAGAAAGAAAGAAAGAAAATACATTTATTTAACGTCACAAAATTACACAATAAAAAGAACAAGCAAAATAAAAATAGCATTACAGGAATAAGGAAACAAGAAAAAGTGAGAAGTAGCAAAATAAGAGAAATAACCAAAGTTGCGGACATAACTACTAGAATAGAACAACAAAAGTGGAGATGGACAGGCCACATGATCAGAGACCCTCGTGATAAATGGAGCAAAATAGTCTCTGATTGGTACCCCAGAGATGGAAAGCGAAGCAGAGGACGCCAGCGAATAAGATGGGAAGACGACCTTAAACTCACAGCTGGTAACCTCTGGAGAAGAGTAGCACAAGACAGAACTCAATGGAAGATGTTGGAGGAGGCCTATGCCAAGAGGCACACTGAACTACGGGACATTATATAACTACACAGAATCAAACGTCTAGACATACCTTAGTAGTTCAGGACAAAAGGGCTTATTATTACTATTATTATAATATTGGGTCGCACATTACTCACTGCAAGTACCACATATGTGCAGATGATATACAAGTATAAATATCATGTAGGCCATCTGATATTGACAGCAACATAGAGAAACTCAACATAGATCTTGCAAGAATTACCGCTTGGGCCTTTAAAATTACGTTCATTCAATTGGGTGCTTTAAATGTTCATGAACTCCGTCACGTGGAAGAAAAGGGCGCGCGGGGCGAGTTGTACGCGCAGGTGACTAAGGACGAGCTTGTGCTTGGGCCAGGACATAGTTAGTTAGTTGTACTGGGCGTTTTCCGCAAGTCGACATCCATTGTGCCTATTTTGCGTGAAACGGCGGTGTGGCGTTACTCTAACCACCCCAGCTCGTCTAGAAAGTTGGTGAGTATTACTGACTGCGTCCCGTAGTGTGTCTGGAGAACCTAGGTGCTTCATTCTGTATACTTCTACCTGCTTGCAGTCAGAATATGTTTAGTCGTTTTTTCTGCCTCCATGCACGCTCTGCAAATGGGGCTGTCTATGATACCTAAGTTATAGAGGTGTCTGTTTGAGTATGCCGTTGTTTCTGAGCCTTTCCTGGCCAGTTTATCCGCTGCATCGTTTCCTCTTGAGCCACTGTGCCCCTTGATCCATTGTATAGTAACTTTGTTTTTATCTGCGCACACCTCTGTGAGGTTTTGGTGGCATTCGTATATCAAACTAGATGTGATGTTATCACTGCTCAGTGCTTGTAGTACCGATTTACTGTCTGAGAGTATCCGTATGTTTGTGTTTTCGACTTGTCGTCTCTTTATGGCATTGCAGGCTTCAATTATCCCTACGCATTCAGCCTGGAATACCGTGTTTTGTACACCCAGTGGTTTGGATATGAGTACGTTTAAATGCTCTGAAAACACACCACATCCCGTTCCCGTATTCGTTCTTGAACCATCTGTAAAGATTCTAAGTTCTGTTTGGTTTAGCCCCTCTTTCGAATCTTCCGTCAGTAATATGCCATAGTCTTTCCCAAAAACTGTAGCTTTTGGTATTTTGTCGATTGAAGCCTCCGTCATAGGTAGGCTTGTGATCAGTTCGTTATGGATCTTCGTGTGGGGTATGTCTAGTTTCGTCCATAGGTAGAGGTTTTTTAGGGGTATTGCCGTCGCAGCCGCCTCCTTTTGTATGTGCATATGTAAAGGTAGTAGCCCTAGCATTACTTCTAGTGCTGCTGTTGGGGTTGATCTCATACAACCTGTAGCCGCGACTCATGCTAGTCATTGTTTTATCTCAATTTTGGTAATTGCGCTCGTGGTTTGGGTGCGGGACCACCATACTTATCATTGGTACTAACTATCACCATTCTGTTTATTTACTTATATATACATACATACATACAATCACGCCTTTATCCCTAAAAGGGGTAGGCAGAGAGAGGGGTAGGTAGGTTATTTACTTATCATTGGTACTAACTATCACCATTCTGTTTATTTATTTATCATTGGTACTAACTACCACCATTCTGTTTATTTACTTATCATTGGTACTAACTATCACCATTCTGTTTATTTATTTATCATTGGTACTAACTATCACCATTCTGTTTATTTACTTATCATTGGTACTAACTATCACCATTCTGTTTATTTATTTATCATTGGTACTAACTATCACCATTCTGTTTATTTACTTATCATTGGTACTAACTATCACCATTCTGTTCATTTATTTATTTTTCATCACACTTGCTCGATTATGATAATTATTGATTTTTATAACTCCCTAGGAAGTTATGAGCTTATGTGTGATCTGATTGGATAAAGCAAATCGAGGTGGCCGCGCGCTGCAATAATACGGTTCTGTGATTGGTTGAAATATTATGTAATTTGTGTCCACTAACATTAGTTTAATAATAAGTGTTTTTATTGCTACTAACCACAAATATGGATGTACATGTCCGAAATAAATTTTTGAATTGAATTGAATTAAACCTGCGCGCTCCACTCCCACTGATCTGGAAGTGAAGTTGTCAATTTCGTAAATTTTTGATTAGTGCGCTTGTATGAAACATAGATTTTCCTGACTTTTGAAGTTATTTATTTCCTCGCAAATGTGATGAAAAACATTGTGTATAACACGGGCGTAAGAATATACCACTTACGCCCCTCGTTAAACAATGTACTATATCGTATGGCGGTTACACACTGGTACATATATGTATTCGTATCGATGTCGCTGATAGGGTTCCAGTGTGCGCTGCGAGGTTCAGAAGGAACAGTGCAGCTGCCGAGTTTGTTGTTCTTTTAGCACGACCCGGAGGTCACGTGTAGGGTTTCTAGGGTTATTCCTACCATTCTGTATAGCCACAGTATGATGTGGGGGGCCAGGCTCCATCTTTTCGCCTGGACATACGCAGCGGCCCAACACAGTCAACGCCCTTGGCGGGAAGTGACTTTACACTCTGATTACAGTTCATTTTTGTTTGCACACGAATGTTTTGGGAAGTTTTAGGAAACGGATACAGTGATGGTATACTGCCGTTGGACAAAAATATTTTTCGCCAATTTTTACTTACCAAAAACAGCGCCCAAACAACTTACTGACGGACAGACAGTTTGCCTATAGAAAAAATAGATGTACCACAACAGCTGCATATCAGATATACGATTGCGTAACAACGGCGTTGGATGCGAAACAAAAGGCTGCAGGGGTATTCTGCGACCTCTCGAAAGCGTTCGATGTGATTAATCACGAGTTGTTAATAAAAAAGATAGGGCATTATGGAATAATGGAAAACACTCAAAGATTACTCACATCGTTCCTACAAAATAGGCGGCAGACGGTTGAGGTCAAAATGGAAGGCAAAATCTTAAAATCTGATGCGGGGTGTAATCGAGTATGGAATTCCACAGGGCTCTTCGCTTGGAAATACCTTGTTTCTAATTTTTGTCAATGACCTCCCTTCCTCTGTAGCCGAAGGTACTATGGTGTTGTTTGCCGATGACACCACCGTTGTAGTAACCGCTCACACGTACTCACAACTTGAGCAAAAGGTAACAAAAACGTGTACCCAACTTCACGAGTGGTTCTCGGCAAACGGCCTCATACTCAATGTGTCAAAATCCAACGTGATGTTGTTCGCAGCCGGAAACACTACACACATTCCACTAGTACAGGGTCCGATACCCCACTGTGACTCTTACAAGTTCCTCGGATTTACTATTGATGCCAGGCTGAAGTGGAGAGAACATGTAGACAATTCGTGTGAAAGGTTGGGCAGTGCTGTATTTGCACTGCGCAAACTAAAACCAATTGTCTCATGTGACGCACTACTTCAGATCTACTATGCATACTTCTATTCACTAAAGTCCTACGGTATTATTTTGTACGGGAACTCAACAAACTCTGATAGAGTATTCAAACTACAAAAACGAGCCCTACGTATATTGGCAGGGGTAAATTCGAGGCACTCGTGTAGAGAACTCTTCAAACAGTACAAGATGATGACTCATTATTCACTATACGTATTTGAAGTAATTATGTTCACGCGTCGAAACATTCAGTTATTTAAGCGAATGAATATGCCTGGCAGAATCACCCGTCAGACGGGGCGATTATTGCCTGTATCGCGGCGACTCGCGCTGCTCGACAGGAGCCCGCGCGTGGCTGGCCCGTCGATGTACGAGCGCCTACCCGCCACTATAAAAAATGAGACCTCAAACGACATATTTGAACGCCGACTAAAGGAACTTTTATTATCAAAATCGTTGTATTCCGTAAAGGAATACAACGAACAAACACCTTAAGTTATATCTGCATTAAATTACATGTTTAGTTTAAAATGAAATTATTATTTTATTGTTAATTTTGTATACCTATTATATTTTTTCCACTTTTTCAGTTTTGTATGTATACCCATTATATTTTTCCATTGTTGACAATTTATATCTAGGATGTCCAAGCAGGACAATAAAAATGTAATATTCTTCTTAATACATTTATTTATTTCACAAGCACGAAATTAATGACAAAATAGCTCTGCGCGACATGCGCTTGACGCTGAGGTGGCTCGCTGACTGGCGGTGCGCGAGCGCAGCCGCCCGATCTGCCCTTCAAACGCCCCGTCCTTTGCCGTCGTCCGATGCCCGCGCGTACATCGTCCCGGCGTTGAAAGACTGGCTTTCAACAATAAATTGCAGAGATTCTTTGTGTTGCCTTTCGCGGGTCTAGGATATAGATCTAGTCAACCCTTCGACAACCTGCAATATAGTCGTTGCGGTGAAGTTCACCCGATGGAGTAAAGTAGTTGATTTGTTCCCATGTATCTTCTTCTTGTATGTCTTCAGGTGTGATTTCATATGAGTCCTATCTACAGAATTCAGGATTTGTTGCCCTTAATGGGTAGGTAAACCATTCTTCCCTTCGAGAACGTCTGTAGTAGGAACAATACACATTTTGTTGATTGCTCTTCTTATTGTGCCCCGATTGGTGATGACATCAGCGACACGGTTGACGCCATCTTTCCCAGGGTATAGATGGCTGATGCGTGCTAGGCGCCACTGAAGAGGAGGTAGTTGATCTTCCTTCAAAATGACGAGGTCCCCGACTCGAGGCTCTCGCTGCCGCGTCTTCCACTTCGTACGCTGTTGGAGCTCTGCTATGAATTCTCGTCGCCACTTGTCCCAGAAGTGCTGCCTCAACTGCTCTATGCGTTCGTATCTGTTGGGGTACTTTGTAGTAATAGGTCGGGACGGTACCGAAGTGAGAGGCCGCCCGCAAAGGAAGTGCCCTGGAGTCAAAGGAGTTGGGTCAGTGGGGTCCGACGAAAGAGGCGTTAGGGGTCGAGAATTTAAAATAGCTTCGACCTGTGCAAACAGCGTTGCTAGCTCCTCAAACGTCAGGGAAGCCCCCCCAGCAATACGTCGAAGATGGTACTTAGCCGACTTAACCCCGGCTTCCCAGATCCCTCCGAAATGGGGAGAATAAGCTGGACTAAACATGAATTTAATTCCTTCATAATTAGCAAAATTAGTTATAGACTGACGACTGGATTTAATCAATTTACCCAGTTCATTGTTTGCACCTTTAAAGTTTGAATTTAGTTAGCCGGCCTTTGATTAACCGCGCTGCTTAATAAGCTTAGACAAATCATCAACCTTCGACGGCACATCCAACTTTGCCCCTTCCGGTGGTGCCATAACTTCAAACAATAAATATCGAAGGCGCTAACGACAATGAAATAAGTAAGTAATTAAATCTCAAACCAGTTAAATCCAGTCTCAGCCGCGACCGCCCGACATAGAAAATTACTCCGTCCGAGCACACAGCTAGCCAGCAAGGTGCGCGCGGAGCTGCTACGGACCCGGGCTGCACCCAGCAAACAGAACGCCTTAAGCGCGCCGGTCCCGATCAAACACTGAAATAGTCGGCAAATCGCTATAAGATATTTGAACTACAATAATTCGTTAAGAAGGGATTTAGCACGGTTATCTCCGTTTATTGTTTAGCAAAATCTCTAATAATTAAGGAAAACACTAAGTAATAGCCTTAATTAGGCAAACTTGTATAAAATATGGAATAGCCACGTATTGCACACAAAGGAACCGTTACTACAAATTTTAAATTTAACTACGTAACGGATTTGTAAATAACTTTCCGATTTACTAAAATTAGCACTGTAATGCCTGTATAATACAGCTTAATAAGGCAACTCTTGAACAAAAATATGGAATAGCCACACAATTTATTGCACACAAAGGAACCGTTACTACAAATTTCAAATTTAACTAAATACGTAACGGATTTGTAAATAACTTCCCGATTTACAAAAATTAGCACTGTAATGCCTGTATAATACAGATTATCACTTAACATGCGTATAAATGCGAGTAATGCGATAATATTCGCCGAAATAAGCACTTCGCAAGCTAGATCAGGATACTATCCTGACGCTTTGAAAAGAAGAATTTATTTACCAAATAGAAATAAGCACAGGCCGTTGCGTGCAGCTAATAGTCTTGTCTTTTAGGCAAGCTAGATTAGGAATTGAACCTAACGCTTAAGATGCAAGAAAGCCGTCACACAAATCGAAGCCAAATTATAAAAGGGGATAATGCGATAATATTCGCCGAAATAAGCACTTCGCAAGCTAGATCAGGATACTATCCTGACGCTTTAAAAAAGAAGAATTTATTTACCAAATAGAAATAAGCACAGGCCGTTGCGTGCAGCTAATAGTCTTGTCTTTTAGGCAAGCTAGATTAGGAATTGAACCTAACGCTTAAGATGCAAGAAAGCCGTCACACAAATCGAAGCCAAATTATAAAAGGGGATCGGAACAAAGGAATGGTAAAATAGGCGTACTTCCCTCGGGTTAGACCTGCAGGCAACCACGTAGATTCTTGAGGCCCCAGTATTTCAAAAAAAACAGCAGCAACCTTTGTTCTTCCGAGTCGGTGAGTCAGCGAGCCGGTAAAATTCCGTTATTTTAACGGTTAAAATGCAGCTTGAACTTGCACGTTATTTGCAGTTTCTTCCAACGGTCGCCATTATTGTCCAAGCAGGACAATAAAAATGTAATATTCTTCTTAATACATTTATTTATTTCACAAGCACGAAATTAATGACAAAATAGCTCTGCGCGACATGCGCTTGACGCTGAGGTGGCTCGCTGACTGGCGGTGCGCGAGCGCAGCCGCCCGATCTGCCCTTCAAACGCCCCGTCCGTTGCCGTCGTCCGATGCCCGCGCGTACAAGGATGCCCTAGCTTTTAATAATAATTTGACATTGAAACACATTTTATTTCCTTGACATTGTACCATTTTAATATTATGATTGTATTGTTTGTTTTCATTTTGCACTGTATTTTGATTTGACTATTTATATTATTGTTATTATTATACACTCTGACGATCTTTTTGTGAATTCATGCTATTTTAACTTATAAAAATGACATGTAAATTTTCAAAATGAAATAAATTAATCTAATCTAATCTAATCTGTGGACAGAGCAACTTAATTAAAACAAAAAAAACTTTAGTGGGTTAAGGATAGGGCGGTTAAAATAATAAAATACGATATGAGAAAATATAATATAATAATATATATAAATACACACATACATATACATATATAAACATATGAATATACATAGGATGAAACTTACAAATGAGATTGATTATATTTTTTTAGTTCTACCATCAAAGAAATTGAATAGGGACTTTTTGAAGACGAGCCTCTTTAATCTAATTGCTTCTTTATTCTTTGGTCTTTTTTTTCTAGAAAAATCTGTGGCTTGTGAGTACGGGCCTGCGCTCGAGCGCTGCGCCGCCGCAGGCCCCCGCGAGCCCGCCGGGCCCACGGGCGATCCCAGTGAAACGAGTGTAAATAAATATGCCTGCAGATTTTGTAATAAAATGTTCCGGAAGGATTACTTGAAAATTCACGAGCGGTTTCATACAGGGGAGAAACCTTACACCTGCGAAGTATGTACGAAGCAGTTCGCTCTTTTAAACAGTTTGAGAGACCATAAACGAATCCACACTGGAGAAAGGCCGTATTCATGTGATATTTGTGCAAAGACTTTCACTTTATCGAGCACTTTAAAAACACACAAAAGTAGTCACACAGGAGAAAAACCATACAAATGCGAAACATGTAAAAAGGGGTTCACGCTGTTAACTAA
The DNA here is from genome assembly GCA_963854355.1 of Epinotia brunnichana. NCBI lineage: Eukaryota > Metazoa > Arthropoda > Insecta > Lepidoptera > Tortricidae > Epinotia > Epinotia brunnichana. The sequence continues at coordinate 21,950,883 of OY977958.1, read as the reverse complement.
TTTACGATCACACTTACGAAAACACACAGGAGAAACCCCTTATTCCTGCATGATGTGTGACAAGAAGTTCACGCAGTGGAGCGCTCTCAATAACCATAAAAAGTCACACACAGTTGAAAATCTTTACTCGTGCGACACAAGTAAAGAGAAGTTTAAACAACCGGGTGCTTTAAATGTTCATAAAACTAATGAAAAGCCGTTCTCGTGCGAAACGTGTAAGAAGACTTTCAGAAAAAAAAGTAGTTTCGAAAAACATAAACATCAGGCAGTCAGCGTGAAGGAGAAGTCCGATAGTGAGAGCAGTACAGACTCATGCGGAACGAGCGAGACGCATGCGAAGGAAGAACCTAAATGTGAGAGCAGTGCAGACCCATGCGGAGCGAGCGAGACGCAGTCGAAGGAAGAACCTAAATGTGAGAGCAGTGCCGACTCATGCCGAGTGAGCGAGACGGATGCAAGCGTCGACTTCGTGATTAAGGACGAGCTGGAGCTGGGACCGGAGGGCGTCGTGCCTCGGGGTAAGTGGCTTTACACACACTACAAACAATATGTTGATTTAAACTTTCACGAATTTCACAAATAAGTTTTACTGAGCGGGACTTAATCTTTTTACCTCTTTGGTAGGTTACTCGACGTTTCAGATGTGTCACAACATCCTTGATCCCGAGCAGACTACGCGACTACTATACCATTATACGATAAACTCCCGTTTAGAAAAAATACACTCCAAATAATGCCATTTTCACAACAACTGACAGAGACGCACTGGTTATTAGAATGAAAGGTATGTATTGCTGTTTAACAACTATAGTTGCGTCCCTGTCGGTTGTTTTGACAAATTACAAGGTGTGTGACTTTAATACTTCGATTATTTCTTACGAAATCTGAGACTGGTCTTATGACAGTTCTAAATTGAGGCGAATAACGAGAGCTATAATCTGAGCCTTTATGGGTTATTGGTATAATTTGAATCGGTAAAGTCATCCTCAAAAATATTTATACACTTTTCCACCTATCTTGAAGCAATAAGTATACATGTTTATGATGCTGACTCTACCGATAAAATAGATTCAAGCATGTAAATTCCAGTGATGTAAATGGTGTCAATGAATGTTTTCAATTACCAATTAATTACTAGTGACAGAAAATAATTTGCAGTTGCTGTTTGTCAATCGACAATATTTCTATTTAAAAATGCCTCGATATTGGAAATTTGCCCATGCAAAAATGTTTTAATATTGGTATAAGTTATTCGAATTCCATTAAACTGTTCTGATCGTGGCATCTCTTTGAAACGATTCGGAAAAAATATTATTTAGGCACTAGTACAATAATTACGAAATAAGTTGTCTCAATATAATTTTATTGTGTTTTCAGCCGCTACGCCGCGCTGCTCGCTCCCCGCGACCGCGAGCGCCCGACAACCCGCGCCGCCGCGGGACACCAGCACGACACACGACAACACTCGGCCGGGGACCAAGGGGACACATGGCGTCACACTAAACCATTCCACCACCGACAAACAGGTGACGACCAAAAGGCCATACACCTGCGACATATGTACAAAAGCCTTCACGCAGTGGGGTAGCCTGAACACTCACAAACGAATACACACAGGCGAAAAACCATACACATGTGCAGTATGTAATAAAAAGTTTAGGGCACTCGCGGCTTTTAATAATCATAAAATAGCAATGCATACACACATCAAACCTTACACCTGTGAGATATGTAATAAAAGCTTCAAGCGATTAACAAGCTTGAAATCTCATAGCGCAATGCACACGGCAGGCAAACCATACTCCTGTGATATATGTAAAAAACAGTTCCGTTGCAAGAGTTCTTTGAGGGTACACAACCGAATACACATGGGAGTGAAGCCGTATTCCTGTGAAATATGTAAAAAACAGTTCAGGGTAAAATGCAGTGTGCAGGCGCATATAATCAAAATGCACACAGGAAAAAAGCCATTCTCCTGCGAAATATGTAACAAACAATTCTGTCAGAAGGGTGCTTTGAAGGCACATAACCGAGTACACACGGGAGAAAAGCCGTATTCGTGTGAAATATGTAAACAACAGTTCAGTCGGAAGGACGTTATGCAGGCACATATAATCGACAAGCACACAGGAGGAAAGAAGCCATTCTCCTGCGAAATATGTAAAAAAGATTTTTGTCAGAAGAGTGCTTTGAATGCACATAACCGAGTACACACGGGACTAAAGCCGTATTCGTGTGAAATATGTAAACAACGGTTCAGTCGGAAGGACGTTATGCAGGCACATATGATCAAGAATCATACTGGAGGAAAGTTGCCTTTCTCTTGCGAAATATGTAAAAAAGAATTTTGTCAGAGGGGTGCTTTGAATGCACATAACCGAGTACACACGGGTGAAAAACCGTATGCTTGTGAAATATGTAAAAAAGATTTTTGTCAGAAGGGTGCTTTGAATGCACATAACCGAGTACACACGGGAGAAAAACCGTATTCCTGTGAAATATGTAAACAGCAGTTCAGTCGCAACGAAGCTAAGGAGAGACACCTAATCCGCGAGCACACATGAGAAAACCCGTGACCTGCAAAATATGTAAAAGTCAGTTCGCCGAACTTGTACAATTCCATTTAGGAACCCAGCTAGAGATGCGCCGAATATTCGGTAATTATTCGGTATTCGGCTCTTTTTTAATGTTCGTTATTCGGCCGAATTATTCGATTTACATATTTACAGAATAATTTTGCAGGTGTTTGTTTGCAAGTTGAAGTTTGTGGTTTGGATATGTTCTACAAAAAGTAAATGCCGTTTTAAAAAAAAAACTTTTTTATCTTTTAATAATAACTATTTAATATTAAATAACTACACTTGCATAACTATTGCTTATTTTTATACCAACGGTGCACCATTGTACTCCGATTTCTAATTCAGAAAAGATCTAGTGATGTAAAAAAAATATATATATATCCATAAAAAATATGTCACATATTATAATATAAGTTTTAATGAAACAATTTGAATCAAGTGTGAATTATACTAGCAAACAAAATTGACATAAGGCATCATATAGGAATAGATCTACGGTAGATTTTTAGGTTTAGATTTAGCAATCGTGTTACGCTCACTTATCTGTACATGTATATATAGTTTAGCTGTATAGTTACCCTCAACCAAAGTGACGACGGAGGCAATACAACCATTGATTAGACTCGGAGATCGCGGCGTCTCGCACGGAGCCAACCCGCTAACAGAAATGTCAATAGAATAAAGTGATAAGACACAATTAATTTCTTAAAAAAAACAAATAAAATCAAGACTAAGTATGAACTCTGTGTCTAAGTATGAAATGACTATGAACGATTACCCGCCGATATCAGAAATGAACAATCTGACGAAACATTTCGGCGCAAGCTGAGAAATCTTTTGTTGATCAACCCTCTGTACTCCGTGAACGAGTACATGGAACTTACTTTTTAAATGATGTACCTATAATAAATTGACATTGCCGCCTGATGATTGCTTTTAATTGTATCAAATGTTATTAAGTGTTTTTAAGTATTATAATATTCTGTTTTAAGTTTTAGTGATAGTATTTATTGAGAGAATTATGTTTTGATATTTTTTATATAATTCGTTTTTATTATGTTGGTCATGAATATTTTTTAAATTTTATTATTATACCTACTGTATAACAAATGACGATCCTTTTTGGGAGATAGAATTATACTTTATTTTTACATTTCAATTATATTGACGATCATGGTAGAAATTCTTGTAATTTTGACATTTATGCAAATTTATATTGTAATTTTTATCCTGAAATAAATGAAATAAAATAAAATAAATAAAGTTTTTTAGAGTTAAACTAATAATTTGGTAACTCATCAATCACTCGCGTTCAAACAATAAATTAGTTTGTATTTGTATCACTTCAATAATGAAACTGTTAAAAATAATTAAATCACCAAGCAGTAATAGTGGAACCAAACAAAATATAATAAATTCGGAACCTATCACAACCTCGAAAAATTGGTTCTCCGAGTGACTCATTTGGCAAAGTTATTAAGTGCATTGACGCGGCGTTTAAAAATCAGGACCATTTCTACAGTTGCCGGGTTTATTGCCGTCGTCTCTTCGGTTGCGGGTAAACATAAGTGGACACTGATGTAACCAGAACACTATGTAGTGAACTTCGTACACCTTTCCAGATAGTGAAATGAGAATTTGTATTTAAGTATTTATTTATCTATATAAGTAGTTATCTATTCGTAAAACTAGCGCCTATGCCAAATCTTGGGATTAGGTGTCAAAGCGGACCCCGGGCTCCTTTAGGGGCACAACCGGGAATAACTCTAGGAGCATGATAAGTATGTTTATCTTCGTCTAGTACCCATAGTACAAGCTTTGCTTAGTTTGGGACTAGGTCCATTTGTGTAAGATTGTCCACAAATATTATTATTATTTCCTTTATTTAAATTTCGTCTTAAGCTAGGTTTTTACAATAATTATACACCGTGGCCGTGAATAAACCGAAAGATTTAAGCTAACGATACTAGAGCCTAATTAGAGTATATAAAGTTATGTAACATATAGTCCAAAAACTATTAAGGAGATATTAATTATTTGAAACAAATCAAAAGTTAAAACATCTCCAGTCTAACACACCCTAAAGGCTTGAGCATAACTTGACACTTCTTGTCATGGAACACAAGTCACGGCATTCGCCGTTCGTCGTATGATTTCGGAGCGATTCGTGAAGTGTTATGCTCGCTCTCTGTTCTTCAACATGAGTTTCTCAACTAAAGAGTTGTTCACAAAGAAGCGGGCAATTAATAAGATTTAATTTGTACTGAAATAGTAATTTAATTAAGACACATAATTAGACCCATGTTGATACAACATTATTTACTCGTACTGTTGTCAAAAATACGTGGTTTAAATCTTTCGGGTTATTCACGGCCACGGTGTATAAAAAGTAAAATATAAAACAATACATACAAAACATACAATCATTATAAAAACTTAACCTAGGGTGCCGCCTATGGCGAGGCGGGGCCCAAGCTACCGGTGGTCAGGGCAACAGAGACAGGAACCTCCTGACTATCCGCGCAGTATCCAGGAGTACCGCCTTCTGCATCTGACCCTTGATTCAGCCATCTAGCGAGAGTCTCGTGTGTCGAGAGTAAGGTGACGGTCGAGACTCTTCGCTATTAAACCATTCGCCGAAACGACTATCGGTTTGTCTATAAGGAATATCCATACTTTTCCGACCATTTTATGAACATGGTGGCCCCGTAGTTAATTAGGTACATTTTGAGTATTAAATCAATCGGGTTTTAACTATATTTGAGACTCATTTTGACAATATTAGTTTTACTTATTGACAAATAAACCTTTTTAAAAATATATCAATGTTTTTTAAACAAACCCTATAGATGGTTCTATCGTTGAAGAATCCCCCCCCCCCCCCCCCCCCCCCCACTTCCACCGAGCTGCCGACACCACAGACTAGTACGCAATGAGTCTGATTGTGGAGGATCATTATACATTACGAAGAAGTGGGAAGAGAAGGAGTGGGGCGCTTCTGCAATGGTCGATATTAACTCTACCATGCTTATAATTTTATAACAGATAAAAATAGGTTTGTTAGTTTAATCCCAACCAGGTCTGTTTTCCCTCTGGATTGGGGCTGACCTTCCAATCCAGACAGCAGGCACTTTGATAAAACTAGACGCCAAATGTTGGGATTAGGCGTCAAAGCCGACCCTGGGAGTGTTGAGTACAACCGGGGAGTATGATGACTAGTTATTAGGGTTCCGTACTCAAAGAGTAAAACGGCGGGACCTTACGAAGACTCCGCTGTCCGTCTGTCTGTCTGTCACCAGACTGTATCTCAACAACAGTGATAGTTTGACAGCTGAAATTTTCACAGATGATGTATTTCTGTTGCCGCTATAACAACAAATACTAAAAACCAGAAAAAATAAATATGTATTTTTTTCTTTTACAATCTTACACAAATCGGCTTAGTCCCAAACTAAGCAAAGCTTGTACTATGGGTACTAGACGACGATAAACATACTTATATAGATAAATAAATACTTAAATACATAGAAAACATTCATGACTCAGGAACAAATATTTGTGCTCATCAGTCATCACACAAATAAATGCCCTTACCAGGATTCAAACCCGGGACCTCCGGCTTCGTAGGCAGGGTCACTACCAACTAGGCTACAGGAGGCTCCCATAGAACAACCGTGATTTTTTGCCGTTTTTATAGATAATGGTACGAATATATATATATATATATATTTTATATTTTTGTTTATGTGACTTCGTGTTCTAAATAAATAAATAAAAAAAATTAAAAAAAAAACCCTTCGTGCGCGAGTCCGACTCGCACTTGGCCGGTTTTTTAAATTTGATTTATCGGAGTCAGAGTTGGATCTAAAAGCCTTCTTAACCCGTTCCAGGTTTTATTGCAGAAAAGATGCGTCAGAGTTCTCAGCAACATAAGAAATGAAGAGAGTTGCAGACCACACTTCTGTAGATTAAAAATTCTTACCCTCACATCTCTGTACATATTGGAAACGTGCAAATTTGTCCATAAATATCCTAGTCTGTATCCCAAACCGGAAAACTTCAACTCTCATGCACACAACTTACGTCATCGCAATAAAATAATTAAAGCAGTTCCCGCCAAACTAACAATGTTCAGTAAAGGCCCTTACGCAATGTCTATTAGAATCTACAATAAAATCCCGCAGCTTATAAGAAACGAAGTTACATATAACACTTTTGTTAATAAACTTAAAACTTACCTCCTAACTGAATGCCCATACTCGCTGCAGGAGTTCATGGGCCAATAATTTTTTACAATTTAATAGATGGTGCAAATGCAATCAAGTAGGTATGTTGTTATCTAATGTGCAGATTTTATATAAATATAACAATATGTTGATTTTTTTTAAATATATGTATGTTTAGGTTAGTTTAGTATTTAAAAATGTTGCTACACCCTAGTAGGGTCCATGTCTGTACTGATTAATTTTAAGAACATCCTGTAAATACCATGGTTGCAGCAAATAAATGAATATGAATATGAATATGAATAGGTTCACTCACATGCGCGTCATGACATGACTAAATGCCCATTTTAAACACAAAAAAAAAAAAAACATTAAGTGGGCCAGTCAACTATTTTTTGTTGCTCGTTGCCATGGTTACGTCTCCTGGGTCACTATTTAAAACTATGATTTTATGGGGTTTCAATCCACTAAACATGTGTTTTTGTTACATTGGTAAACACATTCCATGGTGGGGCATCTCCTTAGCATGATATGGGTCCAATTTATAGTGTTTTTAGGGTTCCGCACCTCGAAAGGAAAAAGCGGAACCCTTATAGGATCACTTTGTTGTCCGTCCGTCCGTCCGTCCGTCTGTCAAGACCCTTTTTCTCAGGAACGCGTGGAGGTATCAAGCTGAAATTTATATCAAATACCCAGAGTTACTGTCCCTTGGAGCTGTGAAAAAATCAAACTTCTAAGCCAACGCAATCAAAAGATACAGCCGTTTGCACAGCGTGCCGCAAATTTCCGCAAATTTTCGAAATTCGCAAGGGAATCAAAACCTACAGGGTACTAAAGAAATTTGGTACGAAGCAACGTCTTATAGAACAGATTAAGGAAAAATTGCGAAAACCGTAAATTTTTAGTTACATCACTGAAAGTTTTATGTCCAGTATAAACTGACACGCACTAAGTAGGTATGTGAATACATACTTAGTGAGTGTCAGTTTATAGTGGACTTGTTTCTATTGTACGGGGTTGTCCGGAACCCTGAGTGCGCGAGTCTGACTCGCACTAGACCGGTTTTTACCGATTTTTTCTAAGAAAGTCTGTCACTTGGCTTACCGGGACAGGATAACAACAAGCAAAAGTGGATTGACAAGTCACATTTAGGTTTTATGGTCGAGAGTGCATTGGGTAGTGTGGGTGCGCTAAAGTTCATGTAAAATTTGGTGCCATTGACAAGCTGTTGCGAGTGTGTGAGGCTTTTGCTGAGTCTCATGGACTCTGCTATAACGCCAAGAAGAGTGAGTTACTCATATTTCGGGCAGGACGCAAGAGTCCTTCGGTAGTGCCACCAGTGACTCTTGGAGGGCTTGCCTTGATTAGGGTAATATCGAGGGCATGTATTAAACGAGGATCTCACAGACGATGCCGATATTGAGGGGGAACGCAGGGCACTGGCAGTAAGGACGAATATGTGTGTCCGCAGGTTTGCACGCAGTACGGCCGAGTTGAAACGAACGCTGTCCAGGTCGTATTGCCAAACACTTTATACGTGCAGCCTGTGGATCAAATATACGAAACGAGCTTAAAGTGCCTTGCGGGTCCAGTTTAATAACGGGTACAAATTGCTGATGGCTACCTCGGTTTTGCAGTGCATCTGGGATGTTTGCGGAGGCTCGCATGGACGATTTCCATGCAATAATGCGAAAACGTATATTTTCCCAGATGTGCCGAGTGAGAGACAGCTCCAACAGTTTTCTTGCCGAGATAGGGGAGAGGCTTGATAGTCCCTTTTACCTGCACTGGGTATCAACTCACGTGCCTTTACATAAATGTCCTAAATAAAGTTAAATAACATAGTGACAAGGAATTTGTAACCAACACTCTATGGATAGTTGATGTCCGAAATAAATTATCTCATACAATATGATCACTATTCATGATTGTTAATGGTTAATAAAATAACTATTGTTACTCCGAATGGTCCATATTTATAATGTCATTCAACATAAGTATCTCCCTTACTACTATCAATGTGTACATATACCATTTTTAATATAACGATTTTAAGCAACATTGAATATCATATCTATTTTTAACCGACTTCACAAAAGGAAAAGGTTATGTGTTCCACCGTATGTATATATTTTTACAAGCTTTATATTAACTTGCACTGTTCATATGTATGTAAGTATGTAAATATGTAAGTACGTAAGTATGTAAGTTGTCCGTCAAAATTTGCAATCCATTTTTCAGTCACTTTTCGTTATCCAATTGAGCTGAAATTTTGCAAGCATATGTATATCGCATGACAATGCAATATTATGACGACTTGGAGCTGATCTGATGCTGGAGCTGGAAGGTGGCCATAGGAACCCCGCAATAAAACGACACAACCCCATCGAGTTTGGGCTCGTTAGGTAAGTAAAATTCTAAGGGATTAGATTTTTTTTTTTTATATAAAAAAAAAACCCGTGGCCACAAATGTTTTTTGAATGCTGGAAGTGATAGCAAATGACCCAAACTACCTGACGTTTTAATTTGGCAAACGATGGACCAAACTCCCTGTATACTGCACTTTTGGTATATCAACATTCTTTGAGTTTGCAGGACTTGACCAAGAATTGTAGTAAGTGGTGATCACAATAGATCAACGGTGGTCGCAGTGATACAAATGCTTTGACAGCCCAGAAGCCACTACCAGAAGAATAATATCAACATTTGGTATAAAAAGTGTATATGAGCCAATGTGGATCCGGGAAGTGTAATTGCGCGCAGGAGAGATGAGTCTGCGTAACACCCGCTGTCTCAAGCTGACCCTAGGAACATCGTGGAAGTAGGTATAGATTTACAATTCTACCTACGAGGAGTTCCTGGAGTCTGACTGACCGCGCAATATGCGACAGGCCATGACCAGTAAGTTGTGGTTACGCCTTACTTGTTGTATTCAAGCGATCCAAGTAAAACTTTGTGGGGTATAAATAGAGGTAATACCTATAACTTTTTTGTAAAGGTATCTTAGAAACGCTTTTAGACCTTCTTTAGAAGCAAGGCTTGTATGTACTCATAGGGGTTCCAAATAATTGATGAGGCCTCTAACTTGCTACTCACTAACGCCTTGTAAACCTTGTAAACAAGTTTGATGGCTCCAACGTCACAGAACTCCTAGACGTTGCGGATCACGAAGCTAGACTAGGCTTTGTGATCCGTAACAGCTGTAGTGTAGGAAAACAGCTGTCGGTGAGTGCTTTGATGTGTCCGTGAAAAGTAAGGCGCACATCAAATACAACCCCCAGATATTTCATGGAATATTCTGCCATTAACCTCGGTACCTAATGTGAGCAGGCCCCGTACCCTATGGACGCTTACGACCCCAGAAGAATCACAAACGCGTTGCCAACCCTTTATTGATTCGAGATCTCATTGTGTTGACAAATGCAGGTCAACTCATCACAGCGCAGTCCCCCCGTAGGATGGCTGCAAATAATTATAAGGCGCCTGAGCTCCAGGGTCAGAGCGTTTTGACAGCAATGGCCACAACAAGGTCTGTGAGTCCAATGTATAAATTATTTGACATCGGCCAATAATTGACCGCGAGGTCAATTATTATAATACCATTACTAGCTTCTACCCGCGACTCCGCCCGCGTGGAACTCGTTAATATCGTAGGCATAGGTATCGTACAAACTTTCACCCCCTACTTGACCCCTTAGGGGATGACTTCCGGATTAAAAACTATCCTATGTCCTTTCCCGGGATTCCAACTATCTCCATATAAAAATTCACTTCAATCGGTTCAGCAGTTTAAGCGTGAAGAGGTAACAGACAGACAGAAAGGCAGACAGACAGACGGACACACTTTCACAGTTATAATATTAATATGGATATTCTACTGTGCTCCCGATTTATTTATCGTTTTTGCTGCAAATAGTGAATATCCTGCAGTAAACTGCAAGAATCCCATACAACAAGTGATAACCTGTGCTAAAACGCTAAAAAACACTGAAAATAACTGTAAAAATTAACTGAAATCGTGGTAATTAAGAGTGAATCTATTATACATAAACATAGCTAAAGCAACATAACCAACAAAACGAAACGTCAAAAGTCAAATTGTCACTTCTGCTATGGGCTCTACAAACCATACAATCATCACTTCTGATTTGTCGTATCCAATTTCTGACAAATTGTGGCAATTTAGGGATACCATTTCGTAAAAATAATATTGCCATAACAAAGCACTGTGTCATGATTGTGTTATTACTTATTTTTTTTAAAGGCGTGTCCGCTGCGCCAAAATACTAACAAAACATGTTAGCAAAACATGTTTAGGTACAGTTGCACGTCCATTGCGACTTTGGTTGGAGTAAACGATGTATTGTTTGTCACTTTACTTTTGACATCTGACATCTGTCATCCCAGTACAATTCATTCCATGACAAAACATGTCTCCCTCCCCCGCAAACGAACGCGGGGAATGTTTTCCATCCGTGACGGAAAACATGTTTCTATGTTTGTAAACAAAAAACATGTTAGCCACTCCCCTTTTCTGTTCGAAAAACATGTTCGATGTTTGCAAACACCGAAAACACGGACGTGGCTTAAGGTATCGCTATTCGCAGTAAGATGCTAACGTGATGATAAAAAAAAGCGATCAAAGCGTGGCTCAAATCGACTGTAAAATGTTTGTTTATAGCACTACAACACCTTTAAAATACAAAATTAATAATAAATGCGTGTAAAATTTGTAGAAAGACTAATATAAATTAATTTAAGATAAATTCAATAATATTTTAAATAGTTTACTTCAAAATTATCTACCAGAAAACTTGGCTGATCATAAATTCTTTCCATGGTCAATTTGTGTTGGTTGTCCACATGCATACAATTTGTCAGTACAACTCGTTTGACACTTTTGACAGTTGCATGAGCAGCGCAACATGCCCAGGAGGCAACGATAGCACGATAGCAATTAGTCAGCTTCTGACAAATTGGGACTGACAAATCATGACATGTATGGACCAGAAGGTTTAATAGTCTGTGGACTGTGATGTTCAAGTTAGCCGGTGCCGGTTTATGTACGGCCATGATAATGTACAGCGTAATAATGCACGTCCAATGTACAGTGGCTGAATGAAAAGGTTGACCAGTTTTCAAATCATTTACTCGTTGCAAGCTAATGTTACCTTTATAAACTGTTTCAGACGAGAGTGTTGTATTGAAAATTTTGCTCAACTGTTTGACAACAAAGTTCAAATTTACTTAGACGAATTTTCCTTGACTATTAATAGTTGAACTAAAACGTGTTTTATTAGTTTGATCTTGCCATTACGTTGTGTCAAGTTTGATAAATCTAATGATTAAATCCACTTTGCTTAAAATTATTAAAACTATCAATGTGAGTAACAGGTGCTGTCAATGTCATCATTGCTTTTTTTTATTTATTTTTTATTTATTTATATGTTCAAATTACATCTTACAAAACATTTATATTCTCGCCAAACTGTTACGTTTGATGGCGAGACGCGCTCAGTTTTTATACAACTTAACCTATTAAACTCATCTTATATAAAAAATCTATTTCTATTATTCTATTTCTTGTATAAATAAATAAATAAAAAACATTTATTTCAGACCATACAGATCCATAGTTTTGTTAGTAAAATCTTACGTGTTATGTTAGTCTTGGGAACAAAAAATAAAATAAAGTAAGAAAATAAAAGCTTTAAAAATATAAGTTAAAAGTATAAGTTATTTTTCTTTTTTTAACTCGTTTTCCAAAATTCAAAGAGGTCAATTCTCATAGTGGACGTATCTGTAGGCCATGTAGTGAAAATGAAATTCATTATGACAGAAAGTGTCTGACACTCGGTCGATAAAGCAAATACTGATAACTTATACTGAGCAAGCAAAAACAGATCTTAAGGTGGTCAACCTTTTCATTCCGCGACTGTACATGTATTATCATGGCCGTGCATTATCTCTCTGAGCAAACTTAGTCCGGCGCAATAATTGGAAACCTATTTTATAGGACCTGATGCCCAATAATTCGTGCCCATTAATCCGTCCCTGTCCCTGTGGCTTCGTATAATCGGGCTGTATATTATCTGTGCGCACTGATAATCTCCTGCGGGTCGGCGCCACAAGTGAACCCTAACCTAACCAACCTAAAGGGCTCTACATACCATACAATTATCACTTCTGATTTGTCGCATCCAATAGGCATGATGACAATAATTGAAAAATGGACCTATAATGTCCAGAAATATATACTATTTACAATGAATAAGATATTTCTGCAGAAATTAAAAGTTTAGTAAGAAAAAAATGCAATTTTAAAATAATAATTTAAATTTCCCCCTAAAACGCTTGTTACGTCACGTTTGAGTAATCAAAACGTAAACGCGCTGCGCTCGTGCAAGAATTTAGTTATTTTGTGTTATTAAATATGAATTCGAAAGTGTATAGGTGGTGTGGGGTCCCCCAGTGTGAGAATACATCCATAAAAACTCCTAATAAGCTATTTGTGTTCGTTCCTCAAAATAAAACAATATGAAACAAGTGGCTTAAACTTGCAAGGTGAGATTCAAAAGGAATATTGCCCAGTACTCACCTTTATTTTTGTGAAGATCACTTTGACGTAAGTTTTTACATACTTTTGTAGATTCTAGTATATAGTATTTGGTAATAATATTTTGTACGAGGTCTAAATGTAAAAAATATAAACAATCTATTTCGAGGTTAGGTTTCATCTCTCATTGCTTTGATATTTATTACGTATTTTATTCATAACCTAACATAAATAAATATTTTAAACATAACCTTAAAAATAACTTGATAAGAAATACATCGTCAAAAGTATATTTTAGGGAATTATTTTATAACTCAAATTATAAAGTTTTTAATTATTATTAATATACTCACATAGAAGTTTTAACATTTCTAAATTCTGCTGAACAAAATTCTTTATTTGATGACAAAAACTCTCCCAGCATTATTATGTCGATTCTAGGCAAATTAGCGCTCTTTGCCTTAGTAAATCCTTGATCCATGATTCGTGTTATTTTATATTCGAATTAATAATATTCACACTCAAATAGTACTCGGTATTTAAACAAAACTAATAAAAACACAAGATGTTCGTGCGTACTGCGTATGCGTTTACTCAAGCGTGACGTCATGCGCTCTGATTGGTGTTCAAGATATCATGGCGGATTGCCTTATTTTGTAGTTTTATTTTATAAAAATAAATATTACTCACATTTATAATAAAAAAACAATGCGTATTTTATATTCCAAGCTTCAAGTTTTATTTAATAAATATAGTATTTTAGTAGTTTTTAATAACTGTCATCATGCCTATTGTGGCAATTTAGGGATGCCATTTGCTAAAAATAATATTGCCATAACAAATCACTGTCTCATGATTGTGCTATTGCATATTTTTCCTAAGATATCGCTAATCACAGTGAGGTGCTAACGTGATAATAAAAAAATACATAAAGACATCAAAGCGTGGCCCAAATCGACTGTAAAATGCGTTATAATAGGACTATAACACCTTTAAATCAATTTTGTGGAAAGACTAATATACTAATATACAAACGCGACTGAGAGGGCATGACCCCCGTTCCGGTTCATTCCTGTTGCAAAGGTTGTCGATCGCGATTCAACGCGGCAATGCGGCGAGTGTGATGGGCACCTTTGCACCCGGAATGACACGGGGCGGGTTATTTGACTAAGTTTTATTGACTTGTAAACTTATCTAATATTATGACTTTTATTGTATTAATACATATTAACATTTAATTAATAAAAACACAATAACAAACTATTAAATTATATTTGAAATATTTTACTACAAAATTATCTGACTGAAAACTTGGCTGATCATAATTTTTTTCCATGGTCAAATTGTGTTGGTTGTGATGTGCATACAGTTTGTCAGTACAACTCGTTTGACAGTTGGATCAGTAGCGCAACACGCCTCCAGACAATAGCAATTAATCAGTTTGTGATAAATTGGGACTGACAAACCATTACATGTATAGATCCCTTAAGACAGAATTAGCTTTTGACGGCAGCAAATTTGTTCCGGGGCAATAATTGAACGCCACTTTTGTCCGCCCTGATAATGTACGACCCAATAAATCGAGTCCACAAAAAGTAGACGCGTACTATCGGGCCGTACATTATTGACCCCTTCAAGTTTCAAAGAAAAAAACAATGGAACTGCGAAACAATAGAACAATAAGCCCGGCCGCGACCGAAGCTCTGCGCGTCGCAGTTTTCTTTAGTCGATTATCGTCAGCAGGAAGGAGGTTATATTACCACCAATTTGTTCCTAGTTTCATTTAATTATATAAGATGTTCACTTGAACTTTTTAACAGTAAACTCGTCGTCAATATGTAGTTCAGCTTGTGTGTTTGTTCGGAAACCTGTGCCGTGTTGAGGGCGTTGAGGCTCCCGTCGCGAGGGAGCTGAGACATGGAGGGCGGCGGCGGCGCGTCGCTGGACGCGGCGCGCGTGCAGGAGGAGCCAGGGTGTGCCACGTTTGCCTTCTACAGTGAGTGTCGACATTTTACTTCATCACTATGGTTTAGATTTAGTTCTTTATTATTTAAATGAATAAGTTGTTACAAGGTTATTACCACAAACGTAATATATTCCCCTTGCATCAAGAGACAACTACTTTAACGGTTCTTTTGAGTAACTTTTGTTTACTAATCTGGTGAATTATAGTTATTGTTAAATTCCTGTGGTATTTTATACATACTAAACTGTCTTGCAGATCTGCTCCTGGTGACTGTCATGCTTGTTACAAAAACGAGAGCTGAAGGTTGAAATATAAGGATAAAATATAACCTCTTTTCATCTACAAGATCCATTCTGTCTGGATACTGTCACTCCTACATAGTTTGTAACATATTATAAAGTCACCAACTCACATAGTTTATCTCTTTGTAATATTAATATGAATAAAATTTAACCCTGTTTGTTAATAGAAAGTGAATATAGCAGATTATCATGTCTATGTTAAAATATCTACTAACTATTTTGGCTCAGTGATCCAAAAAGGGTATTGGTCTCCGAAACGAGAGCACCCACATAAAGGCCATTTATACTTATAAATGGCCTTTATTCTTGACCTTTGATATTTCAATGCTTTGGTATTGTAATTGTTGGGGCGGCTTTTGAAAAGTCTTACGGAGAGAACAACAATGTTTATCGATAAATCAAGAGTTTTTTATTTGTGTCTTTATAAAGTAATACCTCAACTTTCCGATGATACATATTCTTTTCAACAGTATGATGAAAAAAGTTCAAAATATCGGAAAGTTTAATCCGTTTCATTTGCTTTATTGAAATGATTACAAAAACCTTTATAATTACGAAAACCTTTATATTTTATTATGAGAACAAATTAATCATCCCTTTGAGATTACATAGCATAATGTGGCCTGAGAGCTTGTTCGCCTACCATTTGATATAATAAAAGAGGAAAAAATATTAAAATAACTCAAGCCAAAAACACCTAAATGGCCATGCCACTGCCAAAATACAAGCGATCAGTCCCAGCGCATCTAATCACAGTACAGTGCAGATTTTATATGCTCATAGTGACATTTTTATTTTATTTTTATTGTTGGTTATTCTTCTTTTTATAATTTTCTCTTGTTTGTTTACACTCAATTATAAGGAATGAGCACAGACTCCAAACAGCACAGGCTGTACTTACTTTGTGACTGACCGAGGTCCAGCTAGGTACCAGTCTGGAAGCCATCGCCGGGTTGCGTTGCCCAGCACACACATGCTGAGACTGGGACCCATTGCCCACTAGTTCCTTAAGTAATTGTTGTATAGTGTTATTCTTGTTTTATTTATCTTTTTCAATGTATTTTTATTATATTTCTCCATATGTAGGTACTTGTATAGTTAAGGTTCTTTTGTGGCAATAAATATTTTTCTGTTTCTGTTTCAGAATGCCAAATTTTAGTTATTTGTTAGTTATTTGAGATTGATATTATGAGTAAAATAAAAGTACAGGAATGTTGTAAGGTTGAATTTTAGATAATAGAATTAAATAAAGGCAAGTTTTATAATTATAACATACATGTATTCCTGTCATTCATCTTGTGTAAAAATTGTCAATCTCCATGTAAAGCGAGGTCTGCTGCACCAATGTTTTTCATGTTTTTAAACATCTAACATGTTTGACGTTTAAAAACCACGAAAACATGGCGCAGCGGGCGCGGCTTAAGTAATACAAATTTAGGTATTTTGACATTTGGTTGTTTTAGGCATATGTTGTTTTGCGATGAAATTGCTTTGAAGTTTAGGCATTATGAGACTAAGCTATTTTGAAATTCGACCATATTAAGATTCCGGTGTTAAGAAAAAAAATATATAGGCAGTCTGCAATTTAGGTATTTTGAGACCAAGAAGTTTTGAGACCTGGGAATATTGATAAAGAGGTTTACCTCTGCTATTTAGTAGTTATAAGCCCATAGAGTTTAATTTGTATGTTACATGAGCAATATATTGTAGAATTTTGTGCATTATATTTATTATTATTATATTTATAATTCTGATCTTCTCCAACTATCAATTCCCAACTCTGAGATAATATGTTATGCTGATGATACAGCTCTTCTGTTTAGCGGTAATACTTGGGACGAGGCATACCAGTCTGCTGAGGAGGGATTGTCGAGGGTGGCAAATTGGCTTAATGACAATCTCCTCACTTTGAATTTAGACAAGAGCAATCACATAGCTTTTTCAAAAACAGTGGTTTCCTCTGCTCCTGCTTTTTCCAGTCTCAAAATGCATAGCTGCGGTTCAAATATCCTAAAATGTTCCTGTGGTACTGTGAGGAGGTGCGTCACCGTGAAGTATCTGGGGCTCATCGTGGACGAACGACTATCTTTCAAACAGCACATAATTGTCTTATCAAAGAAAGTTAGGAAACTGATCTACTTGGTTAAGCGGCTACGGGACTGTTCGCCCCCGGATGTAGTGCGCTTGGTCTACCATGCGTTGTGCCAGTCGATCATGCAATATTGCATTGGAGTCTGGGGCAGCGCTGGTAAGACGATACTGCTTGGACTTGAGCGCGCGCAGCGTGCAGTCATTAAGGTTATGCTGAAGAAGTCTTTTCGATTCCCAACAGACACGCTATACAGAGAAACAGGATACCTTAGAGTTAGGCAGTTATTCATCCTCAGCGCAGCTGTTAGAGTTCACCGCAGTATTGCGAAGTCTTCTTTGGAAGATCACGTAATAAACAAACGAATATATAGGATACCAGTGCCCCTCGTTAAGTCCGCACACGCTAAACGTATTGCATTTCACTCACATCCGTTTATCTACAATGCCGTCTGCAAAGCCTGTAATCTAAAAGAATGCACAGTTTACAAATTTAAATCCACTATCAAACAATGGTTTACTACCCTGTCATACGCTGACACTGAAAGTCTCCTACAACCATGTATCTAGGAGTCTCACACTTATTTAGTAGGTATGTTACTCGCTCTAATATCCATACACTTATACACACATACACACACATACACGCACAATCACACACAAACTCGCTTGCCTACCTGTTTTACAAATAAATTACCTACTAGGAACTTTTAAAATTTTGAGTACAAATATATTTATTAAGTTTTCGGTTTAATACTTTAAAATAATGTTTGTCACAGTTTATAAACTTTCTTTTTCATAACACAACTTCTCTCTTGTGGCTCATTACTCATTATAATTATAGATAACAGATGTAACTGATAACTCCATGAGTTCCAAGATACAGGCTCAGCCTAGTTTGGGACTCACCAGATATCGCTTTCCTATTATGTAACAGTGTCTTTTTGTGTAATAAAGTTATTATTATTATTATTATTATTAAAGTTATTATTTAAATAAATTATTTGAAATTGAAATATATTTAATAACCGGATACGGATACTTTTCTAACAGCTTATCTTTAATATTTATTTTCAAAAGAAATTATATGCAAGAGAAGTTGCACACAATCTGCCAATATGACGTATATATAAATGAAATGCCAACTGATTGAGTTTTGAATACTCATATGCCAGTGACAATACATATTAGATATCTATAGAGTTGATAATCTAAGTATTTGCTTGCAAGTGTTATTTAATTTAATTCAATTTAGATAAATTTACCTCAATGATAGAGTGAATTACTGATATATCGATAAAAAGCAGTACACATTACATGTGTCAGTAGTCGCACGCAAAACACCAGGCCCTAGTAATTGTTTTTAAATTTATCATGTTTCAAGGTAAAACTATGGCAGAATACCATAACTTTGAACCACTCTAGTTAGTCAATAAAATATGCTTACTTTAGCATGTTGTATATGATTCAGTAATAAAAAAACAGAGGGTAATTATTAAACATTGAAAAAACCAATATCATGCACTTTTCACTCCGCGGAAAAAAAGAACACAATCTAAATATATACTGCAACGATCGACTCGTTCCTCAGGTTGACGAGGTAAAATACTTGGGTCTTGTCATAGATTCTGGTTTAACGTGGGGTCCCCATATTGACTCACTATGCAATCGTTTGTCGTCCGCGTGTTTTGCACTCACTAGGTTGCGTCCCAATCTAGATCACAACAATGTAAGAAAAGCCTACTTTGGGTATTTTCATTCTCTCCTAACATATGGAATCGATTTATGGGCAAGCGCAGCTAATCGTGAGAGACCATTCAGACTTCAAAAACGAGCCATTCGTTGCATATGTGGTGTCTCCTGGGATCATCCTGCTCGTGAACTGTTCAAGGAAACCAAAATTCTCACCCTTCCTAGCTTGTACGTCCTAGAAGTAGCCAAGTACGTGAGAGGTAACCTTGAACAGTTCCCGACGCGTGGTGACCCACACAATTTTAACTTCAGGCGGCGCGGCGATCTGCGCGCTCCCGCCACACGTCTTGCGAAGGCCCAAAAATGTCTCCACTCGATAGGGCCCAAGATATACAACAAGTTGCCCCAAGAAGTCAAAAGCGCGCCGAGTATGAGGTGTTTTGTGAACAGACTTAAAATTAAACTAGCATCCGATGCATGCTATTCCATTGACGAATTTCTCAATAATGGCTGAAAACCGAACGACTTTTCAACTGGCTCGCTGCCCAATCAATGGTTATGTAATATTTAAGGACATTTTAAGGATGTGTAGTAGTGACTTGACAAATAAATGTACTAATAATAATTATTCGTTGACTACACGCTGCAGTGTACCTAAACTAAGACATACTTACCTACCTAACCTGCTGTAATATAATATAAGACATACTTTTTCACCTTAATGTGATAGTATTATGTATAATGTTATTTAACATCTATAAATTGACATGTAAAACTACGTTTTATAAAGGAATAAATGAAATGAAAAAATAAGTCCCTGGCTCCGTAGTAATAAATAAATAAGTCCCTGGCTCCGTAGTAATAAATAAATAAGTCCCTGGCTCCGTAGTAATAAATAAATAAGTCCCTGGCTCCGTAGTAATAAATAAATAAGTCCCTGGCTCCGTAGTAATAAATAAAGAAGTCCCTGGCTCCGTAGTAATAAATAAATAAGTCCCTGGCTCCGTAGTAATAAATAAATAAGTCCCTGGCTCCGTAGTAATCCTATGGCCGAAATCGTCTTAAATGGGCAAGTTAATCATAAAATTGTAATCAATAAAAGATGCTTATTTTAAGGGGGTTCGATTGCCATACAAAACGTTATTTGACATTCGTAGGCTAACGGCGTGATATTTTAAGAAACTTATGTAACAAACTTTCATAAATTGGCTTCCCATTTGCGCCAAATTCCCCCTTTCCTAGAATAAACTTACATAAACTAGATTAATTTGAGAAATTGGTTTGTCACGTGATATTTTGGGAAAACTATTTTTCTCAAATTAATCTAGTTTATACAAGTTTATTCTAGGAAAGGGGGAATTTGGCGCAAATGGGAAGCCAATTGATGAAAGTTTGTTACATAAGTTTCTTAAAATATCACGCCGTTAGCCTGCGAATGTCAAATAACGCTTTGTATGGCAATCGAACCACCTTAATGTATTATTTTAAGCTAATTAAAAAATGTAGCTCCTTGTATCTCTCTGTTTTATTGTGTAAAAGTTTTATCTGTGTGAGGTGGAGGTGTGCAATAAATAGTATTTGTATTGTATTTTCGTCGACAGTGACTATAAAGGAGGAAGTAAGGCTCATGGATGAAGTCCTCGTGAAGGAGGAGCCGGAGTGTGCGAGTAGTGCAGCCTGTGCGAGCGGGACGGGCGCGCACGTGGTGAAGGACGAGCTCGAGCTGGCGGCGGCGCGCGTCCAACACGAACCCAACATGCGCGGTAAGTCACTTCATGGTTCATACTCTGACTCAACATCATACATTCGAGAGCATTAACTTGCAATAACTTGCTTGCTTGCATTGTAAGATTGTAAGTAACTATGTTTGCTCGGGTGGAATCTTGCATCTCGATTTTGAAGCAGATATCTTCAACCACTTGAGCTGAAATTTTGGAAAAAGGTATAGTTTGGATGACAATTCAATACGAGTAGTATGGTACCATCGAGCTGATCTGATGATGGAGACAGAAGGTGGCCATTGGAAATCAGTACTTAACCGACGTAACCCCGTTGAGTTTGGGCTCGTTAGAATTGTCTTAATGAGTATTTGATGATGGTATACAGAAAAGTACAGTCGGCAATAAAACCGTGTACCAAAAATTCATTTTTTGACAGAAACTTATTTATACGTCGTTTCAAGGGGCTCCTACTTTCTGCTCTGTGGGACACAAGGTAACGAAAAAACCTATACCTCTTTTTATAGCCATAAAACAATGTGATGAAATGCGCCCTTGTTCTCCATACATAACTAAGTTACATTACCGGCATGCCCCTTTCGCCATATTGTTCGTAGCTCGAAAGATTCGACTATTTCTGGGTGGATTGCCCTTCAGGCATTTGAAGCTACCTGTACCTAACTTACCCATTCTCAACTGGACTGATCTTCTTATCTTCAGAAGAATAGCATTCAAGTCAACAATACGATGGTGTGGTCGGAGTCGGACGCGTGCTATTTTTTGCAAGAAAAAGCTTAGCGCCACATAAAACGTTCATTGTAAAATGAACTCTATCTTCTTATTCAATAGATTCAAAATGGACTAAAATTAAAAAAAACCGCTCCCAGCGACCCAGATTATTCATAAGCTCAGAACAATGCCCCATTCATTAGCTCACTTCAAATTCGTTAAATATACCTATTGTTTCACGAATATGCGTGGGCTGGTTATGTATAAGGAGAAATAAGTGAGTTTGCGTAAGGGAAATAAAAATCAAACAATCATATTTATAAATCACATAGCGATTCCAGCAGGCTTAGCAAATTTTCATTAAAAAAGAAGAGCATTGCACATAATTATTTAACAGCTAAATTAATAAGTAAATTTAGCTGTTAACTAATAGGCTTGTTGCGTGGTGTTAAAATTGATAACGTCGTGTTGCTAAATGGATAGTAAACCATCAAATAATTGTAATAAAGTATACGCTTTTATAGAAACAAATTTGTATGACAACTATGGACCTAAACGCAGTATTTCGCGACCGAAACAGCAATTTACTTCATTTTCCATGCAACGGTTAGTACAAATTGCACGGTATGACGTCATACTTTAAAGCCAATCAGTATGAAGCGTTTCGGCTGCTGTCAGCGAGGTCCGTCTTTAACTCGATATTTTATTAATGTGCTTTAAATGTAGTTGCTTCCATACAAACATTTGTTCATCTACAAAAACTGGTTCGAATGGCATCGTAAACAAATTTAAGGTCACAAGCCCTTATGTACCCGTGCGATGCTCTTTATTGAGGCTAGATTTTGTTTTCATTAGTAGACAGATGTTGAATCTCTAAAATAAATAAAGTAGCTGATGTACATACAGTCGGCGTCATAAGTTGCTGAACACATAAATACCTTATCGTCTTACTCGTTTGACAACTTCGTATGGCAGTTTAACATGACGTTTAATGCGACACAGTGCAAAGGTGTTAAGCCCCTTGCGTGGCTGACCGTACCTACTACATTAGTCGCTACGCGTCATTCATTTAGAAGATAATATCTATATTTTACCGGTAGATGAGTTATGTGAATTATTGTTTTTAAAATTTCGCTGGTATGTTCATATTCTATTGGGATAGTAAAGATGGCGTATTAGTTAAATAGAAGCTGTTCTATTAGCCCGTTGCTCACATACTAAACAAGAAGTTACATATCAGGTGCTAATAAAAACTTTAGTCGCTGCTTTTGTAATTTTCCTTATTTTTTTTTATTTTTTATTTATTGGAAAACCAACAGCTCATAAAACAAATTAACAACAGATTATTACAACAACACTTATAAAAAGAACATCCCGTCTAGGAGATCCTCTTGCGGCATTGTCCGCATGACCGCTGGCTGCGTTACCTCACCTCTCTGTATCGCGACTTGGCAATTCTTTCAGAGAGGCCCCTGGAGACTCCTGAGCTGTTGATGAGACAAAGCTATCATGAACGTCTTCATGTCAGCTGTCCAGGGACCCATTGTCTCTACAGCAAAGGCCGCAAACTCGAAGTCTTTAAGTAAAGACGAATATTTGCGGCGCTTGAGAAGTTGGGCCTGGTCAGCTGCAGCGCCAGCCTGTGAGCGGGTTCCTTGAATGTGGGGCGGTGCTCACGTGCAGACATTAAAAACCCAAAAAAAAAACATAAAAACCCCAAAAAAACAAAAAAGTCAAAACGTCATAAATATCGATACACCCAACACGTCATAAATATATATACACCCAACGCGTCATAAATATCTATACGGGTGTGTAATGATCGGTATTCAGAGTCCAATATCTCGGTAATTATTCAATTAAGAAAAAAAAATCAACTAAAACATGGTTATTTTAAAGTATTCTATTTATTTATTTAATCGTATGGCATATATAATTTTTGGCCTTTTTGAAATTGTCACTCTTTAGTACCACCCAGGGGACACGTGCAGGGTTGTGGTAGGTGGCTCCTGCGGACGCAAGTGACAGTTGTCCCCCCTTTGTCAAGTGAGTGGGCAACTCGACTGTTAGAGGTTCTTAAGCCACCCGAAGGCCTCTAACTCGGCTTAACGACTACTGTCATAGACAGCAACCTGGATCAACTGCTTAGCGTGCCTTCCAAAGCACGGAAGCGCTCATTTATAGTAACCACTCAAACAGGCGGTCATCCATCCAAAGACTGACCCCTGCCGTTTTTGCTTGACCTGCGTTATCGTTTCCGATACGCAGGCGCCGCCGGGCTATGAACGCTTATTGCTTGAAAAAGTATTCTATAAGACGCAATCACAAAAATATAGTGTCAATATGACGTGCAACGCAACAATGTTTTTTTTCTAAGTCCTTAAAATTTTAAAGTTCAATATCTCGGTAATTATTAATTACAGAAAAAAGTTTTTCAAATAAAACATGTTTATTTTATAAGACGCAATCACAAAAATACAGCGTCAATATGACATCGCGACAATGTTTTTTTTTCTAAGTCCTGCGTACCCTTTGCTACACCCCAACCAAAAGGGTCCCATAAAGAGTGAGTTACGTCTGGCCCGGATCGGAAGCCACTTGAGCTGAGAACGGAAACTGGATACGTGCTCATATTTGCGTACCCCAAATAACAACAATTATAGGAACAATTGTTGCTAAAGAACTCTGTATCTACAATCACCGGAAAATGACGAATTTCATAGTTTAATGTACGGAAATGGCTCTCATCATACTAAGACGCTCAGTAAGTATAAGGAGATGTGACGTCTGAAACATGATGAAAAATTCGTAGTATTTTAATTATTTTTAGTATTTACATCAATCTTTTCAAAACTGTAATAAAATATCATGCCCTGTACTGAGAAAACTGTTCACCAAAAACTTAGGTGAATTCAGTTAAAATAATGATGATTTCACGTAAAGTAGCGAGCATACTGATATCACCAAAAAGTACGATGAAAGTGATGAAACTACTGTCCCTGTTGCTCACGATATCATATGATGAACTGTCACCACGCCTTTAGTAGGAAGCAGACAAATATTTCGTGCTTTGTAAGCAGCTTTTACGGTAAAAGTCATCGTACGTTGTGGGAAGACCTCATATGACCATCTGACAGTCACCTTATTTTCGTACGCTTTCCTCATAGTTTTAAATGCCGTCATCGTATTTTTGTATGACTTCTTACTTCTATACGTGTTTTTTCCTTTAATTTCAGTATTGTCCTATTATTTATACTTATCTAGGCTTTCCTGATATTTTTGCATGCTTGCCTACTATTGTTTATGTGCTTTCCTCATATTTTTGTTATTTTCTTATTAGCTCTTCATACTTTTTATTTACGCTTTCCTTATATTTGTGTAAGTATTATCTTGTTATTTCTTCTCATTATTCATCTATCTGGTGCAGTGCGTCCAGTGGCATCCTCGTCACTGTAATTTAGTTTTCTATTAAATAAAATTATTTGATTAAAATCAAATATATCGAATTTAGTTCATATTCTATGTAATTAAGCCATTTATTAATTACTTATCCCTATTTTAACTTAACGGGGAGAAGTCGTGATTATTTTAATATAATTTAAAATAGGGAAAAGTAATCAAAACAAAGCTTAATTTGTATTCGATTTTAACAAATTAGTTTAGTTTAATAGAAAATATTGGACGAGGATGCCATTAGACGCAATGCGCCATCTTAAAATAGATAAATAGTTGGAATACATAACAAGGAAGAATACAAAAATATAAGGAAAGTAGTAAATCCGCCCTGGGTTGATCCATCACACAGATTTAAAAAAAAAACACTATAGTATTATCGGTCTTCACTGTAGCGCGTGCGCGTTCGTTGAGGAACAAATGGCTAGTGACGTGTGATACGCGTCCCTCGGCCGGCCAACTGCGGCGATTATAACGTTCGTCGTAAAGTATGGTTCCATAATCATTAGTTGTACGTTTCATCGTATTTTTTTGTGATAGTTTTGTATATCATTAGGATGTCAGTATTCAGAATTCCCAATCTTAAAAAAGATGTATGATAACAACGTAACTTATTAGTTACGTTGCTATAAGTCTTACTAATTATATCTTATATACCGTATTTTAATTTACGTTCTGCAATTTTACTAGGAAGTTCTTAATACAATATGGTGACCTCGTGTAATATAAATATAATATTTCTCTGGAATATCATCGAATTTCTGTAGTATAGTTTTATTTTATTAGGACAGCACGATATTGTATCAAGATAGTATTATTTTATTCGGTGACAAAATCTTATGATGAAAGGTGACCACATTATTTCGTTGTATGGTAGAATTCTAGCTTGGTATTTACCTCCGGTCATTTTATTTTAATGTAATGGAAATAAGTATATATTTATTTTCTATAGTAAATACAAGATGACAATTATCATAAACTAAATTAAATTAAAACTACGTTAAATCTAAAAAAGGCCCTCGAGGCATTGTACCGAGGATGCTGGCGGCATTTCCTCGTTGAATTGCAATGCTGATGCGTTGCGCAAGAAAGCCGCCAGCTCTTCGGTCACCAGTTACATCAACCAGACGTTTCGCGATTTCCGCAAATAACGTATGTGCACTGGGACCCCACGGACCGAGGGTCTCGACGCCAAAGGGTACAAAGTTGTACTCTCTGCCGAGGCCGCTATATTTATTACATTTTAGAAGTTCGGTGTTTTTCGCCGCTGCACCCGCTTTAGAAGTAGTCCGTTGGAGGTGGGACGGTGCCAGCGTGTCTACACAGGTAGCGTCCCACACTAGCATCCGTCCCAAACTCCAAGGAACCAGAGACACACCATCAGGTCTCTTGCCATCATCTCTGACAATGCCAGGTGGCTCAAGAAGAGCAGGCACATTGTTGGTGGCAAGAGACCGGCGGATTATGTCATTAAGTGTCGCATGTCTTGAAAAGCGGCCTGCACTTTTTTGACAACAAAGTCCGTGGTGAGCCAGTCGGTCCACGTCCGTGCCACAAGGGCATACGTGTGGAGTGCATACCGTCACCCCAAGCCGCAGACCAGTCGCCAGGCGAAGGGAGGTCGGATCCAGGAAGGTACCGGTATTTGGAGAGGGATGGGCATGTAGCCAGTGACCGGCCTCTCTGGCTCCAACCGCCAAAAGCCTTGCGCGATCTGGACCTGAACTATAATGTAATTAATCATATTCCAGATCAATTTAATGATATTTTAAAATGAAATTAAAACGACATTTTTCTCAGTGAGCTTGGGCCGAAAATCGTTTGCCCGGTGTCTGTCCCGCTGGTCTCCTTTACAGATTCTCGTGACATTTTGTGAGCAGGTTCGTTAATTAAATTATACAGTTTTTTTGTCGAGTCACTTTTGCGAAATTCAAACAAAAAAAATGTTTTTGTCAAAAGACGTGCTACCGAGTTCTACAGCACACAGAGTCACTAGTAATAATTGAAACATACCTGAATGTAGGGTTCCCTTTATCTGGCATAATATCGATTGTCCGAAATATCGCAGAAACATTTTTAGCCGAATGATACTTTAGCATAATCATATACTTAGCATAACTATCATGTCGCATAACACTTATTTGACAGAATTTTGAATTACAGAACAGTAATATGGCCGAATTGAATTTCGCAAAATTTTACGTAGCAGAACGTATATTCCGCCGAATTTCTTGAAGCATATAACTAATATCACCTACTTTATTTTTGCATAATTTCATGTGCCAGAATATACGTTACGCCGAAGCCGTGCAAATATTGAACCGTGCTGCTCTAGGTGACAACTAGCGCGGAAAGCGTTCTAAGGCAGGTCGGTGTAGGTACGACGAGCGAAGCGACGACTCTAAAACGCGCGAGCCAAGCGAGAACGTTACGAATTGTTTATCAACAATACTAACTTGCACTCTAAATTGTACAATACCTATTAGTACGGAATTTCACGAATCACGTAGGGAACAGGGACTTAGTGGCAACACCGACTCGGATCGCGGAACTTGTTTTAATATCAACAAACATATTAAAACAAGTTTTCTGCTCTTTTATAAAAAAAAAGGAATTTTAGATAAACTATTTTGATATAAGTTCAGTAAAACCGTTCTGCAAATACCATTAAACCCTTAAATATTTTATACAGAATATACAGATATCGATTTAAATTAATTAATAAGCAATTATTAAGATTTGGGTTAAAATCCTGGATAAAGGTGATTATTATTTCATTTATCATATTCTCACCGCCTTCGGTCCAACTCAAATCTAAGGCAGGTCGGTGTAGGTACGAGGCGAAGCGAGGAGGAGTGTTAGGTACAACTGCGACCTTACAGCGCGCGAGCTGAGCGAGCGATGCGAGCGTGCCGCGGTAGCGGCCGGCGAAGCGCCAGAACCGATACCATTAAACAGTATATTTAATTCAGTCAGTCATTATTTTTGGTTTAACTTTTAAATATTTTATACAGAATATACAGATATCGGTGTACATAATTATTCGTTTCTGATTGATCCATTTGTCTTTGCCATTGTATGTACGATTCTGCCAAAGAACGTTGTGCCAAATTACAGTATGCCAGCTAAATATTATGCGATACAAATTTCGGTGATACGATTATTCGATCATAGGACATAGGTCATTATGCCAATGTACTATTCTGCCTGAGGAAGTTATGCGAAATGACTGTATGCAATGAAATTTATGCGAAAAGTAATTCTGCGAAATGATGATTCTGCCAAGGGCTGTTATGGAAAATAAAATTATGACAATCAATTTTATGCAACATAATAGTAACCCCTGAATATATAATTAAAAAAATCGACGATGTTAGGCACAAAACGAACGAGTGTTTTTTTTTTCAGGAGTATCGCGCCCCTTTGTGAGCCACGGTGAAGCTTGGCCGCAGCGCGGTGACGTCACCCACCGCCCGCCCGCCGGGACCGCGGCCGCTGCACACCAACACCACCATACACTCGACACCGCACCACTACATACAGGCACCGACACCCTCCGACACACCGCGGAGACAAACACCTACAAGTGCGACACCTGCAGCCAAATATTTCTACAAAAGCAATATCTATTAGAACATGTTAAAGTACACCTTCGGGAAGCGTCAGAAACATTACCAAACGAGTCTTTATTTATCTACGACCCCAGTGACACGAGTTTAAAAAAATATACCTGCAAATTATGTAATAAAAAGTTCCGGAGGGATTACTTGAAGATTCACGAGCGGTTTCACACAGGGGAGAAACCTTACGCCTGTGAAGTATGTACGAAGCAGTTTGCTGTTTTAAACAGTTTGATACAACATAAACGAACCCACACCGGAGAAAGGCGTTTATCATGTGATGTATGTGGAAAGAGCTACGCTAGATCGAGATATTTAAAAATACATAAACTAAGTCACACGGGGAAAAAACCACACTCATGCGAAATATGTAACAAAACGTTCGCGCATACGAGTTGGCTAAAGGCACATATACGAACCCATACGGGAGCAGAACCTTATGGTTGCACGATATGTACAAAGCGATTTACGCAATTGATTGCTCTCGAGACGCACAAACGAACGCACGCAGGTGCAAAACCGTATTCGTGCAAAATATGTAAAATGACGTTTATTCAATTGGGTGCTTTAAATGTTCATGAACTCATTCACGCGGAAGAAAAAAACGCGCGGGGCGAGTTGTACGCGCCGGGCGAGTTGTACGCGCAGGTGACTAAGGACGAGCGTGTGCTTTGGCCGGGACGTACGCAGCGGCCCAACACAGACAATGCCCTTGTAGGTAAGTACAGTAACTTTACACTCTGATTACAGTACATTTTTGTTTGCACACGAAGGTTGTGGAAGTTTTAGGAAACGGACACAGTGATTGACAAGTTAATTGGCATTCAAATATTATGAAAATCGGGTATATGAACTTACTTACTTAACGTTTAATTTTGGAAAGTATCTTGTGGGAAAGAATTATGACGTTCCGAAACGAATTACCAAATTATTATTGTAATTTCTAAATCAAAATCAATTATTTATTCTGCAAATAGGCCACAAGGGCAATTTTACATGTCAAATGGTATTCTACAATATAATATTAATAATCTTACACAATAACCATTTAAAAAATGCAGATTTTAACCAATTAGTACTTAAACGTTTAACATACTAAACGTCACTAAATGAAAACAAAAAAATTGTATAATATTATCAATTACATTCGATATAAGGTCTGTATCAAAATTAACAATAAGTTTATGATATTAATTTAGTACCCCAGAGATGTATAAGGTCTCTGAGGATCCAAATACAATTAATAATTTATTATTTCAATTTTCCCTCCTTGCTTGCTTATTTTGATTAAGTCTGGAAAGTACACGTAAAGATAACGTGAAATTAAGTGTTTATCTCCGCGGAGACTGCAGCCCGGCCCTATTTGGAGCGCTTATGCGCGACCGAGTCGTCGTGACAGATGTCAATCATCGAAATCACAACAAAGAAAATTTTGTAAATGTGATATTGTGTCTTCTCATCGATGTTATAATATTGCGGTGTTGAGTTTTAACAGTTAATCAACAAGTGATTCTCGCATGAGTCATGATTGTGTCCAGTGGTGTCCGGAATGAAATACTCTTTATATGGATGACTTTATAGCTTATAGTGCATCAATTGTCGCCAATATTTTGTTAATTATTTTAGTGTTTATAATAGCTATATCTGTTCGTTTTTTGAAAGATAAGTTCTCTATGCCACTTCTGCAAAACTCCGTAGATGCCGCCCCCACCACGTCGCCCCTGGAAATACAGTGCCCGCATTGTTCTCAAGTCCGCTTCTTCAAAGGGCAACGTGGCCTCAATATACATATAAGTCGGGCCCACGGCGATCTAGCTCCCGGTAGCACGCCGCCCCTTCGTCCATCAGCATCCAACCCTACACACTCGTCCCTTGTTAATACTCCGCCCATTTCAGAAGTTCTAAGCAAACTAAAAAATTCGATTCCTGTCATAAAAAGAATCCCCCGAAGCGCACGGTTTTTGGTAGCTCAAAAACTTGCCAAAGACTTGAAAACCGCTATCAATCAAAATTCTCAAGAAAACTGGGAGCACCTACTTACTTTCCCCTACAGGGTTCTATATGTCAAAGAAGATGTGCAAAGAGGCACTTCTTTGACTTCTCGTATCAAGCAAAACTGTGCTAACCCTCACAATGTCACCGACTTATCTAGTTCCGCATTTAAGCAAAGATTTTCACTATCGCAACATGTAGAGAACAAAATAGGGGAAGGCAACATAAAAGGTGCTGCCTGCCTCCTGTTTTCTAGTGACACTATAGCCCCGGACACGCCTGACACCTTGGCTGCTTTACTAAGTAAGCATTCTAATCCGGATACCAACTTAGTTCTACCTGATCCTCCCAGCCCTACAGATCCCTGCCTTCAGGTGACATCCGACGAGGTTTTAAGATCAGTTTGCTCTTTCCCGAATGGTTCAGCAGGGGGCCTCGACGGGCTATCGCCCCAGCACCTAAAATACTTGCTTGGTCACTCCTGCGGTGAGGCTGGCGACGCTCTCCTCAAAGAGCTAACCTTTCTGGTTAACCTTATGCTCCAGGGTAAGGTTAGCCAGGAGGTAACGAGCATTTTATACGGAGCCAACTTGTGCGCTCTGATCAAACGGGATGGTGGGATCAGGCCAATAGCAGTAGGAACCACCTACCGTCGCCTAGCTGCTAAGTGCTGCTGCAAAGCCGTATCCGAAACTCTAAGGGACTACTTTCAACCGGTTCAATTAGGCTTCGGTTCTAAATGCGGGTGCGAGGCAGCGGTACACGCGTTGCGTGCGTTTATTACCAGAAAAGAAGGCGAGGTCTTACTGAAGGTAGACGTACGAAACGCTTTTAACTCAGTTGACCGAGGCACCTTGCTCGCCCAAGTTAAGGAAAAGACTCCCGAAGTTTTTAATTTTGTTTGGCAATGTTATAGCACACGTTGTAACTTAATGTTTAAAAACAACCTTTTATTTTCATCAGTTGGCTGTCAGCAAGGCGACCCCCTGGGACCAGCGCTCTTCAACCTCGCCATCCACCCTATTATAAACAGTCTAAATTCAAAATTTAATGCCTGGTACCTTGATGATGGTACCCTGGGAGGCAAGGAGGATGAAGTTTTTGAAGATCTACGAGTCCTTACTGAAAAGTTCGCACAAATAGGCTTAAGGGGGTTCGATTGCCATACAAAACGTTATTTGACATTCGTAGGCTAACGGCGTGATATTTTAAGAAACTTATGTAACAAACTTTCATAAATTGGCTTCCCATTTGCGCCAAATTCCCCCTTTCCTAGAATAAACTTACATAAACTAGATTAATTTGAGAAATTGGTTTGTCACGTGATATTTTGGGAAAACTATTTTTCTCAAATTAATCTAGTTTATACAAGTTTATTCTAGGAAAGGGGGAATTTGGCGCAAATGGGAAGCCAATTGATGAAAGTTTGTTACATAAGTTTCTTAAAATATCACGCCGTTAGCCTGCGAATGTCAAATAACGCTTTGTATGGCAATCGAACCACCTTAACTTTAAATTTTTCAAAGTGTGAACTATTTTTCTTAGATAACTGCGTGCAAAAAGATGCAATCTTATCAAAATTCCAAACTCTAGCTCCAGATATTAAGGTAGTAGATCAACGCTCCCTTGTCCTTCTAGGCTCACCAATCCTGGATGAAGCTTTCCCAGGGTACATAAACGAACGACATCAAAATTTTAGTAACTATTCGGAGCGTTTACTTAAAATTAACCCTCATATGGCATATACAATAATTAAATTCTGTTTGTTTGTTCCCAAATTCACATATATCCTCCGTTGCTGCCACCTTTGGAAGTATCCAAACCTTTTGGCGAAACTAGACGATCTCGTGAAATCTACAGTTTCATCTATTTTTAATACAGAATTGGATGACCGTCAGTGGACCGAAGCCTCATTGCCCATTAGGCACGGTGGTATTGGGATTCGACAAATTTCTAAAATTGCTTGTCCTGCTGAACTGAACTAAGGTTCTAGGTAAATGATAGACGAGCTTCAGAATAGGAATGAACCCTTTATTTAGGTGAACTCTGGCTTATATACACTCTCTGTAAGGCTGCGTGGTGGGAACGCTAACAATGGTACATTTACGATAATGGGTTTAGTTTAACGATGATGTGATTACTCGTGCGTAAACCATCAAGATAGGAATCGAAGGTTATCTCCCCACCACACGTCCTCCGTTTTTTTTTTGAGACAAAAATGTGTAGACATATTTTTGGCTTAAAAGTATTTCAAACAATTGTTTTACATAAGTACTTAAACTTATTCTAATTAATGTTATACATCTGGACTTAAAAGTATCTTATGTGTACTTTGTATACATTACTATGGTGTTTCAATATTTCAATGTTAATTTAAACGTCCTGTATATGAGTTCTAGATCGACTTACATGTTATCTTAATGCTTATATTACTAATACATTGTTGCGCTTAACACTATGTTTTATGTTACTGTAGTACTATGAACTTGATATACTGTTCCATATTGGGATTGGAATGTGTGTTACTTAGAACATCGCTGGTGTCTTTATTCTGGGTGGTCTAAAATTCATGATGTCGCTCTCGCTCTCTAAGTTATTAGTTTAATTTTGTTCTGTGTCCTAGTCGGTCTAAACTACTCTTTCGTTTTATTTTTCCGGACAATAATTAATGATAAAATTTGGTGGTCGCTGATGTCCTTAAACAAGTTTTTATGTTTAGTATGTACAGTGTTTCCTATGTCTATCTGTTAAACTTTGTGTAAATGAATTAATAGATTTACGCCTATACTCCCAAATGGAGTAGGCAGTGCTCATGAAACTTTGAAATATGGATAATATTATAAATTTGTGCATTTTGAAATAAGTTTTATAGTTTGCTGCGTTTCGGTAAGTTTTTAATATGTGTTTTATTGCTAATAGTAACAGAGTTTATTTTTGTTTGTGTACAATATTTTATTTTGTCTGATATTACTTAGTATGTCGTTTTTTCCTATTGAACGTTTTCGCATTATGGTTCCGTATTTTCGTTGTTTATTTATATATATGAAGTTTTCTATCCTATAGTTAATAGAGTTATAATGTGAAATAAAAATATAATATAATTAATTTAATATTAAATCTCTTATCTTATGGTTAGTATAACTAGTTATGTTTGAAATCTAAAATATAATTTCCATATTTATGTTTTTTCTTTTTTTATTTGATTACTGCTACATGATAAAAATATTATATTGTGGGCGACAGAATGTAGTTTGTGAAATGTAGGACCTACGGGTCACGAAGAGAAAGGGTGTTGTATAGTATGTGAACGATAAGGCCTACGGGTCACGAAGGGAAAGGACGTGTAACTATAATTCCTTCACATAAGGACGGCAATTGTGCCCAGATTAAGCTCCTAAAGCAAACGGCTCATATAAGAAGCGCGTGATTTATTTAGGACCTAAGTACAATAGGTACAGACGAAGAAAATAGCTTAAAGTAAAGATAAAGGTACCAGGTACCTCCAGTAATTATTTCATAAAGATCGATAGGGGGAGAGCCCCTGATAAATGAGGGAGAGATAGCCAAATTATTTGTAAAGAAACCAACTTGAGACTATATCCAGATCTAGTCCGTCAACAAGGGACATCGGTAACTAGAGTTACATAAAATGTGAAATAAAAATGTACACAACGTATGCATAGAGATTATTGCTTATTATGGTGCAATAATGGTCAAGGTTCAGGTTGATTTCTCTGATTGGCTAAAAAGACGGGAGCAAAGTCAAACTTATGCTACCACGTTAATGTAAATGTGAAAATTGACGGTCTCACCCGGCCATAGCTTCGTAACCAGATGAGGTACGAAAGCAATTGAGGTATCGTTAGGAAGGTACGGTAAATGCCCTTACGTATGTATAATCACTTTTGATAATTAATGTTAATTAAAGCCACTAGGGCCTGGCAAAGCCATTTCATGTTACCAAAGTTGGTAATTTTACGTAAATATCGACTTTCCCAATTTAAACGGGAAAAGCAGGAAAACTAGTAGATATTGTAATGTATAGCTCAGAAATAGTTCTTTTGAAGGAAAATATGTAAAAACCCTTAAGGTTTCCCTGAAAACCAGGAAAACGTAAAAACTAGCTTTTCCATAGTAAAAGTGGGCGAGGTCTTCAAAATTATATCCCCACCACTTTTAATGCCTTAGGGGTATAAAAGAGGCTATAATCGCCGGATAGAATTGTGTTCGCTCGACTCCAGTTAGAAGCTCCTACTAGTCTCAACAGTGCCTCAAGAAGTCTACAAGTAGTTCAAAGTGCTTAGAAAGTTTAAATTCAGTTTTTTTTAAAAAGTATATAGAATCAGTTTTTTTTAAAGTTTAAATTCGTTAGTTGCAAGTCCGCCTCCACAAAAAGGCAACGTCAGGTCATTGACGGTCGATAGGGTTCTTCGATCCGGATTTAATCCGAGAGGCGCGTACGTCGCTGACGGAACGTTAGCCGAATTTACGGTACCTTGTCAGTTGAGGGTTGGGAAAGACAGGTTTAGCTGCAGGTACGCGACATGGAGTCGCATTTTTGGAAATCGCAGGTCGCTGGTCGGGGTGCCAGGCTCGACCGCGATTCCACTCGGTCTGAAAAGAGGACCCGCAGGGGGAAGAACTCTAAGCGAGGACGCCTAGAGGCCGCTGGTTGCAGCGTCCCACCATCAGGGCTCCGTCATCACGAAGCCCTAGCCAAGCAGAGCGACAGCAACTCATCGAACAAAACGACCTTCAGATCCCTCAACATCTTCGGAGCCCACTGCCGGGCCCCGACACCAGAGCGAGCACCACTGAGGGATCTGGAGGAAGACACGGCGGAACAGCTCCAGAAGGAGATAGAAGAAATCTCTAGTCAGAGAGAGAAGTTGGAACAGGAGGTAGAAAAATTGAAAGCCAGTTGGCGTAGAAGGTTGAAAGTTATAAAGAAGAAATTAATGGAGAACTTCGAGAAAGTTCTAGAAGAAGAAAGGTTCGTAGACCCGCGAGGTCTAAAACCAGCAGATGTACCGTGTGTCCCGTTTCAAGGGCCGGTACCGAGGTACGCAGCACGCGCAGCGACAGCGAGTGAGTCTGCACCTACAAAGCCGTCAAGAAATTCAGAATCCGCCGTGTCATCAACCACGGCTATGGAAGAAGCCGTGGCCTACCATGTTACAACAGTTACAACACCGAGAGGCGCCAATGTCGCAGCCGCCTCCGAAATATCGACCGCCGGAGCGAAGAGGTCAGGTGTAGTCCCGGAGCCCGGGAGCACCACGGTCACCACAGAGATGACCCCCAATTCTTCTAGCAGAAGAGTAGAGTGGGCGGAATGGCGCAGGAGTCGCCTCGCCCACCCGCCGGCCGCAGCGGCCACCACTACACCAGCAGCGGCCACCACTACACCAGCAGCACCGAGCACTGCTGCGCTTCAGGACCACAAGCACGAGACAGCGAGGAGACTGGTCATTGCACGCCCGCCCGTCGCTTTGGTAGAAGCAGCCTGCAGAAAGGCAAGAGAACGAAGAAAGGAGACAATGAGAGTGAAAGTGTCTATTCCGGTACGAGGGGCAGGCAGCGACAAGGAAAATGCGCCCCCCCAACCCGTACGGAATCCACCACCAAACCGCAGCGGCGGCTGGTGGTAGTAAAGAAAAGTAAGTAGTAAAGACAGTGAATGAACATGATAGTGAAAGTGATTAAAAGTGTATTTGATGACGAATCATGTCGTAAGACTTTAATGTAGTCTGTCGCTTACCCTTGCAACCCAGTATGTATCTGCGATACATACCGGCGGGGGCATTGTGGGCGACAGAATGTAGTTTGTGAAATGTAGGACCTACGGGTCACGAAGAGAAAGGGTGTTGTATAGTATGTGAACGATAAGGCCTACGGGTCACGAAGGGAAAGGACGTGTAACTATAATTCCTTCACATAAGGACGGCAATTGTGCCCAGATTAAGCTCCTAAAGCAAACGGCTCATATAAGAAGCGCGTGATTTATTTAGGACCTAAGTACAATAGGTACAGACGAAGAAAATAGCTTAAAGTAAAGATAAAGGTACCAGGTACCTCCAGTAATTATTTCATAAAGATCGATAGGGGGAGAGCCCCTGATAAATGAGGGAGAGATAGCCAAATTATTTGTAAAGAAACCAACTTGAGACTATATCCAGATCTAGTCCGTCAACAAGGGACATCGGTAACTAGAGTTACATAAAATGTGAAATAAAAATGTACACAACGTATGCATAGAGATTATTGCTTATTATGGTGCAATAATGGTCAAGGTTCAGGTTGATTTCTCTGATTGGCTAAAAAGACGGGAGCAAAGTCAAACTTATGCTACCACGTTAATGTAAATGTGAAAATTGACGGTCTCACCCGGCCATAGCTTCGTAACCAGATGAGGTACGAAAGCAATTGAGGTATCGATAGGAAGGTACGGTAAATGCCCTTACGTATGTATAATCACTTTTGATAATTAATGTTAATTAAAGCCACTAGGGCCTGGCAAAGCCATTTCATGTTACCAAAGTTGGTAATTTTACGTAAATATCGACTTTCCCAATTTAAACGGGAAAAGCAGGAAAACTAGTAGATATTGTAATGTATAGCTCAGAAATAGTTCTTTTGAAGGAAAATATGTAAAAACCCTTAAGGTTTCCCTGAAAACCAGGAAAACGTAAAAACTAGCTTTTCCATAGTAAAAGTGGGCGAGGTCTTCAAAATTATATCCCCACCACTTTTAATGCCTTAGGGGTATAAAAGAGGCTATAATCGCCGGATAGAATTGTGTTCGCTCAGCCCCACCAGTGGGAGCTCCTAGGAAGAAGAAGAAAGGAAGAAGTAGGGAAATTGTGATAGGAAGTAGGAAATTGTGATAGGGAAAGTTTAACCAGTAGTTTGTGTCTCATTATTTTATTATACCGTTTCATTTATTTTTCGCCGCCAAGTATTATTTTATCGTCACCCACACCCCATCCTTCAACAGTGCAGCTCAGTCTGCGGGATTAGTGCTCCCCTAGAGCACCTGCGCTATCAGAGCGCGTTACGGCCGTTTAAAAACACGCTGAGCGGTTCAACCGCCGCGGTTCACCCGCCGCGGTTGAAACGCGCGGTTCGCCCGCCGCGGTTTTTAAACGCCCCTTGTTAGGTGACTGTGAGGTCGCGAAGGTCAAACCCAGGCCTGTCGCACATCGACCACGTCGGCGCCACGCGTCGTCCACATATATAAATAAGTATTTTATTTCTAATAAGAAATTGGATTAGAAAAATTAAAATTTACTTGAATCCTGTTTAATAACAGCATGTTGGTTATGATTTAATGACCTTTGATACTTTTCTACGTTATTTTCTTTTTATTTACTTTTATTTTGAATAATTTTCTTATAGATATTTTCCGTCAGAGCTTAATTGTGTTTTAATAGTCTTTGTTACAATATTTCGACATTTATTTTGAGACGTGAATAACTTTTCTTTCATTACGTTATTTTTCTTATAATAATATATACTCGATGTGTGCATTTTATTGCATCACTTTTAACCATTTTAACGAAGTGTTTTGCCTCACTTCTAGCCTGGCTATCCCTTGTAGCTAGGTCTGGTAGCTAGGTCAGGGTAGCTAGGTCAGGGTAGCTAGGTCAGGGTAGCTAGGTCAGGGTAGCTAGGTCAGGGTACGCATTTATGTGGTCGGCCGACCTTACATATTTATTATATTAATAATTATTTGCTTAGGATACAAGAAAATAAGTCCGTGCACTTACTACTTATTACTACTATTCAGACAGTTCTTTTAACACTTCCTTTTACTTAATCAAACCCTGTGTCCAAAAACCTGCATGGTTGGTAGCTCGACCGAACCATGTCGTGATTGAAGGATTTCCTGCCTGTCTTGTTCCTTGGCGTACCCTGGAATATCATCTATATACGTTTTTCGTTTCATGCATAGTGCATGGTACACGGTGCGTTCCGCGGCTGCGCGAGGAGCCCCTCGGAAGCCTGATGCTAACGAAAAGCGTATTTGTGATATTATGTTGTGCTCTCAAAATGGATCCAATGTCCTCGCGGGGAAAGCTCGTTCGCTCGCAAATGGATCATTGGTTTTGAGACACAAACTTTTGTGAGAATGGCGAGTATATTTCGTTGTTATTTTTACTGGTAACACGATTTACTTGTTCCAGTGTTTTCTAATATTGACGATTGTTGAAAAATTAATTCTGATAGTGTTTTTGTTTTTGTAAGGATTTCCACCATTCTTGTTTGCGCAGTTCAATCACAGTTGGAAACCTTATTATATATTAGCTGAAAACATACTTGTTTTTGCTATTTTAGTTGTTAATTTTCTGCATCTAAGTTTATACATTTTTAAATTACGTGATTAAATATTTCCTATCTAAAATATTATCTAGCATATTATCTAGTATATTATCTAGTATATTACCTAGTATATTATCTAGTATATTATCTAGTGTCACTATTTTCTTTAAAAAAAATATATTTTTCCTCATTATCCTTTTAACTGGAATTAATATAATGAATTTTACATTTTTATTTTTATGTATAATAACTTATTTCATTAAATATCTATTTTTCTCTGATAATATTTTAACTTTTCATTTTACTTAATGCATTTCATTGTACGGATTCTATTTACCTGTATCATGGTATCGGTACTTTATATCTTATTTAACACTACGTCGTCGCGTACATTAACTTCCGTCGGAGTCTTTCGCTCCTAATAATAGGCCGCACCTTTGCGCCTGTTTTTAGAGTCACTTTAGTGCTCTTTCTATATAAATATTTATAATATACATTTGTACCGTACCAGAATATTCAATCTTTTTCTTGCTTGATAGAAAATTTATTTTATAAGCAATTAAACCTTCGCTTAGTTATCAGATGGCCAGTCCAATAACTAGCTAATGTATAATTGTCTGAAATATTGCGAAATTTAAATTATATTTGCGAATTTAATTATGGTGACACTAGTTTTACAAAAATATACGTTAAAATTACGTTACGTTTTTTACGTTTTAAAAAAAAAATATTAATGTTAATTAAAACAATACGATACGCTTTCGACGTCCTCGTGGTGTCCGTGTCGTATCTCGTCCTCGAAGCTGTGGTGGCTGCAGTCTGCTCCTTCGGGACGGCTGCGTCGGCTGCTGGTTCTGATGCCGGGCCGGGAAAACCCTGGACTCCCTCGAACATGGGCCGGGATAACCCTGGACTCCTCTTCTGTCTTCTTACTTGCTTGGCGTGGCGTGGTCGTGGATTGGCTGGACCGTTGCTGCTGATGAGTGCCACGACGATTTGGTTGCTGCTGAAGAGGTTCTCGTTGCTGAAGAGTTGGTTGATGCGCTGCGATGGTTGCTGCTTAGCTGGGCTCGGGACTGCCTCGAGCAGCCCTACTTGCAAGATCGCTTATGAAGGGATCTGCGTGGAACGCGGCGCGAATTTATTCTATTTTATTATGTAGCGGCATGGCAGGTCGCCGTGAAGCGACCTGCCCTGGCAGGAACACTATGAAAATGTCCTGCCAGGCCTGGCAAGGATCGCCATGAACTGAAGTATGTTCTAGGTAAATGATAGACGAGCTTCAGAATAGGAATGAACCCTTTATTTAGGTGAACTCTGGCTTATATACACTCTCTGTAAGGCTGCGTGGTGGGAACGCTAACAATGGTACATTTACGATAATGGGTTTAGTTTAACGATGATGTGATTACTCGTGCGTAAACCATCAAGATAGGAATCGAAGGTTATCTCCCCACCACACTGCCTTCATTTCGTCAACCTACAGCACCCAAAATCTCTGCACCAAAATTCTAAAATACAACCCTAACAGTTTAGATTCACCTTTTCTGCCGGAGGCCATCGATAGCTGGAGCGCTGCCTGCCCGAATACTGACCTGCCGACGATTCGCCATTCGCAACACCAATGGGACGAGCCGCTTTGTGTGCTGGTACGGGATAATCTGTACGAAACAGCTACCAGCCCCACAGAGCGAGCTCGTCTCCTTGCTGGAACGAAATGGGAATCTGGTGCATGGCTGCAAGCTTTGCCTTCGAAAAACATTGGCACACTCCTCACCAGAGATGCTTTTAGGTTTGCGGTGTCGCTGCGTCTAGGGGCAGCATGTGTGGTACCGCATCAATGTCACTGCGGTGTAAAAGTCACTCATTTAGGCCTACACGGCTTGTCGTGCACTAAAAGCGCCGGCCGGACATCGCGGCATGCCAGCCTGAATGATATTTTACGCCGGGCCCTCGTAACTGCCGGTACACCGGCAGTTCTAGAACCATCGGGTCTCGCGCGAGATGACGGCAAGAGGCCCGATGGCATGACCCTGGTTCCCTGGAAGTTGGGACGGCCCCTAGTATGGGATGCCACATGTGTGGATACTCTTGCCCCGTCCCATCTTGCAGGGACTTCGACAAGGGCTGGGGCTGCCGCCAACACAGCTGAAAACCTCAAGCGGCGCAAATATGCAGCCATTGATTCTGGCTGCATGTTTGAGCCGTTTGGGGTTGAAACGCTTGGGCCGTGGGGGCCCGGAGCACACGCAGTGTTCAAAGAGCTCGCGAAGCGAGTCGTAGAAGCAAGTGGTGACCAGAGAGCTGGCGGCTATCTCGCGCAACGGATCAGCATTGCTATCCAGCGCGGTAATGCCGCCAGCCTTATGGGCACCTTGCCGCACGGCACCGATTTGGAGCCGGTTTTTTATTTGTAAATATGTAGTTTTGTTATTTTTTGGTTTCGAATAATTGAAAAATTAATAATTACTCTAATGTTCTTATAGAGATGTATACTGTCTCTCAGCGTTAAAACAGAAAAAAAGGATCATTAATGTAATATTGTCAGAGATGTAAAGGGTCAATAACAATAAAACTTGTCAAGAACAGAATGATGTATTTCGTCAAAATAATGATAATAACACTAGTATTTAGGTAGTTACTATGCCCATGTAAGCATGAACAGACCGGACTCCACAAACAGCACCCGATCACGAGTATGACGCATATTTCAGCCATCGCCTCCCTCATTATTTACTCTTCTTTATTATTTATTCTTTTTTTTCTAGAAAAATCGCAGCCCGTGGTTTGTGACTACAGGCCTGCGCTCGAGCGCTGCGCCGTCACAACCCGCGAGCCCGCCGCGACCGCGGCCGCTGCACACCAACATCATGATACCACCACAGATGATACACTCGACACCGCACCACTACATACAGGCACCGACACCCTCCGACACACCGCGGAGACAAACACCTACAAGTGCGACACTTGCGGACAAATATTTATACAAAAACAATATCTAATCGACCATGTTAAAGTACATCTTCGGAAAATAACAGAAACATTGCCAAACGAATATTTATTTATCTACGATCCCAGTGACACGAGTGTAAAAAAATATACCTGCAGATTATGTAATAAAAAGTTCCGGAAGGATTACTTGAAGATTCACGAGCGGTTTCATACAGGAGAGAAGCCTTACACATGCGAAGTGTGTAAGAAGCAGTTTGCTGTTTTGGGCAATTTAAGAGGACATAAACGAATCCACACTGAAGAAAGGCCGTATTCATGTGAAGTATGTGGAAAGAGTTTCGCGAGATCGAATCATTTAAAAACGCACGAACGCAGTCACACTGGACAAAAACCATACAAGTGCGAAACATGTAAAAAGGAATTCTCGCAATTATGTAATTTACAAACACATACACGAACACATACGGGAGAAAAACCTTATGCTTGCACGATGTGTGACAAGCAGTTCACGCAGTGGAGCGCTCTCAATAATCATAAAAGGTCACACACAGGCGAAAAAACATATCCGTGTGATATAAGTAAAAATAAAGTTAAACAACTGGGTACTTTAAATGTCCATAATATTGTACACACAATTGAAAAGCCGTTTTCGTGTGAAACGTCTAAGAAGACTTTCAGAAAAAACAGCAGTTTCGAAAAACATAAACATGAGGCAGTCAGCGTGAAGGAAAAGTCCGAGATTGAGAGCAGTGCAGACCCATGCGGAGCGAGCGAGACGCAGTCGAAGGAAGAACCTAAATGTGAGAGCAGTGCCGACTCACGCAGAGTGAGTGAGACGGATGCAAGCGTCGACTTCGTGATTAAGGACGAGCTGGAGCTGGGACCGGAGGGCGTCGTGCCTCGGGGTAAGTTGCTTTACACACACTACAAACAATATGTTGATTTAAACATTTACGATTTCCACAAATAAGTTTTACTGAGCGGGGCTTAATCGCGTATAATTTAATTTTATCTTTTTACCTCTTTGGTAGGTTACTCGACGTTTCAGATGTGTCACAACATCCTTGGTCCCGAGCACTACGCGACTACTATACCATTAAGTCAAAGTTATATGTACAGTCGTGGCCAGATAATTCAGAACACGATTTTTTCCCATACAGTTGCATACAGGTACTTTTCTAATTTGATGATAATTTATAATGTGTTTGATTAATTTTGTTTCTGATTATACGGATGTAACCGTCTTTAAACAGTATTTAATATAGTGCGCATACATCTTCTGTATAATTTCGAATTTAAAAAATACAGGCAATCAAATCAACACTTACCCTATAATTACATTATGAACTTGTAAAAACTGTCCATTTGACCATCCGTATTTTTTTAAGCATAACTTTACAGAAGCTTTATATAAACTAAATTAAATCTTATTCATACACAGATACCTCCATATAATCAGAAATAAAAATGGGCAAACATATCATATCATCATCATTAAATTTGAAAAGTCATATTTTTATGCAGTTGTATGGGGAAAAAATCATGTCCTTAATTATCTAGCCACGACTGTATGTGTGTAATTATATTATATTTTATTGTATGTATGTAAGTATATGCATTTATATATGTATTATAATAGGAAATGTATTTGCATTAGATCTACCTATCCTTTTTATTTGCTTTTTTGGCAATTGCCTGCACTTAAAATCCTTTCTGTTTAGCCCTGGCTGCGGTTGACTGGTAGAGAATACCTTAAGGCATTAAGTCCGCCTTTTGTACTTTTTGGTTTGTGCAATAAAGTTTAAATAAATAAGTCTTAAATAAATACAAACAAGGTAATTTTTACAACAACTGACAGAGACGCAGTCATAATGAAAGGTTTGTATTGCTGTCTTTTACCAACAATAGCTGCGTCCGTGTCGGTTGGTGTGAGAATTGCAATGTGTGTGACCTTTATACTCAATTATTTAATTCGAAATCTAAGACTGATCTTATGACAGTTCCAAACTGAGTGCTATAATCAGAAGCTTCATGGGTTTTTGCTATAAGTTGTATCGGTGCAATAAAACATTGAGGTGGTTTGACTGTTACCAAAATAATTGCGCCAATATGTATAAATAAGCCTTAGTGATGGTTCCGGCCACACTTCAGAACAAGCTAGCCTTACCAGAGGCCGCCGCAGGGTTCAGTTATCGGTATGATCCTTTTCATTTTATATTCCGCTGATATTGAGTCGCACATTACTCACTGCAAGTACCACATATATGCAGATGATATACAAGTATAAATATCATGTAGGCCATCTGATATTGACAAGAAAATAGATAAACTCAACATAGATCTTGCAAGAATTACCGCTTGGGCCTTTAAAATGACGTTCATTCAATTGGGTGCTTTAAATGTTCATAAACTCCGTCACGCGGAAGAAAAGGGCGCGCGGGGCGAGTTGTACGCGCAGGTCACTAAGGACGAGCTTGTGCTGGGGCCAGGACATATATTCAGATAGTTTATTTCTCAATTAGTAATACATACTTTTCATACATT
The DNA here is from genome assembly GCA_963854355.1 of Epinotia brunnichana. Lineage (NCBI taxonomy): Eukaryota > Metazoa > Arthropoda > Insecta > Lepidoptera > Tortricidae > Epinotia > Epinotia brunnichana. The sequence continues at coordinate 21,906,141 of OY977958.1, read as the reverse complement.
AGAATAAAAACATGCACACAATATTATAGTTAGTTAGTTGTACTGGGCGTTGTTCGCAAGTCGACATTCATTGTGGCTATTTTGCGTGAAACGGCGGTGTGGCGCTACTCTAACCACCCCAGCTTGTCTAGAAAGTTGGTGAGTGCCTTGGTGTTGCTGACTGCGTCCCGTAGTGTGTCTGGAGAACCTAGGTGCTTTATTCTGTACACTTCTACCTGCTTGCAGTCCGGTTCAGATGTTTAGTCGTTTCTTCTGCCTCCATGCACGCTCTGCACATGGGGCTATCTGTAATACCTAAGTTATAGAGGTGTCTGTTCAAGGTGTTATGTCCTGTTATTATTCCCACTATCTTGCGAAGTTGGTTTCTATGTGTTCTTAGTAGTGCGGTTGTGAGTTTGTAATCGCGTTTCGACAGAATCTCTTTGGTCTGTCTGCATGTGTCTATCTCCTCCCAGTATCTTTGGTGTAGGTCTTTAGTGTGTTGGTCCAGTTGATTGTATATGTAGCTTCGTGGCAGGGGCAAGATTGGCTCCGGTCCGTATGCCGTTGTTACTGAGCCTTTCCTGGCCAGTTCATCCGCTGCATCGTTTCCTCTTGAGCCACTGTGCCCCTTGATCCATTGTATAGTAACTTTTTTTTATCTGCGCACACCTCTGTGAGCTTCTAGTGGCATTCGTATATCAAGCTAGATGTGATGTTATCACTGCTCAGTGCTTGTAGTGCCGATTTACTGTCTGAGAGTATCCGTAAGTTTGTGTTTTCGACTTGTCGTCTCTTTATGTCATTGCAGGCTTCAATAATCCCTACGCATTCAGCCTGGAATACCGTGTTTTGTACACCCCGAGGTTTGGATATGTGTATGTTTAAATGCTCTGAGAACATCCCGTTCCCGTATTTGTTTTTGAACCATCTGTAAAGATTCTAAGGTCTGTTTGGTTTAGCCCCTCTTTCGAGCCTTCCATCAGTAATATAAGAATAAGAATAATAAGAATAAGAATAATTTATTATTGGACAAGCACATGATTACAGATTATACAGACATTATCCGTGGGGCTCCAAATTAGGCTGAGCCTGTATCTTGGGACCCACTGAGTCGGTTAACAAATCTCTTCAGACACACGTCACAAGAAGCACGACATGAAAGTAACAAAGTGAAAATATGCCATAGTCTTTCCCAAAGTTTTTGGTATCTTGTCGATTGAAGCCTCTATTATAGGTAGTCTTGTTAAGGATCTTCATGTTGGGTATGTCTAGTTTCGTCCATAGGTTTCGTCCATAGGACATACGCAGCGGCCCAACACAGTCAACGCCCTTGGCGGTAAGTGACTTTACACTCTGATTACAGTACATTTTTGTTTGCACACAAATGGTTCGGGAAGTTTTAGGAAACGGACACAGTGATGGTATACTAATACTTGCAGTAGTGTTATTTCCCAAACAAACCTTTAGCACATTTACAGTTTTCATTTTATTCGGTTGATCAAATTATCATTTGCCATCATTTTACTGTGTCAAGTTTTATTAAGGTAAAAGAACTGTTAACCGTTCTTTTAGCAAACGTTTTCGTATGGCTAATTTTATATTCCATAAAAAGTTTGTTCAAATAGTTACTTCACACACTCTACTTATAGCATAAGCTTGGCAAATAAGCGGTAGCGGCCGGTGAAGCGCCAGAACCGATTTCAACCCAAATAACGAGACATTACCGTACTCTAATTTGTATCCTATACACTACTCAATGAGGATATAAATCGAATGCCATGCAATATTTTGGGACGAGTATGTAATGCCAAACGATACTTTTGACTAGATGATACATGGTGAAATAAAACATCACCAAGTTATTATTTGTTGAACAATAATTTGCCCAAAAATCTTATGCGAACTTAAAAATTGCAACAGGTTGTTTTGACTAATGATTTTTTTGCCAACTGATGAATAACATATGGGTTGTGATATTTTGGGAAAAAAAATTGCCCATACATTCCCACAGTAATTGACATGTCAATCTTTTTTTTAATCTTTATTGCAAAAAAGAATTACTTATGCTACAAAAGGCGGACTTAACGCTATAGAGCATTCTGTACCAGTCAACCTTAAGGAAAAGCAGATGAATTGTGGGCAGAGTTACTGAATTAAAACAAAAAAAGCTTTCGTGGGTTAAGGATAGGGCGGTTAATATAATAAAATACGATATGATAAAATATAATATAATATAATAATATATATGAATACATACATATACATACATTGGATGAAACTTTCCAATCAGATTGATAATATTTTTCTAGTTCTGCCATCAAAGTTATTGAATAGGGACTTTTTTTTTTAGAAAAATCGCGGTCTGTGGCTTGTGAGTACGGGCCTGCGCTCGAGCGCTGCGCCGCCGCAGGCCCCCGCGAGCCCGCCGGGCCCACGGGCGATCCCAGTCAAACGAGTGTAAATAAATATGCCTGCAGATTTTGTAATAAAATGTTCCGGAAGGATTACTTGAAAATTCACGAGCGGTTTCATACAGGGGAAAAACCTTACACATGCGATGTATGTACGAAGCAGTTCGCTCTTTTAAACAGTTTGAGAGACCATAAACGAATCCACACTGGAGAAAGGCCGTATTCATGTGATATTTGTGCAAAGACTTTCACTTTATCGAGCACTTTAAAAACACACAAAAGTAGTCACACAGGAGAAAAACCATACAAATGCGAAACATGTAAAAAGGGGTTCACACTGTTAACTAATTTACGATCACACATACGAAAACACACGGGAGAAACCCCTTATTCCTGCATCATGTGTGACAAGAAGTTCACGCAATGGAGCGCTCTCAATAACCATAAAAAGTCACACACAGTTGAAAATCTATACTCGTGCGACACAAGTAAAGAGAAGTTTAAACAACCGGGTGCTTTAAATGTAAATAAAACGAATGAAAAGCCGTTCTCGTGCGAAACGTGTAAGAAGACTTTCAGAAAAAAGAGTAGTTTCGAAAAGCATAAACATCAGGCAGTCAGCGTGAAGGAGAAGTCCGATAGTGAGAGCAGTACAGACTCATGCGGAACGAGCGAGACGCATGCGAAGGAAGAACCTAAGTGTGAGAGCAGTGCCGACTCATGCCGAGTGAGCGAGACGGATGCAATCGTCGACTTCGTGATTAAGGACGAGCTGGAGCTGGGACGGGAGGGCGTCGTGCCTCGGGGTAAGTGGCTTTACACACACTACAAACAATATGTTGATTTAAACTTTCACGAATTTCACAAATAAGTTTTACTGAGCGGGACTTAATCTTTTTACCTCTTTGTTAGGTTACTCGACGTTTCAGATGTGTCCCAACATCCTTGATCCCGAGCAGACTACGCGACTACTATACCATTATACGATAAACTCCCGTTTAGAAAAAATACACTCCAAATAATGCAATTGTCACAACAACTGACAGAGACGCACTGGTAATTAGAATGAAAGGTATGTATTGCTGTTTAACAACTATAGCTGCGTCCCTGTCGGTTGTTTTGACAAATTTCAAGGGGTGTGACTTTAATACTTCGATTATTTCTTTCGTAATTTGAGACTATTCCAAATTGACGTATTTAGAGGTGAGGCGAATAACGAGAGCTATAATCAGGGCCTTCATGGGTTATCCTGTTGTCTCCTGATCCCGCGAATTCACGGCCGAAATTCCCCCCCCCCCCCCCCCCCCTATGTGATCCAAAGATATGTACACAGATGTTCCGTAGTTTCCCGTTGCCGTGAATTCACGGCGGCAAAATTTGCACCGTCGTTTCCCGCTGCCGCGAATTCCCACAGTTGAAAAAAGACTTTATTCTAAATAATATATAGTTCCTATTCCATTGGGCTTCTTTTTAATATACCCCGATGAAATTAGGAACAGATTGGCACCAACCAAAAATTAATTCTCCATAAATTTTACCAGTAGTAGCCAGTTCAAAAATCGTTGTTCCTCGTGGTGCGTTTCTACGACAGTGACCCAAAAAAAGTGCAAAAAATTGGTTTTTTGAAGTAATAATGGATATAATTAATATTTTTTATGCAAATTTTACTATATAAATGATAAATACACAACTTTGCGTGCGATAAACATGCCTTGTTTAAAAAAAATACGAAAATTAAAGAGTTGGGTCTAACGGTGTTTTTTCAAAATTTCTTTCGTTACAAATTTCGATAAATTAGCACTACTTTATCGAAATTTTAGTGTTTATATGCAATTTTGCTGAGTGATACCTGTTTTTGATTAGTTTATTTGTGTTAAGATATAAATAAAAACCCGTGAGATCTAATAATATTTTTTTTTTAATAAGTTGAAATTGCGACATTGATGTGTGCAAAAAGTTTTGAGTGCTTACGATTTTTCGGATACAAAGAAAATAATATTTTTACAGGTATGTCTTCTAGTAATTCACAATGGTTGATAGCCGATATCTTATAGAATTTGAATAAATAAAACATGTTATAGTTATAATCCAATATCTTTATTTCTTAGCGTATCTTTGGAGAATGGCCGTTAGTTTTCCTTTCTGTGAAAGAGTCATGATTTCTACATTGTAATATGTTGAGTATGATATATTTAATACAAGCACAATGAAGTCTGTTTCATGCCTTTGTAAAAAATGTCAAAATTTACATTCCTATTTAAGTATAAACACTCCAGTCATATGAGCGATAACGTTGAGTCAAGTGGTTAGCTCCCGTCAGCTCAAATTACCTCGGGACACCGGACCACCCACAGTGACCACGTGACCGGGCCAGGCGATTTCGCGAAAATCGGCCGTGAATTCGCGGCTTCGGGAGACATAGGAGACATTTTTTTGGGGGGTTGGGGGAGGACAGGAACTTATACCAATATTAAAACATTTTTGCATGGGCAAGTTTCTAATTTCGAGGCATTTTTAAATAGAAATATTGTCGTTTGACAAACAGCAACTGCAAATTATTTTCTGCCACTAGTAATTAATTGGTAATTGATAACATTCATTGACACCATTTACACCACTGGAATTTACATGCTTGAATCTATTTTGAATGTACGTATTTTTATCGGTAGACTCGGCATCATAAGCATGTATACTTATTGTTTCAAGATAGGTGGAAAAGTGTACAAATATTTTTGATGATGACTGTATTTACTGAACCTATACAAATTATAGGTACCAATAAACTGTTCTGATCATGGCATCTCTTTGAAACGATTCGGAAAAAATATTATTTAGGCTCTAGTACCTACAATTGTTACGAAATAAGTTGTTTCAATATAATTTAATTGTGGTTTCAGCCGCTACGCCGCGCTGCTCGCTCCCCGCGACCGCGAGCGCCCGACAACCCGCGCCGCCGCGGGACACCAGCACGACACACGACAACACTCGGCCGGGGACCAAGGGGACACATGGCGTCACACTAAACCATTCCACCACCGACAAACAGGTGACGACCAAAAGGCCATACACCTGCGACATATGTACAAAAGCCTTCACGCAATCGGGTAGCCTGAACACTCACAAGCGAATACACACAGGCGAAAAACCATACACATGTGCAGTATGTAACAAAAAGTTTACGGCACTCGCGACTTTAAATAATCATAAAATAGCAGCGCATTCTCATATCAAACCTTACACCTGCGAGATATGTAATAAAAGCTTCAAGGGATTAACAAGCTTGAAATCTCATAGTCGAATACACACGGCAGGCAAACCATACTCCTGTGATATATGTAAAAGGCAGTTCCGTCACAAGGCGGCTTTGAACAGGCATAACCTAATACACATGGGAGTGAAGCCGTATTCCTGTGATATATGTAAACAACAGTTCAGGCAAAAAATCGGTGTGAAGACGCATATAATAAACACGCACACAGGAAAAAAGCCATTCTCCTGCGAAATATGTAACAAACAATTTTGTCAGAAGGGTGCTTTGAAGGCACATAACCGAGTACACACGGGAGAAAAGCCGTATTCGTGTGAAATTTGTAAACAACAGTTCAGTCGGAAGGACGTTATGCAGGCACATATAATCGACAAGCACACAGGAGGAAAGAAGCCGTTCTCTTGCGAAATATGTAAAAAACAGTTCATTCGGAAGTCTGCTTTGAAGGAACATAACCGAGTACACACGGGAGAAAAACCATATTCCTGTGAAATATGTAAACAGCAGTTCAGTCGGAAGGACGTTAAGGAAAGACATATATTCCGCGAGCACAATTTGAATCAAGTGTGAATTATACTAATAAAATAAAATATCGTCAACGTTGACGTAAGGCATCATATGAGAATAGATCTACGGTAGATTTTTTTGGTTTTGAATTGGCAATCGTAGTGTAACGCTAACTTATCTGTACATGGTTATATTGGCATCTGTACATTTCTGTAGCTATAGTTACCCTCAACCAAAGTGACGACGGAGGCAATACAACCATTGATTAGACTCGGAGCTCGCGGCATCTCGCACGCAGCTAACCCGCTAACAGAAATGGCAATAGAATAAAGTGATAAGATAAAATTAATTTCTTAAAAAAAATCAAATAAAATGAAGACTAAGTATGAACTAAAATAATAATAATAAAAACCGGCCAAGTGCGATTCGGACTCGCGCACGAAGGGTTCCGTACCATTATCTATAAAAAACTATTTTATTCTGTGTGTATTTTTTTGTTAAAGCGGCAACAGAAATACATGATCTGTGAAAATTTCAGCTGGAACTATCACGGTATCAGTGAGATACAGCCTGGTGACAGACAGACGGACGGACGGACGGACAGCGGAGTCTTAGTAATGGGGTCCCGTTTTACTCTTTGAGTACGGAACCCTAAAAACTAATAATTTGGTAACTCAACAATCACTCGCATTCAAACAATATATTATTTTCTATTTGTATCACTTCAATAATGAAACTGGTAAAAATAATTAAATCACCAAGCAATAATGGTGGAACCAAAGTATAATAATTTATTACAATTCTATTTCAACGTCGAAAATTGGTTCTCCGAGTTGACGCATTTGGCAAAGTTACTATAGTAACAACGCGACGTTTAAAAAACACAGGACCGGGTTTGGTCGCCGTCGTCTCTTCGGTTGCGGGTAAACATAAGTGGACACTGATGTATCCAGAACACTATGTAGTGAACTTCGTACACCTTTCCAGATAGTGAAATGAGAATATAGAATTACCATTGGTTTGTCTGTAAGGAATATCCATACTCTTTCGACCATTTTATGAACATGGTTGCCCCGTAGTTAATTAGGTACATATTACATAATACTATTACATAATTTTTAACTATGTTGTGACTCATTTTGACAATTTTAGTTTTACTTATTGACAAATAAACATTATCAAAATGTATCAATGTTTTTTAAACAATTCATAGAGATGGTCCTATTGTTGAAGAAGCGCCCCAGGCTCACACCTAGTTCAGGAGAACAATTCTCGGGCCGTTCGAGACGTTGTCTAATAGACATATCTCGAAGAAACATGTCGGATATCGAACGAAAATCAATTTCCGTATTTTCAAAATCTCACACTTGAGATATACTTATCTACTCCCAGCGATCGAGATGCAACGAGTGGTCGGTAGCGATCGAGATGATAGTATCACCGATTTTCTTATACATTCGATCTGTCAGTGGTGTAATGGCGGAAAATATTGATAGCTTTCAAATACTGACAGTCATAGTGTTTGACACGAAACTGCCAAGTCCGAGCAGTATTTACGCGCTCCTTTTCACGTAAGTTCTTAATCGAGCAAACACTTATATATTTTTGTTAAATCACCATAATTATGAATTACACTATTGTAAATTAATAACACTTTTGTTCTTGATATTGAATTCTGTGGAAATACTTGAAAAATATTTCATTATTTTATAATCGATTGAAAATAAACACAATCAAGAAAAACTAAACTTATGTTGCAAAAGACATTGAGATTGTCGCGCGACATGACCTCTATCATGCCCCAGAATAAGACATTTTGCCGTCTTCTAGATTTGGGTGCGATTTTCCGTAGAGATTACGTCAATAGAGATCATCTCTATACGACATTATCTCGATCGGCCCGAGAATTGGGGTCCAGGGGTTGGATATATTGGGATAGAGCCTGACAAGTTACTTATAACCCTGACACAGTGGCGCTACGAACAACTTACACATGGCAATAATGTGCATATGTCATGTTATAGACAACAATTCAATGTACATCATATATTCTTTGTTTTATCATTCTCTTATTTTAGAAGTTACAGGGGGGGGGGACACATTTTACCACTTTGGAAGTCTTTCTCGCGCAAACTATTCAGTTTAGAAAAAAATATATATTAGAAACCTCATTATCATTTTTCGAAGACATAATCCATAAATACCCCACACTTACCAAGTTTCAACAGTATAGCTCTTATAGTTTCGGAAAAAAGTGACATACGGACGGACAGACAGACATGACGAATCTATAAGGGTTCCCTTTTTTGCCATTTGGCTACGGAACCCTAAAAATGAGTGTTGGGTACACTCATTTTTAGGTGACTTGATCTCAGTGTCAGTTTTGTGACGACAATCAAACATAAATTGTTTCACATCAATGTAACTTGTTTATGCATATCATTAATAAATATTATTTATTTTAATCGTATGGCATACAGGTTGGAACAGTAACAAATACATTAACTAAATAGGTACCTATATATAAAAAAAAAAAAAAACCCTAGTCAAATAAACCACCCCTGGTCGCCTCTGGTGCAAAGGTGCCCATTATGCTTGCCACATTACCTTGTTGAATGGCTAAAGACAACCTTTGCACCAGAAACGACTCGGAGCGGGCATCCTCACCCTTTTGCCTGAGCCTACGGCCTATGTTCCGGACAAATTTCTTTGCGTCCGACCCCCAGCAACCCGCTGTTTCTACTGCCACGGGTACAAAAATATAGCCTGATGTAAGGGGAGCGTACTTTTGTCGCTTTAATGCGGCCTGAAATTCGGCTGCTGCCCCGGCCGCGCGCGTAGTCCGGTTAATATGGGATGCCGCGAAGGTGCTGACGCACGTTGCGTCCCACACTAAGCACCGCCCTCTTTCCCATGGCAACAACGTCAGGCCATCGGGTCGTTTGCCATCAGTGCGACTAAGGCCCGGCGGCTCAAGAATAGACGGAACACCTGCCGACCTTAGGGCCCTCTGGACTATGTTGTTGAGGGCATGGTGTCGGGGGTGCCTACCGGAGCACCGGCGGCAACTCAGAGCGTGATGACCGTCAGCACCCACCATGTTACCACAGATGCAAACATGTGGTTGGCACACATTGCAGCCCAGGCGGAGAGCAACGGCCACACGCAATGAGTCACCGTCCATTAGGGTTCCCAATTGTGGTGACGGCAGCGCGTGCAACCATGCCCCTGACTCAGACCGCGATACCGCCAGGAGTCTTGCGAGGTCGACACCGGTTGCTTCACCGATAAGTCCAGAGATTGTTGCTTTACAGCCTATGTCATCCCATGCGCGCTGGGCTTTGGGGTTCTCGGGTACGGTAGCCCCTGGATTGAGAGCTGACCACGCTATCAAGGCGTCAGCCATATACGGAATGTTTGTCCTGTCACCATTTGCTTGTAATATGTTAGCGACAAGATCTACAACCCCGTGTACCGACGTCAAGAAGGCCGGCAAACCCACATCCCGGACCCGCCGTACCCCAATGCCTCCGTGTCGGATTGGCAGAGACGCTTGTGTCCATTGTACATCGCTCAGGGAGACGTTGACTATCGACTCTATTAAACATTTAATGGTTGCGTCGAAAGAATCGACGTCGCTGTGGAATAGCCACGCTGGGGCCGTACGCAGCAGGTACATTACCTTTGGTACCGCAAAACACTTCTGCAGTAGAATTATAGCTATATGAGGACTAATGGTTTTGAGCCGTTCGCCGGCAAGCAGAAGGAGGTTCTTGCGTATCAAAAGTGCCTCAGGTACTGCGGAAGGAAATATCGGTGCACCGAGTAAAGAAAAGGTGTCAGTGTTAAGTTCTCTGAGCCCTGGGAGCAGCGACAAGAAAAAGGAAAAATAAGAACATGACTCCAGACTGCAGGGAAAGAACTCGCACTTGGCCGTATTTACCTCTAGTCCCATATCTTTCAAGCGTGGCAGCAAGACGAGTAAGTCTTGCTCCACCTCTTCAGGTTTACCCCCAATGGTACCATCATCTAGGTACCAGATGTTGAGTGGAGACTTTAGCTCGGTAATGATCTTATGGATGGCTAGGCTGAAAGTTAAAGGGCCCAGAGGGTCTCCCTGCTGAGCTCCCACTTGGGAAAGAATAAGGTCCGGACCACGAAAAAGATTGGATGGCTGGTGATACACCTGACGAAGAAAAGGGTAGATCATTGGAGTGTTCTCCTTTACCTCATTCAACAACACGTCCATCTCCAATGAGTTGAAAGCGTTTTTTAAATCCAATTTCAGAATAATGTTTCCAACATTCTTTGAATCCAAAGCAAACGCACGCACAGCGTGTATGGCTGCTTCACATCCCAGACGTGTCCCGAACCCCAGCTGATGTGGCTGAAGGTAGGAGGCCATGTCTATCTTCACAGCATGGCACCCAAGCTTAGCTACAAGTCGGCGAAGAGTGCTACCTACAGCTATTGGCCTTATGCCTCCCTCCTTCTTCTTTAAGGCGCAGAGTGAGGCTCCATATAAATATGGGCATATCTGGGGATTAAGCTTTCCACTAAGTAAGAAATTTGACAGTTTGGTCAGGGCTTCCACCAAGCGTACCCCACTGTCTCCAGCAGTGCTTGATGTTAACTCTTTTAAATGGGCCGGACGAATGCCATCCAAACCTGCGGCTGACCCACAGTGGAAAGAATTGATTGCCAGAACCACATCCTCTACTCTAACCGATAAGGCTGGGACGCCATGATCTGGTTCAGACGGGAAACTGAGAGGGCGGGATGGATTCGGATGCTTCGACTGCAGTGCTGCTAGAGTATCTGGACCGGGTGGAGCGATTGTGTCCTCGCTCATAAGCAATCGGACCGCGCCCCTTAAATCTCCCTCATGGACTTTGGCTTCAATAGTCCTGGCAAGTGGCAGCGAGTGGGAGGCTGTCGTACATTCATCGAATGATAAATCTGAGAAGGCATCTATGTTTGACTTTACCTTCGAAGTTAGTGAACCATTGCCCGATGATTCAGGAGCTCTCAAGGCCCTATATGAAAAAGATAGTAGAGAGTACCATTCGTCCACCCCATTAACGGTAATGCAACTATCAATTATGCCACACAATTTATTAGCTGCCATGCTTCTCGCCCCCTTCGGAATGTGACGAAGAACTCGCATCGACTCCTTAAATGTGGCGAGTTGATCCAATGTATGTGCATCTGATTGTAGATTTGGTACTGGTTGCGAGGCATTACCGGGCAAGGCGCTAGTGGGGCAAGAGAGAGGAGGATGGGGAGCATCTTTGTGCATGCGCGTAATATGTGTCTTAAGTCCTCGCGACGTAAACACACGCGAGGAGCCATAACAATGAGGGCACGTCGACTCAGGCTGGGAACTCATAAACAAATATAATGACAATTGATTAAGGAAAACTAAATAGAATAAAAACATAAATTAGATCATCTGGAACTGGAACATCACGATTTCACGAATGTAAGTAAATAAACATCGGGAACGTTGACAGTCAGTCAGCCAGCAGTGACGGCTGGAGTCTGCGCACATGCGCTCCCGGGACAGTAGGCAAGTGCGGCGTGTGTCGTTGCTTGGCAGCGCTTTGGCGTCTGTTTTGACACAAATCTCAGAACTCAACACAATCTTATATTCTTGTTTTCCCAAATAATATAATCACTTGGTCGTTGCCCACATTCGTGCATGTAAAGAGGGGTGCTAGTTACACAAATATTAACATTGCAAGGGCGTAGTGATCGGAGTAGGCGGGGAAAATAATATCAAAATATGGAGCTGTTGTGTCAGCTGTGACTGTTAGCTTTTTTTTTTAATTGAAAAGATAAAGTGAATTTTTATACAAACTGAAAACTTAATTGTCGACACGAGTTAATTTTTGTTTATCAAGTGACACTAATTGGGTACAATTTATTTTGAACATGATCAGGACACATGATACACGCTGTATTGGAAATAATAATATTGAAATAATTAATTTTTCACCTCACTTGCTCGGAAAGGCCTTTTTGTATGTTTGATATCTATTGAGAATATCGCTTTTTATCCACATGTGAAGAAAGTAGACGTAGAACGTTAAATGTTTATTTTAGTTTTTTGTATATTTCATGTGACATATTTTATTTTTACTTTAAAAAAAAATAAGTACTTTATTTAACGTTTTTTTTATTTTGTTTGTCTTTTTTTTTTCTTTGTTTTACCCTTTTTCTTATTTTCCTCGCTGTAGTGAGGTGAAAAGATTTGTGTTATACACGGGTGAAAAGTTATTTTACGTCTCGTGTGTTGAAACACTCGCTACGCTCAGGATTCTATTATTGAACCACTCGCTTCGCTCGTGGTCAACCATAGAATCCTTTCGCTAGCTCGTGTTTCAAATTAACACTCGCAGGTAAAATACAACTTTCCCCCCTTGCATAACAAATAACTATTTCATCATACTTGCTCATAAATGGTGTTATTCCATGCCTGTGCCAGAAGGACAATTGCCTAAATTGTTCCCGGGGGGAGTAATGGCATTTTACAGCTCCCTAGGAAGTAATGACCTTGTGTGTGACAAGAATTCTGCTCTGTGATTGGTTGAAGCAAAATCTCGTAGGCCACGCGCTGCAAGAGTACTGCTCTGTGATTGGTTGAAATATTGAAGCAATCCACTCGCACTGGTCTGGAAGTGAAGTTGTCAATTTCGTCACTTTATGATTGGTGCACTTGTATGAAACATAGATTTTTCTGTCTTTTGTAGTTATTTATTTTCTCGCAAATGTGATGAAAAACATTGTAGATAAAACACGGGCGTAAGAATATTGCAAACTCGAGTCATCAAAAGCCCTTCGGCGTCGGCGTCGGGCTTCTGATGGGCTCTTGTTTGCAATATTCCACTAACGCCCCTCGTTAAACAATGTACTCTGCAAGTAGGCTGGATGCGGGTGGCGAAGGACCGGCCATTGTGGCACTCTTTGGGGGAGGCCTATGTCTAGGTCCAGCAGTGGACGTCTTTCGGCTGATGTGAGGCCGCAATGTCACTTTTACAAGTCAATATTCTACCAGCGTTTCTGAAAATTAAGACCACTGTGCACTATTAAGAAGATACGCCGAAACAAACTCAACAGTCAGTAATTTTTTGCCAAAAAAAGCTTTTTACAATGATAGTACTTAATCTACTTAAAATAAGTTTCTACTTAGAATATTCGAACACAATGCGTTGTTTTACAAGAAAACATGTCCGAAACTGTGTGACATGCGACTATTAACTAAATCGTTAAATTAAGAAAGCATACTTCTTGTAGGAAATGTGTCATCTAAGTTCCCTAGGTGTGATACAACGATAATTAAATTATGAATGATTGATTAAACTATTTTGGGCTCTGGTTTGGGCCATGCATTTCTGCCGGTTAGATAGATGTCCTCAACCCTGTAATAAGCCTTTGACATCAATGTTTTTTTCAAGTAATTTTTAATAGCTGGAAAGGGTAGATTCAAAATTACATTCATCATCATCATATCAGCCGAAATACGTCCACTGCTGGACATAGGCCTCCCCCAAAGAGTGCCAAAATGACCGGTCCTGCGCCAACCGCATCCAGCGGGACTCCCGCGACCTTTACCAGGTCATCAGTCCACCTCGTGGGGGGCCTACCCACGCCGCGCCTTCTGGTACGTGGTCGCAACTCGAGAACCTTTCCGCCCCAACGGCCATCGGTTCTACGTGCAATGTGCCCCGCCCACTGCTCAAAATTACATTAGGTAATTTATTTTAAATATTGATACATTGACCCGAAAAAGATTTGTATACTTACTTTTTTTTTTTTTTCTCGGACAAAGTCCATAAATTGTTAGTACTTTACGAACACGAAACTTTTTAGTTGCTATTTTATTTTTAATCGAAGTGGATCATACCCTGTACAGTAATTGTTAATTCCACTATGTTGCCGTTGCTGTTGTTACGTAGCTCTTTCTAATATTGGATTTTGATGTAATTGATTAATACACAAAAACGCTAACTAGCATACTGAAATATGTATGCTAGTACTTTATTGTCTGCAAATACATGTCACACAAGAGCAAAGTAAAAAGGTGAAATAATCCATATCTCTTCAACCTAACCCTTGAGTAATTAAAGAGGAAGTAGAGAAAGTTTCAACTATTCTTGAGAGTGTATTCTCTTGTGCACCTTCAAAGTGCTCAACAAGGCAAAACTCTTTGCACATATATCGCACGAGTATGGTTTCTCCCCTGTGTGTGTCCGCGCGTGCGCCTTCAGCGAGCTCCCCTGCGTAAACTGCTTGTTGCATACGTCACAGGCGTGGGGCTTCTCACCCGTGTGGATCAGTTTGTGCACTTTCAAATTGCGCACCGTCGTAAACTCCCTGTTACATATATCACAGAACGGTGGTTTCTCCCCAGTGTGGACTCGCGTGTGGTTATGTAAGAGATTCAAGTGCGCGAACTTCTTGTCGCATATTTGACAGGGAAACGGTTTCTCTCCGGTGTGCGTTCGCATGTGTCTTTTTAAATTACTCAGTTCTCGGAAGCTTTTTTTACATGTTTCGCAGCTATGTGGCCTCTCATCGGTGTGGATCCGTTTGTGTGACATTAGATGAGCCCACTGCATGAACTCCCGCCCGCATACGTCGCAGGTGTACGGGTTAGCTCCTTTATGACTGCGCTTGTGATGCTTCAAATGGCTGTACAAGTCAAACTCCATTTTACACACTTCGCAAGTATGCTTCTCGCCGGTGTGTTTCCGTATGTGATTCCTCAAAGAGTACGGATGCAGAAATTGCTTATAACATATTTCGCAAGTGTATGGGGATTTTTCTCCCGTGTGGATTAGTTTGTGTAACCTCAACTGTCCGGGTTCCGCGAACTTCTTCGGGCATATTTCACAGCAATACGGCTTGTCTCCAGTGTGCGTCCGGAGATGCTTCTTCAAATCGCCCGTGTCCGAAAAGTGCCTCTTACATATTTCACAGGGGTAAGGTTTCTCTCCAGTGTGAGTTCTCGTGTGCCTCTTCAAATTGCTCAAACTACCGAACTGTTTTTGACAGTGTTCGCAGGAGTGCGGTTTTTTTCCAGTGTGAGTCTTTGTCGTGCGTTGAGGTTTCTTCTGGAGACAGGACTGGCCGATGTGGCGGACTAAATGCTGTTTCCGTTTGTACGATTTGCCGCAAGCGTCGCACTCGAAAATGTTAGTCCCCTCGGCACGTCGAAGAGGGTTGGTGATAGTTGTCAGTCGTGGCACGTGTTGTGTCGCGCCGGCCTCGCGGGGGGGCGGCGCGGGGGCGGGGGCGGGGGGGCGCGGCGAGTCTGAAACCAAACACGTCGAATATAATACCCCGTTTACATGCAGCCACTTCCACTGCTCCTCCTCGAGTTACCAACCGTAGCAGGATCGAGAAAAGTGAGTATTTACATCATCATCATCATATCAGCCGAAAGACGTCCACTGCTGGACATAGTCCTCCTCCAGAGAGTTCCAACGTGACCGGTCCTGCGCCACCCGCATCCAGCGGACTCACCGCTTTATTCCCACGTCTACAGATTCCTAATACTACAGATCTCCAATATTACAGATTCCCATGTTTAGAGATTCCCATTTCTACAGATTTAATTTTCTACAGATTATCATGTTTACAGATTTCTATGTCTACAGATTCCCTTTGTTCGTAGTTCGAAAGATTCGACGGAGCCCTGCTGTGCGGAGCTACTATTTCTGGGCGGTTTGCCCTTCGGGCATCTGAAGCTACCTAACGAACCTAACCTACCTACAGTCAACATCTGTTAAGTTGTTTTGGGAATCTGTAGTGCTAGAAATCTGTAGAATTGGGAATCTGTGGAGATGGGTAATCTGTACGATTAAGAGTCTGGAAAATTGAGAATCTGAAGAATTGGGAACCCGTAGACTTGGGAACCCGTAGAGTTACGAATCTGTAGAGTTGGGAATCTGGTGAGACGGGAATCTGTAAAGAAAATCTGTAGAATTGGGAACAAACCCCGCGACCTTTCCCAGGTCATCAGTCCACCTTGTGGGGGGCCTACCAACGCCGCGCTGCGCCGGTACGTGGTCGCCACTCGAAAACCTTTCCGCCCCAACGGCCATCAGTTCTACGTGCAATGTGCGTATTTACATACTGGCCCTAAGACTCACATCACTTTCGACTTTCAACAATGGCAGACGTCGACATTATTGCAGCGTCCGTGTTGGGTCTTCTTACGCTACACAATTATGTAAATTATTTAAAAATATGTTGTAAGGGCCTCTACCTACCTACCCTAGTCGTTCGGCACATGCTTTACAGCTTTTCTAATCAAAGCGGTCGCAAAATTTAGACCTAAGTAAATATAGATTGTATCCTTAGAGGCTAAAACTAATATACCTAGGTTAAGATTATACTAACAATATATGGATGTACAAAAAAAAACCGGCCAAGTGCGAGTCGGACTCGCGCAAGAAGGGTTCCGTACCATTATCTATAAATATTTATTTAATTTTCTGTCATGGTTCATGAGATACAGCCTGGTGACAGACAGACAGATGGACAGCGGAGTCTTAGTAATAGGGTCCCGTTTTACTCTTTGAGTACGGAACCCTAAAAGTGTCTGAAATATATAAATCTATTCTATTTACAATACACCCTGTATATAAATAAAAAAAAGAAATTTCGTCGTACAAGATGGTGGATGATTGATACTCGTATCTATCCATTGTAATAGAACTTTGTAAGTACCTTATCTTATCTAGGTGAGGGCCCTTTCGTATGCACTTCGACCCAGTGGGATCTTTTGTAAGTACCTACTCACCTACAGAACTGACCGATTATGTACCGGCGAGTCCTGAGCAAACGCGCTAAATATAAACGCGCCCTGCTAGTCTGAGCAAACAATGCATACTACTTTTTGCAAGAGAACACTGTTTGCGGATGAACAAACAACCTGTTATGGCGTCGCTGACGTCACAGTGCGTCACATTTAATCACTAAGTTGTCTTATTATTTTGTTACGAAATTAAAAATATGCCCTTGGAATCGATTACAGAGTTGCTATGATAATAGGTGAAAATAATTTCGATCAAGGCAGGTGTGTTTCTGAACGAAATCATTTGTTAAATGTCAAATTATTATTTCTACGAGTGACAGACCGAATGACACATATTGAATGATATATTGTAAACTAGTTTCCACCCGCGACTTCGTCTGCGTAAACCAGGGATAAAAACTATCCTATATTTTAATCCAGGCTATAAACTATCTTCGTGAAAAATTTCATCCACATCTGTTCAGCCGTTTAAGCGTGATTGAGTAACAAACATCCAGACATCCAAACTTTCACATTTATAATAGTATATATAGGATAGGATGAGTGGTTCCGTGAGCTGTAGAAATGGCGATTGTCTATTAAAAAAATATTACTATGAAAGTGACTCCAGTGTCGCGCAACTAGGAACAAAAAGATGAATGACGTCCAGTTGCTCAAATTCAGCATCAAATCTGACAAGCTCTGACAAGTTTTCTATCTGTGCTTTTGCTATGGCGGACTCATGCTATCTCCTACTTCCGTACTTTCTCTTTCTGTCTTTTCGTCATGGTGACTTTGGCCGGTTACCATGGATATTATAACTTCACGAGAAAACATGTGTGTGTCAAACAAACAATGCTTTTGACGAAATGAAATTAATGATTATATTAAAATAAAACACGTCAGTATTAATAACGAAATATCAAGCGCCAATATTGATTTACATATGAAAAACAACGGTTGGTACTTGGATAAAACCTACAAGCAGGAGATTTCTTAGTACGAGAAGAATTATTGCGACCCGCAAAGATATGTGTACAGATTGGTGAATTTTTGTAAATATACTGTGAATAAGTGTGAAATAAACTGTATGATATATATGTTCTCCTTTTATTATTTCATACCTAAATCGGATTAGTTTTAGATTTTGTAAAGCAATTTTTTGTTCATGCAGTGGGCCCAACGACGTCCCTAATCATAATTTATCGATATCGATAACGTTGGGTTCTAATATTATCTATATCGATAACGTTAAGTACTACAACCCTACTATCGTCCTCGTTCGTTAGGTTGGTAAGTCTACTTCCGCATAAGCGTTTATTTTTATTTGTATTGTGGTATTTCAAACTAGCTAAAGTATGAATGAGTTGTCATGTCAAAATCAAATGACCATGTCACTGTCATCCAAAACCTTGTTCGAAGTCCCGTCTCTTATTCTTATATTCTCTTTGAGTGACTCGACAAAAGAAACTATATAATTAATGAACAGGTAGCTCTAGTATAAATTTTATCGATACATATACGTTTTCGACCGCGTTTGCGTTTAGTTCCAATTTGTATGGCAACGGGTAGTTCCTAATAGTTACCACCAGAGGCGCTGTTCGCGTTGCCGTACAAATCGGAACTAAACGCAAACGCGTTCGAAAACGTATTGTATCGATAAAACTTATACTTGAGCCTCGGCTCACAAAACTTCACGAGAAACGGTCGAGAAATGCGACCTGTATATATAATTTCGAAATACCTTGACAGCCTAGCCTAGCAATCGCTACAGCTTCAGAGAGTTCGCCCGCTATCAAGTAGGTGACACTGTTTTCAATAAGAAACTGGATTTGCATTAAGTTCAAAGTTCCCATAGCATGATCCAGCGGACTCCCGCGACCTTTACCGGGTCATCAGTCCACCGTTGGGAGGCGGCCTACCAACGCCCTTTTCGTACCGGAAAGAGTGATTACATTACTCTAATTGTAATTTCTAAATAAACATTACTTAACGTGCCGTCAGGCATCAGTTTGATTGTAAAAATCGGAAAGTAAGTGTCAAAATTAAAAATAACAATTGCTATGTGGGAAGGAAAAATGTGTGTATAAAGCAGCTTCCCTGGCCCTGCAACTGCGACGGCCTTTACTAATAGGACACTTTCCACATTATACAATTTAAAACGTAGTGGGCTATATTGCCTTATCCGCATTCTTCATCCACCCCTTTGTTTATAATGCTGTCTGTAAATTCTGAGACATAAAAAAGTGCACCATACGCAAAGTTAAGTCCACTCTAAGGAAATGGTTTGCTGAACTCTCGTACGGATAGATACGGAAGAGATTTTACGTCCCTGCATCTAAGGTTGCTTTTTCCAATAGGTACCTAACAATTCAACATGCACTCGTAACAAACACTTAACACACGTAACCACTCCCTCTCACGCACACTTACACACGCGCACACACTCACACACTCTCATACACAAACTCTCTTTGTACTACTAAAACAGCATAATTTTTGTTTTTATTAATGATGAATTTGTGTTCCCATTGATAAGTTAGCAGCGCTCATATTATATGAAATGTTGAAATTTTCACTTTGTTACTTTCATGTCGTGCTTCTTGAGACGTGTGTCTGAAGAGATTTGTTAACCGACTCAGTGGGTCCCAAGATACAGGCTCAGCCTAGTTTGGAACCCCACGGATAATGTCTGTATAATCTGTAATCATGTGCTTGTTAAGTAATAAATTATTCTTATTCTTATTCTTATTGATAGTAAACCATCAAATGATTGCCTTAAAGTGTAAATTACACAAAATATAATTAAAATCATAAAAAGATATGAGACTTGAATTTTACGAAAACATATTTTATGGCCGTGTGCGAATTTGAAGATAGCAATAGGAGCCTTACACTTTAATAAAACAATAAAGGTACTTAAACGCAGTATTTTATATCCAAAACAGCCATTTACGTGATTGCCATACAACAGTTCTGTTAGTAGGAAGATAATGTCTTAATACTAAGTCCATTTGTAGGAGCCGTTTCGGCGGTCACTAGCGAGGGTTCGCCTTTGGCCCTAATTTTTTTTATTTTTACGTGCTGTAATTTTAGTTAGTCCCACACTAACTTTTGATCTACTCAGATAACTGATTCGAATAGCACTGTGAAAAAGTAGGGCCAATTCGATAATTAGGAAACTGAATGCATACAAAATGTTGCTATATTGGGGTTTTTTTTAATACATCCTGGACAGACAAAATATTGTATGAAAGAGTGTTGAACAAAATGAAAAAGAAAATGGAGCACAAAAAAAGAAAAAAAACCGGCCAAGTGCGAGTCGGACTCGCGCTCGAAGGGTTCCGTGCCATTATCAATAAACATATTAATTTTATTTTGTTTTTAGTATTTGTTGTTATAGCGGCAACAGAAATACATCAATCTGTGAAAATTTCAACTCTCTAGCTATGGGTCCCGTTTTACTCTTTGAGTACGGAACCCTAAAAA
The DNA here is from genome assembly GCA_963854355.1 of Epinotia brunnichana. Lineage (NCBI taxonomy): Eukaryota > Metazoa > Arthropoda > Insecta > Lepidoptera > Tortricidae > Epinotia > Epinotia brunnichana. Next base: position 21,885,680 of record OY977958.1, on the reverse strand, counting down.
ACAGCGTACGTTGCCCATATTTACAGAAACAAGAAATATTATAGAATAAGAAACATACTTAATTAGTTGTAATGACTTAGGATATCTACTGTAATGTTAAATTTTTTGTTATTTTTTCGTGTCTATAAATAAATAAATAATAGAAGGGAAAATATTTAGAAGTTAGAAGAGGCAGAGGAAGACCTAGAACAACGTGGTTTGCAAATATCAGGTCCAGCCCTAGGTACTGTTGACGCTAACATCCTTGCACTTGACAGGACCGCGAAGAACAGAGAACACTTTAGCATGATGATCACCGACAACCGTTACAATGTGGGACCCTAATGTAAGCTTTCGTTAAATAAAACCACACGATTTCTATAAATTTAAGTTAACATGGGAAAATAAAAGGTAGTATCACCGGCCATTCTGACGACAGTGGGGTTCTCAGGGTAATGGCTGGCGAGACGGGACATGCTGGGCTGAGCGGACGTGCGAGAAGTTAGAAGTAATAAGTTGCTAAGGAATGGTTCGGGAAGCTACGGCACATCTTTTCGTCCAATATTCCGCAGTGTCTCACGACGAGAGTCTTTGACCAGTGTGTGTTGCCAGTGATGACATAAATATGGTACTGATACGTGGTCGCTTACAATGGGCCTCATAAGAAGGCTCAAAGTCACCCAAAAGGCCATGGAGAGGGCTATGTTGGGAGTTTTAGAATCAGAAATGAGGCAATCCGCAGTAGAACCAAGGTAACTGATATAGCCCTCCGAATCGCTAAACTTAAGTGGCAGTGGGCGGGGCACATTGCACGTAGATAGAACTGATGGCCGTTGGGGCGGAAAGGTTCTCGAGTGGCGACCACGTACCGGAAGGCGCGGCGTTGGTAGGCCCCCCACAAGGTGGACTGATGACCTGGTAAAGGTCGCGGGAGTCCGCTGGATGCGGGTGGCGCAGGACCGGTCACTTTGGAACTCTTTGGAGAAGGCCTATGTCCGGCAGTGGACGTCTTTCGGCTGATATGATGAAGGAATGGAATTCGCTACCTTCATCTGTATTTCCTGAGAACTGCGATCTAGGTGCCTTCAAAACAAGAGTGAATAGGCTATTACTGAACCAGTGAGCTTCATCTTAGGCTCTGTCCTCGCTTAGCATCAGGTGAGACTAGGGTCAATCACTGGACAGTAGTTTATAATAAATAAATAAATAAAATAAAAATGGTTTATTTTCAGATTTCTTAGATCCATAGCATTACAAAACACAAAACAAAAACACAAAACACTTATACAACTATATAACTATATTAGTAAAATTATAGCCACATGCATTAATTTAATTTAATTTTTTTTTTAGGACGTGTAGGTCGGTGTATCGGCGGAGTATGTCCGAGTCCCACCTCTCTGCTATCATTTTCAGGATTTATAAAAAAAGAAAAAAAATTAGTGCTACTTCACTGATACGTTTAAACTGAGCTCATCATTATAAGTTTGGAGGCTTGTGATAGCCATTATGCCCATTATTATGAATATTTTTTTTTATTTATTGACCAATATATTTAGAGCAGTACATTTTGGTGTACATTTTTTACACCAGCGGAAACCTTTGGCGTTTATATGCTGATGTGATGAATAGTTCGCTATGGTACATTCATTTACTTGACTTAACTTATAAATATTATAATACACTCGTATTGGGTTCAGATAACGTGAGACTATACCTTTTGATACTAGGTATCGATTTTAAGCTATTTACCGTATTTATGCTGTAGTTCTTTAGGTAGTTATAAGGAAGAAGATGTCTGACGTTTTTTTCCCATGCACATTGACAAAATTAGGCAAATTGAACATAGCTAGCTTTGGTATATTTTGTCTAAGTTTGCTTATAAGTTTCGTTGGCGTTTATAAGTTTGTTTGGTGAATTATAAGTGCGGTTGCTGAGATACCTTGTACGTGGAAAATTGAATAAATACGTGAATTAGTTCAACGTGTTCCATATTTCTGAGATACTTTAAATCAAGAAGAAAAAGCCAATTAACCAGGAAATAAAGCAACTCACCATGTGTTTCATTAGGCTCACTCTTGGGTTCCAGCACGATCTCATACTGGAACCGGTAGTCAGGGTCTTCGCTCGAGTTTGTCGTCGAGTGTGTCTCACTGTCCACCCACGAGGGCTCCTGTTTAACGCGCACCGCCTCCTGAGGCACATGGTCGGGCTCCGGAGTCGCTGCCACCGCCTCACTGCACTCTGCCTCCTGCTTGATGCACGCTGAGAAACAAGGATAAGTTTTAGCATTTGAAACAGAAATATAGTGTTCACGCATGACCATATAGATACGTTCAAATGTAGAGGCGTGAACACCAGCTATCCACTGCGCAGCAATAAGCATAAAAATAGACTGATCGCGGAGCCGCACAGACTCGCTAAGTCAGATCGTTCATTGTATTATCTAGGCCCATCGGTTTACAATCGCCTACCCGATGCAGTTAGAGACGCAGCCACTCCCGCCGGATTTAGAGGTAAATTGAAGAAATATCTGATGACAGAACTGTTCTACAGCTATGAAGAGTTCTTCGACCTACCGCACACATTGTGAGATTTACATACACATTTGTAACTTAGAATATGTTACCTTATTAATTATTATACTTACCTTATTTAAGAAAAATGAGATTTATACCTACAGAAAAAATTGTAGTCATAATAGCCTACATAACAACATACATGTTAGTTAGATAGGTATCCAATTTCTGTATGACATATAACAATTGTTACGAATAAATATTTGTATTTGTAATACAAAAATTGCCTGTTATATGTAGATACTGTTGGGTATATTATTCAGCAGTAGATTGATACAGGATAACGTGTATCAGGAATTTATTAGATATTTAGTTAAAATATGAGCTGTTCTAGAAAGATAGACACGAAGTGGTTGCATAAGTCACTGCCAGACTATGTAGTCTCAGCACTCAATGTCAACCAACTCAAGAACAAAAGTCTCAGCACTCAATGTCAACCAACTCAAGAACAAATTAGTGCTTGTCTAATTAAATTAAAGCTCAACAATTATATAACTAAAGTTAATTGGATATAGGCATCATCCGTTGTTTCAACTGCCTGCCTGCTAAATAAATAATAATAAATAAAATAAAAATAAATAAATATTTGGGGACAATCTTACACAAATCGACCTAGTCCCAAACTAAGCAAAGCTTGTACTATGGGTACTAGACGACGATATACATACTTATATAGATAAATAAATACATAGAAAACAACCATGACCCGGGAACAAATATTCATGCTCATCACACATAAAAATGCCCTTACCGGGATTCGAACCCGGGACCTCTGGCTTTGTAGGCAGGGTCACTACCAACTAGGCTAAAAAGGTCTTCAATAATAATAATATAAAGTCATTTTGAATGTAACTTTACTTATTTCAGACAATTTTATACTAGGCTTGTAAGTTGGTCATGACTGTGTGTAAAAATAAATAAATGTGTTCCCTTGGACCAATCTGCAGGTCGATCACGCAACGCATTATACGCGCGTCGGGTAGATCTAAATGTCACTTTTTATATGGAAAATCACAATTAAATTGTCCCAACGCGCGTTCGAAACATTACGGGATTACCCCTATCTGGACAACACACTAGAAATATAGTTTTTTTTTTTTTTTTTTTTTTTTTTTATGTATGTATTTAACATGCGTACGGGATGGCCCACATATAACACCCTACAAATTACATACCTTTACAAATTGGTATTTACAAAACTTATTTTGGGTTTAAGCCGGTAGATTTAAGGGTGTTGCCCAATCCATTATTTAAAAAAAATGTATACTTATTGTTTTGCTGGTACGTACTAACCTTTAATTTAGTCTTAAGTCACTTGTTACTAAAGTTTTTTTTTAAACAGTAACCATGTATGTCTAAACGTTAACAGGCTATGAGAAAAGTTTATTGTAAGTGTTTATAAATAAATCACAGCCTAACAATAACTTTTCTATCTTGATACAAAATTCAAGCAACCCTTAAAGGTGCTTTTTTGTATCAATTTTATTGAAGGGGAGAATTTGTATAGACTATTTCAGTAAAAGTGGTTAAGGTGGTTCGATTGAACAGAACATAAGTGTAATTAAGTACGGGTTCACAGTGCTATTTAGACATAAGGTGGTTCGATTGCCATATAAAACGTTATTTGACATTTGCAGGCTAACGGCGTGATATTTTAAGAAACTTATGTAACAAACTTTCATCAATTGGCTTCCCATTTGCGCCAAATTCGCCCTTTCCTAGATTAAACTTGTATAAACTAGATTAATTTGAGAAATTGGTTTGGGACATGATATTTTGGGAAAACTATTTTTCTCAAATTAATCTAGTTTATACAAGTTTATTCTAGGAAAGGGGAAATTTGGCGCAAATGGGAAGCCAATTGATGAAAGTTTGTTACATAAGTTTCTTAAAATATCACGCCGTTAGCCTGCGAATGTCAAATAACGTTTTGTATGGCAATCGAACCACCTTAATTTGGGATGCTATTAACAGATTTCTCTAATTATTCTGTAAGTAACTGTTTATGAATGAATGAAATATTTTATTTCAGGTCTTCACCGACCCATATAAGAGCTGTTAGTTACATTTTAATTATAAGGTTAGATTACACAATACAAAGCTTACATACAATTTAACATACAACATAAACTGACATACACAGAACATACACTTACTTAATATATTGCAAGGTAGATTTGACCTACCCAATCCAATACAGAAGTATTGGACAGTCAAACCTACCAGCCATCATTTTCAGGATGCTGTTGGTACTTTTCCTCACTCGAGCCATCAGGGATGAAATCTTATTTCGCATAATCGCATGAAAGTCATTAGTGTGTGCCTCTGCGAACATCCCCGAGGCACTACACCATTTGGGCATTCCTAACAGCATCCTGAAAATATTATTATACGTAACGCGTAGGGCGCTATAAGCTCGCTTTGTGTACTTAACCCACAGTCCGCCAGCGTAGAAAGATTGGCAGAAGGCTTTAAAAAGTGAAATCTTTACCTCTCCAATCCAATCTTTTATACCAATTCCATTAAAATGTGTTCTTTAATAAAAATGTGAAAAATTTAAGTAAAATTCCGTAAAACCATTCTTTGACAATATTCAGTTGAGGCAAAACTCCTTGGTGATCTACCTATACTTTATACTAGTATATGGTCTGTGACGGTTTAGTTTTGTAAGTTTGTATGTTGGGTGTAATCTCCGAAATTATTCAAATAAATAAATAAATATTAGGGGGCGCTGGATGCGGGTGGCGCAGGACCGGTCATTTTGGCACTCTTTGGGGAAAGCCTATGTCCAGCAGTGGACGTCTTTCGGCTGATATGATGATGAGGGGACAATCTTAAGTGCTAAACAAAAGAAACTGTGTGTTTCATAGGTTACTAAGGTTATATTTGTATGAACTTTATGACATGTAAATTGGCTTTACGAATAAATTGATTATGATTATCCTATCATAAGTATATAGGTGCTGTAGTATCATTCAGACTACTGCTGTGGTAATTTGAAAATACGAAGAAACACTATGATAATAAGGAGGCAGTGCCCATGGCTTGTCCTGGCATAATGGGGAATGGATGAAAATTTTAGAAGTGCCTGATTTTTTTTTTGGTGATAGGAATAACCTTCCTTAGCACCAGAAAAAAATAGCAGACTTTTCAGGTGCGTCAATTATTTTTGAAAAATATAAACAGTTTCCTTACTTATGTTTTGGGTTTAGGACGGCAAATGAGACATTTTCCTTGATTTGTCTCATATTACAAAAAATATCTTAAAAATCCGTGGTAAACTGACACTAGCAATGATATTGACACCTGCAGCAGCTATATTTGTCATTGTCAGGGTCAGATATTCAAATTTTTTTTGTAATATGAGACGAATCAAGGAAAGTTTCTCATTCGCCATCCTAAATCCAAAACGTAAGTGAGGAAACTGTTTATATTTCTCAAAAATAATTGACGCACCTGAAAAATCTGCAATTTTTTTCTGGTGTTACGGAAGGTTATTCCTAACACCAAAAAAAAAATCAGGCACTTCTAAAATTTTCATCCATTCCCCATTGCCATTACCAGCCAATGGGCTGTTAGCAATGTAACAAGTAACAATCTCACTAAACGTAAAAGTAATACCTCTCTACTTATCTTATCTAGGCGAGGGCCCTTTCGGATGCACTTCGACCAAATGGGATCTTTTGTGCATTAAAACGTAAGTCCCTACTTCTAAACTGGGTAACGCTGTTTGAACTAAAGTCAGCTTGGTATTACGTTTCGTTTTGAGTTTGGTATTTTTCTGATACTTTTGTGTTATCCATTGATATTTTTTTACCAAAGTGAACATTGTGTTTTATTTTATGAACTAGCTTTAGCCCGCAATTTCGACTTAGTGGACCTCATACAAATTTCTAATCACACATTTACGAGTAATCCTTTGGAGGATAACTTCCGGTAATTAAAGTAGGTACCATGCGTTAAATAATACAATATTAACTCATACGATATCATAAAAAAGAAAAGGAATCTAGTGTTCTATGGTGGGTATTCCACAGCCGTCTTCGCATCCAAATCTTCCTAATCTTCTTCTCGTTCTCATAGAGACCGCTCTGATGGTAGATATTTGTATTTTGACTTTGATCCGGCTTATTATCCATAGATATTGGTTAAAAAAAACTTATTTTTGCGGGCCTTACCCAACTACATCTTATAAGTTCTGTGGTGTGGTTTTTTTTTATACAAGCTTTTAAAAATTAGTTACAGTGTTGCACATACAGCCTCTATTTAAAACCTGGAATGTTTAGGTAGTAGTTGGCGGAGATCGCGCGGTTCATCCCGCATTCCTTAAGTTAAGCTGGAAACGCACTAAAAGCGGTAGCGGCGCGGCGCGGTGCGGAGGCGGTACCATTTGTAATGTTTGAGCTAATATGAAAAGGTCACAGAATACCGCAACGGGCCGCGTCCCGCCGCGGTAAACTGTGCGGACCCTTTCGCATTAATTCGAACATTACATCTGGTACCGCCTCCGCACCGCGCCGCGCCCCACCGCCACCGCTTTCAGTGCGTTTCAGCCTATACTTATACTATAAGAAATTGCTATTATTGACTACAATTTCATTCCTACACTTATTCATCTAAACTTAGGTAATACGTTTTAAGTAGCTTCCATTGGCGGAGCGCCCACGGTCCTATGTTCTTGGGCAGGTTATTTAAGATAGATGGAAGCATGATGGAAGTAAAGTAGTTTTTAATAGGGTCATTTCGCCGGTTACGCGACCACCTTCGGTTAGCGACCACTTGAAGAACATGGTTTTTTCAATTGAAGATAACATCATTTCTACAGAGCCTATTGAAACAGTCAGCCGTATGCCTTATTGTTTGTAGTTATGGAATAGGAATTTACAAAAAAAACGAGAAAATATGGTTTCAGTTCACCAAGTCAGCTAAGTGGTCGCTAACCGGCACATGAAATTAAGTGGTCGCCAACCGTCATTAGTCCTGTTACCATATTACATGGCATGAAATACGTTGCAAGACTGACCGCGCTCCATGGCCGCAGTCCCGGAATCCTCCTCCCGCACGCGCGCCACGCCCAGCGACATGCCGCCCCGCTCACAGGAACACCAGCTTCGCTCTTCCTTGTGTTTAGGCGGGGCACGGCACAGTCATGATTATAATGTCAATAAAATAGTCGGATGTATAGATTGTTTGACCCAAGATTTACTCACAACTGAAACTTGTATCTTTAATTAAAAACCCTTGAAATAACTTAATGACACTATAGTAAAATAATTTTCGTTCATCACAGTTATTAGGACTATACTATAACGGTTATTCAATATAGTCTGACTATAACCTCAACCTCCATAACTGACAGCGAGTAGTGGTTATATTCTCTTTGACAGCGAGCGGACGACATCTCAATATAGTCTATGGACGACATTATGTTGTCGACTTGTCAGAAAGGTGTACATTTCGATAAGCATAAAAATATACTACTAATTTCTTTCTAAATAATTCAGTGCATATTGAATCACTAAATATATTAATTCAACACTGTATTCATTTCATTTGTACCGTACACGATGTATTCTCTGTTTTATAGCCAAACTTTTGACATTACATTTACATAATATATATTTACGCAGAACAGTGTGAGTACCGTCTTTGAATTGGAAATAAGCGATATAATATCATTGTCTCAGTTAGGGTTAATTTAATATTCCCAATTCCCAAACACGTATTCACAAAAATCAATATCTAGCGAAGTATTTTACGACGATGCTTGTATCCGAACGCGCATATTTATTCTGGCAACATTTTAGTCAAGTGTCAAGATATTGAACGTCAAAGACGTCAAATATGGCGTTCAAGGCGGAGCTGTATTCGTGCGATATTTAATTATTGACTTATTTATCTACTCATCGTCTAATTTGTGACACGAACTAACATAAAACTTTATCAGAAAGTTCATTTGTTCTGCCGTGCCCAGTCAATCTGTAGGAACTATCAGCTAGTGTTCAAGTACTTCAAGTGTTGAAGACTTCCGTTGTCTCACAACTCTAGTAGTTAAGGTGTCTTTGTGGGGGGAGGTGAGTGGTCGGCGGCATGTCCCTGGGCGCGGCGCGGGTGAAGGAGGAGCCCTGTTGTGGGGGGACGGACGATGGTGAGTTTCGGGTTGGACTAAAGCAAAGGGGGCGCAGGACCTACATTTTTTTTGATGGGGTTGGTGTCATTATGACACCTTTTTTATGATGCTATCGTATAGAGGACGCTAAAATAAGCATGTTTAGAAGAAAAAACTTTTTTCTAAAATCAAAAATGGCCGAGATATTTGACCGAAAAGGTGGAAGATTCTAGGATCGATGGATGTTGTGTCATTATAACACCCATTTTAAATGATTGTTACGTATAAAACAATTGATTACTATTTATAAAACACATCAAAATAAGCATCTTTTACTTGAAAAACTTATTGTGGCAAAAGCGACTTGGATGGGGGATAGGTTAGAAGATCTTCTGATCTCTTCGTGGTTATTTTGTTTATAAAAGAACGGAAAAAACTTCTTTAGAGAAAAGTTTTTCAAGTAAAAGATGCTTATTTTGATGAAGATGCTTGTTCTGTATGTAACAATCATTTAAAATAGGTGTCATTATGACACAACATCTATCGAAATATTGACTAAGTCTTAGAATCTTCCCAAGTTTCAAGTTCTTATATTGCGCCCCCTTTGTTTTAGGAGGACCAAAGTTTATAAAATGTAAAAAAATTGTATTGTTTTAATTTCAAAACGGCTAAGTGATCGAAACAAGTAAAATTATTACAGACAGTATTCCCCTTTAATATCCTAGATAAATGACATCTTATTTTATTTATTGTATGGCTTATTTTTATTTCTTTACTTGAAAGTTTTACAATTTTCAAGTACGCTCACAACAAAATCCTAGAGAAATGCAGATGAATTAGATTAGTCCGTTAACAAATATAATGTTGTTTGGAATGAGGCATAGTCACATTTTTTGAATATGGTTTCGTTATGTATTCTTCATTTGTGTGTATTCGTAGTGATGAACGCAAATGATACACCGCACAATGCTACAACAATGTGTTGATGTTCTTTTAATTGGCTGGTGGAGGTGTATTTGATTCAAAACAGGCTTAAAGCTAGATAAAGATAACGGTAATTTATATAAATTTACATAGATTGTATCTTCTAGAGTTTGATCAATAATTCTGGATTTTGTATATGGGATAATTGAAAGATAAGGTTCACAAATTATTTTCCTAAAATCGTATAACAAACCAGAGTGTGGATATAACGACAAAACAATTTAGTTTGATGATTTGAGCAAATCTCATTATTTCTCATAAAATTATTATTAAACATACATGGTGGGAATAAGTTGATAACTAGATATATAAAATTCATCATCACCATTATATCAGCCGAAAGACGTCCACTGCTGGACATAGGCCTCCCCCAAAGAATAGCACAATGACCGGTCCTGCGCCACCCAAATCCAGCAGCAGAAGAATTTGATCCAAGTTCAAATTTATTCCAGTTTTCATCTCGACTTGTGAACTTATTCCCGCCGTGTACGGTATTCAACTAATAATCTTTAAAATATGTTACATGAAGTTTTGGGGGAGGCCTATGTCCAGCAGTGGTCTTTTGGCTGATATGATGATGATTATGACGCGAAATTCACAAAAAGTCCCTGACAATGGATTGCCATTACACAGATTTCTCTGAGTGAAATTATAGTCACAAAATATCTATATATATATATATAAAACAAAGTCGCGTTAGTTACACCATTTATAACTCAAGAACGGCCCAACCGATTTTTGTGATGTTTGATTTGTTGTATTTGTCTTCACTCCGAATAGCAGAATAACTAATAGGTGCGTCCACACCAAACGCACGCTCACCCGAGCGGCTCGCCCGAGCGCTCCGCACGCTCACCCGAGCCGCTCAGGCGAGCGTGCGGAGGGCTCGGGCGAGCCGCTCGGGTGAGCGTGCGTTCAGTGTGGACGCACACCGCGAAAATATTTTTCACGTTATTCATTTGAAAACGATAAATAAATAAATAAGTACATTGCCAGTAGCATGGCGCCGCGGGCCCTTTGATTTCGCCCAAAAAGCCGACAACGCTCGGGTGAGCGTGCGGCCACACAACAACCGCCCACACCGGCTCGGCTCGGGTGAGCCGCTCGCCCGAGCGTGCGGACGCGAGGGAGAGCGGCTGAGGCGCGCCGTTGCTCGCCGATCGCCGTCCACACTTAGCGCACACGCTAGGGCGAGCCACGCTCGGGTGAGCGTGCGTTTGGTGTGGACGCACCTAATAATAAATGCAAAAAGTAAAGTTTAATTTGGTTCATACTTTTTGAATGGCGGTACGAAGTACGCGGGGTCAGCTAGCTTAATTTAAAACCAGGATCATGACTGGTACTATTTGCACATACAACTGGTGAGCCAACCTTGTTAATAATAATAATTAACCATTTATTTCAGGCATCTAAGGCCCAATTACAAATACCTTAAAGATGAATAATGAAGATGCATAAACACTGACATAGGTGTAAGATAGAACCTTAATGACGTGAATGACCTACATCATACTCTAGGTACCCTTATTCATTAACACCAATTGAACCTGTTTTAGTTAACAGATGTCTGTTTAGTTTTATAAATTTATGTCATCCTTTATTAACCCCCGACGGAAAAAGAGGGGTGTTATAAGTTTGACGTGTCTGTGTGTCTGTGTGTGTGTCTGCCTGTGGCATCGTAGCTCTTAAACGAATGGACCGATTTGATTGTGGTTTTTTCTATCCGAAAGCTGTCGTGATCGAGGTGGTTCTTAGCTACGTTTCATCAAAATCGGTTCAGCCGTTTTTGAGATATTGAACTTTGAAATGAAAACGTCGGGAGTTTTTCAACTTTCTATGTTGTAGTTATGTACAGGTGTGTTTTTGCTCGGAACAGGTGCAGTGTGTGTAAAGCTGGAGCCCTGGTGTGCGGGGGAGCCCGAGCCCGTGTCAGCCACGCGGGCGACCACTGTGAAGCAGGAGCCGTGTGCGCTGCAGGTACAGTCAGCAGCAGAAGTAGCTATAAGCGGGCCAGGTATTCAAAATGACCTGCACATAGGGTTGCCATATGGAAGAATTAAATGTCCTGACAAAAATCCGGACATTACCCTAAAAATCCTGACATTTCTTGTAACAGAGATTTGGCGTAGCTTGACGCTCTGCGGTGTACTGTATAATGGATACTTTTACCTTTCTCTTTCCCTCCGCCCGACCCCGTAGCCCCCTCCCTGCGCACGTGTGCATCGCAGCTGCTCGCGTAGTTTAGTCGCCTCGTATGTTTCGCGTTGATTAATTCCTGAAAATCCGGACACTTGCCAAGTCTGGCCGCAATCCGGACAAAGGGTCAAAAATCCTGACATGTCCGGACAAATCCGGACCTATGGCAACCCTACCTGCATACGACTTTATTCATAAGAAAATAAGAGCGTGTGTAGATCATTTTGAACACCCGGCCCGCTTAGCTACTTCTGCTGCTGCGGTTATGTTGCATCACAGCATGGTGCAATAGTTAACAAAGCTTCTGATTGAAAAAAACTGCACTCGAATCGGTTCACTTTTGGGAGCTATGATGTCACAGACAGACAGATACACATTTTAAACTTGTAACACCCCTATCTTACGCCCAAGGTTAAAATACCTGCGCCTGGCGCACGAATATTTGTTCCTGAGTCATGGATGTTTTCTATGTATTTTAAGGTATTTCTTTTATTTTACAAAAATGATTTCCTAATTATAATAATTAAGTCTATAACTGGTTTAAAAAAAATAACACAAAATTTATTATAACTATATCTAAAACTAAACTACTTATAAAATAAAATAACTTACAAATAACTAAAACTAAAGGTAAAAAAATTTCCCCAGATCGCTGCCAGGCGGCAGTGTGCCCAGAAGGCTGGCAGCATTGCCACGTTGTATGGCAATGCTGATCCTCTGGGCGAGGTAAAAGTATTTTATTTGTATTTTAAGTATTTATTTATCTATATACGAGTAAGTATGTATATCGTCATATCTCATGCGCAATCGTAACTCCTTTCTGGGCAAACGCATCTTGTGCCCGGAGGAGATCAAACTTCTTGAAGTCAACAGAATCCTGCAATTCTTTGAGTTTGCAGGACTTGACCAAGAATTGTAGTAAGTGGCGATCACAATAGATCAGTGATGGTCGAAGTAATACAAGGGTTCTTAGCAGCCCGGAAGCCACTACCAGAATAATAATAATAATGTATATAGTCGCGTAGTACCCATAGTACAAGCTTATATAATATATATGTATATATAATAATGTCATATTGATATCCAGGAACCCAACATACACCAACAGGAAGTGTCTGTGAAACAGGAGCCCCCGCCCCTGCCCGAGTGCCCCCCGCCCCTGTCCGAGCGCCCCCCGCCCCTGCCCGAGCGCCCCCCGCCCCTGCCCGAGCGCCCCCCGCCCCTCTCCGAGCGCCCCCCGCCCCTGCCCGAGCGCCCCCCGCCGGCCCCGGTGAAGCGCGAGCCGTGGGCGGGCTCCGAGGTGGGGGCGGGGGCGGGGGGGGACTTCCTGTACGAGATCACGTTGGAGCCGGTGTGTGTGCTGCAGCTCGCTGAGACGCTACATGGTGAGTTATTTGGAGGAAACATTGGTGGTGATTTTTCCGTACAAACGTTCTCGGCTGTTTCCTCCCAGGTTTTTTAACCATATTTTTTTTTTCAAACGAAGAAGTTTTATGGATGGTAGATGAGAAAAGATGTTTGCTAGGATGTATTAGAAATAGGAGAGGCAAGATGGTGGGTCACCTGATACGGCACGACAGTTTCTTCCTAAACATCCTGGAGGGTAAAATTTAAGGCAAGAAAGGCAGTGGGAGGCCTAGGCTAACATATTCTAGCCAAATAAAAGATAACGCTGATGTCGAGTCATATGAGGAAGTCAAGAGGCTGGCAATGGACAGAGAAAAGTGGCGGTTACTCCACCGACAAGAGCAAGGCTCTTAAGTGATGATGATGATTTTTTTTATAAGAATAATATAATTGATATCTGTCTGTTTTGCTTTTATTTGATAATATCATTTTTATTGCCAGACTCCTTCAAAAAGTGCTTATATTATACAAATCCGTCAACAATAAGCGCAAAATTTTTAAGGCTAAGTTTCGGACGAAGTAACAGAGAACGAAACTTAGATTTTTGAGATCTATTGACTTAAGATTTTTAGTCCTTATTGCACTTGCGCGCGTTCCCTCCTAGGTCAGCATGACATAAATAATGATCTATAGTTCTTAAATTTGAAAAAGAGTTCAGCTAATGTTCTTAAAGGTAATAAGTTTCTGTCAAAATTTTCATTTTTGGTACAAACTTTTCCTGCCGGCTGTACTTTTCTGCATACCATTATCAACTACTCATTGAGACGATTCTAACGAGCCCAAACTCGATGGGGTTGTGTCGTTTTATTGCGGAGTTCCTATGGCCACCTTCCAGATCCAGCATCAGATCAGCTCCAAGTCATCATAATATTGCATTGTCATGCGATATACATATGCTTGCAAAATTTCAGCTCAATTGGATAACGAGAAGTGACTGAAAAATGGATTGCAAATTTTGACGGACAACTTACATACTTACCGTAATTTTTTTTTTTTTAAATAAATAAATAAATATTACGGGACAATCTTACACAAATCAACCTAGGCCCACGGTAAGCTCAGTAAGGCTTGTGTTGTTGAATTTAAATGACACAACATTCACTTTGCATACATTTATATATAAACCAATTTCATACTATTAACACTTATGTGTCTTAAGTATATACAAGATGATAATTAACATTAACTATATGTATGAAATTAAAACTAAGTTAAATCTAAAAAAAGACAAAGCTTCATTTATTATCCACTTGCATCATGCACACTTACCAATAAATACAGGGTGTCCACTTTCTGGAAAGTCAGGGAAAGTCAGGGAAGCTCATGGTGGTCAGGGAAAGTCAGGGAATGTCAGGGAAGTTCTAGACAGGTCAGGGAAAAAATCTATCTAGAAGGAAAAAATATAAATAAAAAAATCAAAGGGATCAACAAATGTATCTTGAACTATAAGTATGTTGATTCATCATCGTTATGTTTTCCATTAACTAAATTTAGAAAGGTAAGTATATATCTTAGTTTGATTTTTGTTTTTATTCATTGTTGAATATTGTATGACCAGGTGGTATTATAAGACCATTTTGTGGGGAGATTCCTCGATAATGCCAAGTTTAGGGATGATAAAAATGACTTATATTTTTGTCATATATCACAACAACATATACAATTAAAGTCTTACAGAAAAAAGTTGTGAAGGGCGGAATAAGTAGTATTTAAAAAATCTCTCGTTCAAGTGTTTTTTGTGCCAAAATTGTACGCTTCGGATTAAAAGTATTCTATAATTAATACTTATTTCTAAATGTTGGAACAACTCGGGTTCATCCGATGAGCGCGGGAAAATAGGTGTAGGTAAATGTGGAAAAAGTAGGCTTTGCCAGCGATACGGCCTTCTCTATAAAATATTATTGCTAAGGCTTATGGGGTATAGTTATCGACTAAAACAGACATGGGGAATTCATTTTTGGTGAAAAAATGTAAGGTTTTGTAGAAAAAAAATGTCTGGAATAATTTAAAATAAAACTTGTTGTCGAAGGTAAGATGATCATATCTAATACATATTTTTGAAAACAATATCTACATAAAAGGTTGTTTACTTTTCATAAATATGTGTATACTTTTTGAGCGACGTCCATACAAAAACTTCAAAAAATCCAATATTGTTCGCATCAAGGTAAAGTAGCGTTATGCCTTTGTGTTCAGAATTATTGCTTTGAATATCTAAATTATGAATTTTTATAATCATCATCATTATCACATCAGCTGAGTGCTGGGCTGGGATAGGCCTCCGCCAAAGGGTTCTACAATGACCGGTCCTGCGCCACCACTTGAGAACCTTTCCGCCCCAACGGCCATTGGTTCTACTTGCAATGTGCTCCGCCCAGTGGCACTTAAGTTTAGCGATTCGGAG
This sequence comes from Epinotia brunnichana, assembly GCA_963854355.1. Classification (NCBI taxonomy): domain Eukaryota; kingdom Metazoa; phylum Arthropoda; class Insecta; order Lepidoptera; family Tortricidae; genus Epinotia; species Epinotia brunnichana. The sequence continues at coordinate 21,870,022 of OY977958.1, read as the reverse complement.
GGCTACAACAGTTACCATGGTTCTGCTGCGGATAGCCTCATTTTTTATGCGATCACGCGGATAATCTCCCGGCATTGCCCTCTCCATTTTTGGGTGACTGAGCCTTCTTATGAGGCCCATAGTAAACGACCACTATTCAGTGCCATAAAATAATACTCATTCGATTCAGATAACAAAGGTTCATCACTGGCATATGTCATCACTGGCAATACACACTGGTCAAAGAATCTTGTCTTGAGACTCTGTGGAATATTTGACGAAAACATGTGCCGTAGTAGCTTCCCGAACGCTGTTCAGCCGAGTCGGATTCGACGATTGACCTCTTTCTCGAAGTTGGACCTAGAAACCTCTCGAAGTAGGTCTTAAATTCAAGACATTTTATTAATACCTATCAAAATGCAAGTTGTAAAATGAAAATTACCCAGAGTGTATTATTCAAACGGGGCTATGAGATACGGAAATTTGATCTTAGCAACACGAAAAAAAATAAAATTCCATGGTTTTTTTTTTAAAGAAAGCCATGCATGCAATATTTTATTTTACATTTTCGTCATATTATGTGTGTTGCCTTGTAATAAATTACATATATATATATATTTTTCTATAGAAAAATACTTTGTTTCGTGAAAAAATAATTCCTCGTGCCTGTTTTAGTCGATACCTAACTATATTTACCCCACAAGCCCCAGTAATAAAAGTTTATCAAGGAGGTCATATCGCAGGCGACGCCTGCTTTTTCCACATTCACACCCATCTTCCCACGTTGATGGGGTGAATCCGAATGATTACAACATGCAAAAATCTCTCCATCAATTTGATGCTTTTAATCCGAAGCTTACAAATTTAGACGCAAAAAACACTAGAACGAGAGACTGAAAAAATACATTTTTTTCCGCCCCTCAACTATTTTTCTTAAAGATTTTCAGATAAATGATTTATGACTAAAATTTAAATAATTTTATCATCTTTAAACATGAACCTATGTTTTGTCATATAATAGAAATAACAAATTAGTTAAGTGCTTACAATGTCAAAGCACGATCAAAGCACGAGTAGGTATACTAGTTTCAGACGAATTATGCTTCTGTCGCCTTGCAAACTTCTAAAAGGCTGCGGTGACACAGCATCAGGCAGGCCGTGCGCTTGTTTGTCACCATCGTAGTGAAGTTTATAAATAAAAAGTTTTCCTTGCGCTTCATAGCCATAAAGATTTTGTAACATTTTTGGTCAGGGAAATTTGAAAGAATGGTCAGGGAAAGTCAGGGAAAAGTCAGGGAAATATTTTCAGAGTTTGCAGTGGACACCCTGTAAATAGATATTTCAAGTCATAATGTTAAATCTGCTGCTGCACATTTTGTAGTGTATGGACAGTGTTAATAGGGACTGTAATCAACATCATCATCATATCAGCCGAAAGACGTCCACTGCTGGACATAGGCGTGCCCCAAAGAGTGCCACAATGACCGGTCCTGTGCCACCCGCATCCAGCAGGCTCCCGCGACCTTTACCAGGTCATCAGTCCACCTTGTGGGGGGGGGGGGGGGCTACCCACGCCACGCCTTCCGGTACGTGGTCACCACTCGAGAACCACCCCAATGGCAATCGGTTCTACGTGCAATGTGCCCCGCCCACTGCCACTTAAGTTTAGCGATTCGGTGGACTGCATCGGTTACTTTAGTTCTGCTGCGAGTATAGCCTCATTTCTGATGCGATCACGCAGAGTAACTCCAACATAGCTCTTTCCCTTGCTCTTTGGGTGACTTTGAGCCTTTTAATGAGGCTCATTCAGTGCCATATGACATCGCTGGCAACACACACTGGTCAAATACTTTCGTCTTGAGACACTGCAAAATACGATAATAGCAAAAGGGTTTTGTTTTATTTTATGTTGACAATTGTATCGTTATCTCAAACTGTCCGCTCGTAGTTATATACGACAGCACTGTTCCTTTTGCCACTACGGCTAAACCCGGCTTACCCGGCTCTCGCTCGCAAGAACGCGACAACTTTGTTATTAATTAGACGAAGGAGCCTGCTCCCTGGACCGGAACCGGTTTGCCTAATTAGGGTTTTTGATAGAGTTAGGTATTTTAGAAGTTGTTTTTAAAACCCTATCCATATTGGTAATCTTGTGATAAGGTAACCTTGCTGATAGGGTAACCCTATTGATCGAGTTAAATTGGTTTGCCAGTTATCAATTTGAAAATCCTAAAAACCCTATCTCAATAGGGTTAACTGTACAACGTATTTTGTTCCAGCTTCAACTCGCTTCCCCCGGCCCGGCCAGCTTGGCCGCTCGCCCGCCGGGACCACTCAAGCCGCACACACACACCGACACCCCACACACACCGACACCGCACACATCTACGTGTGCGACACTTGTGGAGAAACTTTCATACAAAAACATCAATTCATTTGCCACGTTAACACCTGTCTACAAGAAAAGCCAATCATACAGAAAAGGTTAAAATCGAACAGTCACGAACGCAGTCAAATGAGCAACAAGCCCCACGCCTGCCAGGTGTGTCAAAAGGCGTTCTCGATCAAGCGCGACTTGAGGAGACACGAGCGAATTCATACTGGTGAAAAGCCCTTCAGCTGCGAAGTGTGTAAAAAGAAATTTACACAGCTTGGCGCTTTGATACAACACAAACGAATACACACTGGAGAGAAACCACACACCTGCGAGGTGTGTCACAGAGAGTTTGCGCAGTCGGGCAGCTTGAACAGACACAGGCAGACTCACGTGGACGCGGGCGCGTCGGCGTACTCCTGCGAGTTATGTAACATGGAGTTTGCACATAAGAACCATTTAAAGATACACATACGGAACCATACCGGCGCGAAGTTATACACCTGCGAAATGTGCACGAAGGAGTTTGCGTTCCTGCACGACTTGCTCAGGCACCAGCGTACTCACACTGGGGAGAAACCATTCTCGTGTGACATCTGTCACAAAGAGTTCACGCAACTAGCCCACGTCAACAACCACAAGCGGATACACACCGGAGAGAAACCCTACACCTGCGAACTGTGCAACAAAGGCTTCACCAATGTAAGCAACTTGAAGAGACACCTCGACGTACACGCGGGAACGAGGTCCTTCACCTGCGAGATATGCAATAAAGCATTTACACTCAAGACTCACTTGATGGCGCACATACGGATACACACGGGCGAAAAGCCTTACTCCTGTGAGATATGTAAAAAAGAGTTTTCCCGATCGGGCTACTTGAAGATCCACCAGCGAGTTCACACTGGATTAAAACCACACGCCTGTGAAATATGTAAGGGACAGTTTGCGTCGCTGCGCAACCTGAAGGAGCACAAGTTAATACACACTGGAGAGAAACCACACGTGTGCGGGATATGCAATAAGAAGTTTACTCACGCGGGCAGTTTGAATAATCACAAGCGAATACACAACCGGGAGAACCAGGTACCTAATGATTCGTCGACAGATGATTAGCAGAGTATTTTTTTATTTATTGATTAAGACGAAAGAAATACATGCTAATAGTTACATACCCATCTAGGCAAAACCTTGAGAGGTTATTAATTAGTAGATAGCTTTTAAACAAGCAATGCTTCGCAGTTTGACCGTCTCGAACAAGTTATAACTTAGTACAGTGTCTGTGTGGGACCCGAGCATGCTATCTGAGCATGCGTACTAATGAACCTGCCCGAATGATGGCATACGTCATGCTGGTTCTACTTTCGTGCCGGTGGCTATGTTGTCTTTTGAACGGTTTTGGTGACCAAGATTCGAGATCGCAGTGGGCCTCTAGTAAAGTCCTTTTTTATTTTTTTGATAGATAGATAGATGTCATTTATTGTTAAAACTGTGTACATAAGATCTCATTTTAGACATTGGAAGGTATCAACAGTTTGCCCTTTTCGAGCGTACAATGTTATTGAACTTAAAATTAAACTTAATAATTTGTAGACCTAGGTACTTAAACGAAATATTCATTCAGATTGTAAAAGCATTTATCTGCTAGCCATTTCTTCAGCTCCTTGTTGAACTTATTATTATTATCTAATGACTTAATATATACAGGTAAGTTATTAAATATTTTGATTCCAATAGCATAGGTACTCTTGCTAATTATGTAACTAGAAGACCTAACTGTACACATATCATATTTATATTGCGATCTAATTTTTAATTTAGAGTCACTTTTCCTATTAAAAATATCGTGCCGTTCCTTAACAAATAAACAAATTTCCAGTATGTAGATACATGTCAGCGTTAAAATTTTATTGCTTCTAAATATGTCTCTTAAGGATTCCCCATTCTTAAGTTTAAATATTATTCGTAGGCTTTTCTTTTGTAGAATAAATACTGACTGAACATTTACTGAATTACCCCAAAAAATTATGCCGTATTTGAGTATAGGATAAACGTTTCCATAATATGCCTTTTTTGAAACTTCTATTGACGTTATTTTGGTCAGTATAGATAAGGCATAACAACTTTTAGCTAGTCTATTGTTTATTTTATTAGTGTGAGATTTCCAGTTCAAATTGCTGTCTATTGTGACTCCTAAGAAGTTTGTGTTTGTAACTTGTTCAATTTGTGTATCCTCAATTGTTATGCTTAAATTCTGCGGTATCTGCTTATAATTAGTAAATTGTACTATTTTTGTTTTGTCTAAATTAACACATAATTTTAAGGATGACAACCAATCAGTAACAGTTTTTAAGGTGTTATATAATACATTAGTAATATCAATATCTTTGTCCTCACTTACAAATATGGTGGCATCATCAGCAAACATCACACACAGGTGGTTAACCACTAGAGGAAACTCGTTTACGTATACCAAAAACAATAATGGTCCCAGCACACTTCCTTGGGGTACGCCTTGAATATTTTTCTCATAGCTTGACTGTATATTTGTTACTGTTTTTGTAATCTTGTCATATGAGGTTAGAGTTGTAGCTTGGATTCTATTTGTAAGGTAAGATTCAATCAATTTCAAGGGAATACCACGAATTCCGACATGCTCAAGCTTCTTTAAAAGCATTTTGTGAGAAACGCAGTCGAATGCCTTAGATAAATCTATAAACAATCCAATGGCTACCTTTTTTTTATGTATGTCTGTCCACATTTGCTGCAAAATTTTAAATATAGCTAGTGTAGTATTTTTCCCTTTTTGGAACCCAAATTGGTTCGCGTTTAAAATGTTATTTTTATTAAAAAACGATGTAAAGCGATTTAATATTATCTTTTCAAATATTTTAGAAAAATTTGGCAACAATGCAATCGGTCTATAATTGGTTATGTCTTGCCTCGAACCTTTTTTGTGTAGAGGCTTGATTAATGCCTTTTTTAATTCGTCAGGGAAAATACCACTTTATATTGTTAGGTTAATAATATGAGCCAATGGTGCTGCTATATACTCAATGCTTGATTTTATCACTATTAATGGTATTTCATCGAATCCAGTACTTTTCTTGTTTTTTAACTCTCTGACTATATTTATTATTTCTTGGATGGTAACTGGGGTCATAAATATACTATTCAAGGTGGGTTGTGTTGCATGCCTGACATGCGTATCGTTTGTGGTTTGTACATTATTTTGGTTAATGAAGAAGTCGTTCATAGTATTCGCAATGTCAAATGGATTTTTAATATCAATGTTATCTTTTTTTATAGATTCTATCGTATGTTTTATCTTATTCACTTGAGTTGTATTTTGTTTGATAATTTGCCATGTAGCCTTACTTCTGTTACTACTCTGTTTAATGAAATTACTATTTGTGTTACGTTTCAAATGGCTAGTAACTGCTTTCATGATTTTACAGTACTTTCGATAATTTTGTTTAAAAATGACATTATTTGTTTTGAGAGTTTGTAAATATAATTGCTTTTTACGTTTGCTTGCTATCACAATCCCTTTAGATTTCCAGTTTGGTTTTTTCTTGTAGGTTACTTTAATTCTTTTTTTTGGTACACAAAGGTCGTAAATAAGTTTATAAGTATCTATAAAGGCATTATACGCTTCATCGGGGTGTTTTATAGAGTAAAGTTCTGAGAAACTAAATTGTGATATATATTTTAAAAATATTTCAATGTAGCTATCTGGACTTTTACAATACACATACCAGTAATGTTCTTTAAAACCTAATTCAGTGTGAACCGTAATGATCTGACAAGTATGGTCTGACAAACCGACATTTAATACTTCTACTCGATATTGCTTTATATTCGTGAAAATATTATCAATACAAGTTTGGGATTGTGTGGTTATCCTCGTGGGTACTGTGATTGTATGGTGAAGTTTGTAAGATCCAAACGTGTTAAGGAACAGTTCACTTTTGCTGTTCTTTTCTAGGATATTTATGTTGAAATCACCCAAAATAAATATTTTTTTATGATTATTTCTGGCCCTCGTCGTTAATTTACTAAGTAGAAAATCCAAATTTACGAGGAATATGTCAAAATTACTATTCGGGGTTCTATATATACATATGATAACGTAATCAAGTCCACATATTATAGCACCACAGCATTCAAAGTGACTTTCCACTGCCATTTTTGATACCCATTCTAATTCACGACATTCTACTGAGTATTTTGCATAGATTGCTACACCGCCACGTTTTTTGAGTTTGCGGCAAAAATGTGCAACGTTTTTGTATCCTTCTATTTGTAATACTTCTACTTCATCGTCTTTTAGGAAAGTCTCACTGTAACAACAAACATCTATACTTATTTTATACTTATTTTATTTTATTAAAAGCAACATTTTATCGTGTTAATGACGTTTTCATATTGATTTTGTATTATTGTTTCTAGTCGCATGTAAAAAATATATTTTAATGTTATTTATTGAATACAAATAGTTGTAATATAAAATTTTTATTTTTCCTCGTAAAATCAAAATCAAATGTTTATTCTGTCATTAGGCCACATGGGCCATTTTACACGTCACACAAGTCATGTTTTAAGAGCTGCAATAAATGTTATTTGCGTTGTGTTTTTCATTTTATTGTTGTAACCTTGTTGTTGCTGGGATCACATTAATGTTATATTCTCACCGACCGGGTCGGGCCTCAGCGCATTTTACAAGTTGTCAAAGGAATTTGAAGCTTTAATACAAACGTTGCACTTCATATTTGCTTATCGAATTATGATTATTTGAATGGATATGTGGCCGAGCGATTCCTCGCGAACGTGGACGGCTGTCGTCGCGTCTGTCCGGCTCCGTCTGCCGCCGCGCGCTCCCGCAACGGCGGCGCCACGCGACCTCGCCCAGCCCGTTGGGTGTTAATCGTACATTACTCAACAATCAATACAATTTTCACCTCACTAGCTCGGAAAGGCCTGTTTGTATGTTTGATATCTATTGAGAAAATCGCTTTTTATCCACATGTGAAGAAAGTAGACATAGAACGTTAAAAGTACTATGACGTAGAACGTTAAATGTTTACTTTTGGTTTTTTATGTGACATATATTTTTTAAACTTTTTTTAACTTTTTTTTTTTCTATTTTTTTAATTTTTTTTTTACCCTTCTTATTTTCCTCGCTGTAGTGAGGTGAAAAGATTTGTGTTATACACGGGTGAAAAGTTATTTTACGTCTCGTGTGTTGAAACACTCGCTACGCTCAGGATTCTATTTTTCAATCATGGGATCCTTTCGCTAGCTCGTGTTTCAAATGAACACTCGCAGGTAAATGCAATTTTCCCCCCTTGTATAACAAATAACTATTACCGCGTGGAAGCGGGACAGTGACGCATGTAAGTACGCAAGGAAAACGCCCGCAGTTAATTCTATTTAGGTCACATAAATGCTTCGCGTTTGGACGTTCGTTTGCTCAGTGTGTATCCACCATTAATCGAGTCAGTAAGGGCGCACCAGACGACCCTGCGTGACGGACTGCAAGCTTAGCTGTATGCTGTATGTTAAAACGAAAGATGATATCAGTGACCTTGGAATGTACGTCCTTATCTAGCTTTTCAGCACGTCACGCAGAACCGTGACCACTTAGCAGAAATTATCCGCGTGTTTAGGAGCCTTCCCATCTCTACGGTGACATAATCACCGTAGAGATGGGAAGGCTCCTGTGCAGCTAAATTGAGAAGTGGTTTTAAAATGGCTGACGGCTTACTATAAACAACCTCCACATTTATTTTATTATTCACCACATGAACTGCTCCTCGAGAGCAAACGCGTTGATTATTACAAAAAAAATCGAAGTCGCTATCTTTGGGCTGGTAATATTTGAGGAGTTCCGTCGATTCCTCAAGGATCTCAGAATTGACACTTTATTAGTTGCTACTTCAACGGATCTTTGACGTAGTTTACATCCTTGAGTCATCTATAATTCATCTGTCGTCTTCATCATCAGTTTCACTTCACCAAAATTACGATTTTCGAGGGTAAATACACGAGTTATAATAGAAAATACCAAAACGGGCGCCTATAATACTTGAGGGTTGCCCTGAACTTTCCTGGGATCCCATCATCAGATCCTGACTTGGTGACAGTGGGACCACTTCAGGAGTACTTATGCTCTTTCGAGTAGAGAAAGAATTTCGTAAATAAGTGAACATACATTAAAAAATATAAACTTATACATACAATGGAACACAGAACCTCCTCCGTTTTTAAAGTCGGTTAGAAATAGGTGGAACTATGCCAAAGACAGCAAATGATATATCTCACTCTGTTACAATTATTGACATTAGTATACGATCGCTCGGTTGTGGTAATAATGCCGCGACAAGTCTGGTTTTTCTGAGGTCAAAATGATTAAGCACTCTACTCACACATCCGACGAAAGTGCGGTGGCGGATACTCAAATGTGACAATGAGAAAAAAACAGGCGGTGTCACAAGCAGTGATCTAGTCGGAACCTATTTTATTTATTAGTACCTATATTTAGCTTAAGGCCTCTCGCACACTAGCACGGGCTGCGGTGGCGGTGAGTAGTACATTTGACAGCTAATGACAAGTTTAATACCGCGCCAGTGTGGTGCAGGCTTTAGGCGGTCACTTGAAGGTCGGATTCCACCGGATCTGCCACAGACAGGCTGAATTTAGCCGACGGTTACCGCCCGCAGCCGCTCCATATACGATACGGCGTTGTTTTCTCGATTTATCGCATAGCTTGCAGGACTGTCTGGATGTGACTTAAGGATTACAAATGAATTTGTAAAAAAAAGATTCTGTTTAGTCTGTGTATTTTATCTTATTGTCTATGGTTTTGACCTGGACATGTGTCAATGTCAATTGTCAGACAGTGCATGTGCATCGAATTTTCGTGTTATTTCCATCATTGTTGATTGGATTGATTTTAGTCTTGGTATTTTTTTCTAAAATTAATATTTCACTAGCACATTAAAATTTGTTAATAGTTTTTTTTATAATTTTGATGAAATATTTACCCTAACACTGACCATTTTCGTTGTAGACCCCTTCTCTGTACCAATGAGGTACCAATAAAGAAGTTGTTTGTTTACATCTTTGTAGCAACAATGACTAGGTAATTGTTAGAAATTTTTGCGGTTGAGATTATATTTGGCCGACTTATTATAAAACTGTAAATTGGAATCATCTACTTGGATCGGTAGAGATGCTTTTTTAATGAACTACGAACTGCAATTCGACCAACTCAAATAATCTCAAGATACTTGGACATTTCGTTTCATAGTATTTTAATGGTGGTGTGAAGTTTGAGGGTAGTGGCCGGCGGCATGTCGCTGGGAGCGCGCGTGGAGGAGCCCGGGTGCGCGGGGATGGAGGGAGGTGAGTCTCGCGACGTGTTGCATGCCCAATAACATGAGTCTGAAAATTAAATCATAAGAGAGGTAGGGCACAGCAAAATGTCATATTGCTCGTATAAGTTTATTTATTAACAAAATGTTTACATCAAGTATATGTAACTATTCATAAGTCTAAATAACGGTCCAGACAAGTGTTTAAAGACAGTGTGCGGTAACAGCCCAAAAAGACCGAGGCCTGTGCTAGGGCTAGTTACCAGTTATTCAACATAGTTCTAAGAGAGCGATCGGTTTTTAGAGAGACAATGCTCCTAAATGGCCAACATGCAAAATTTTAATTAAGGAATCTAAAAAAAAAAAAAAATTTTTTAAAACTATTTTTGTAAAACGTGCAAGTACTACAATCTACAATGTATGTGGAGCAGCCCAACTGGGGAAGTACCTCCACCTTACAGAAGACCGCAGCCATAATAGCACCACTGCTTTGTAGTGTTGCTATATTATTGCATGCTATGAAGCATGTGGTGTTGTGTTCCTGGTGGTGAGTAAGGTCGCCAGAGCTCCCTAAGGTTCGCTGTGTTGGGAGTGAGGGACCTGTATGTTTCTATCTGCCAACACAGCAAATCCTCAAGTGAATAAAGGGTCGGCAACATGCTTGTGATTCTTCTGGAGTCACAAGTGTCCATAGGCGACGGTACCTGCTTAACATCAGGCAGGCCGTAAGCTTGTTTGCCACCTTGTATATAAACAAATCATCATCATCATTGTCAGCCAGTAATCGCCTACTGCTGATCATTAGGTATAAAATTCAATAGTCCATTAAAAAGTTGGTAAGTAAATCAACACTGCTTTGTGTGGTTATAGAACATGGAGAGAGTCACGACACGGTTTCAAGCGAATATATGTGCATTAGCGGGAGTCGGCAGTGGCGGATTTGCCTTAAAGCAAAACGGCCAATCCACAAATACCTATGTGATGGGAGCTGAGAAAGGGGCGGCTGGTACTACACGGCCTAGCCCCGCCTAGGGCAGCTAAGCGGCTGTTACTACCCAGCCTAGGGTGGCTAAGACTGCAAATCCGCCACTGGACTCAGCAATTCAGATCTGTAACTCATTTTTAGGGTTCCGTAGCCAAAAGGCAGAAAACGGAACCCTTATAGATTCGTCATGTCTGTCTGTCTGTCTGTCCGTCCGTAAGTCACAGCCACTTTTTTCCGAAACTATAAGAGCTATACTGTTGAAACTTGGAAAGTAGATGTATTCTGTGAACCATATTAAGATTTTCACACAAAAATCGAAAAAAAAACAGTAAGTTTTGGGGGTTCCCATACTCTTTTTTTTTTTTATGTTTATTCTCTTTAAGGCTTATAGCTAAATTTACATAGGTACAATTAATCTGCCAAACCACAATGCGGTTTGTTGGCAAACAATGCTCCTAATTGATTTTACATTTTATTAGCTAAAAGCTGTATGAATAGTAATATATATGTACGGTATTACTTATGCTAGATACAACAAAAGGAATCTATAAAGTTACTTAAGATAGCTGAATTTCATTTTCTGAATTGCTTGCTTATGGCAGTTGTCTGTGCGGATCAAGACAACTTAGTGCTTCCCTATATCTAATAACCCATTACACGTTGAACTGATGAGCGTTGGGGCGGAAAGGTTCTCGAGTGGCGACCACGTACCGGAAGGCGCGGCGTGGCCTCCACAAGGTGGACTGATGACCTGGTAAAGGTCGCGGGAGTCCGCTGGATGCGGGTAACGCAGGACTTTGAACTCTTTGTGGGAGGCCTATGTCCAGCAGTGGACGTCTTTCGGCTGATATGATGATGATGACGATGATTGAACATTAAAGTTACATAAAACACTAAAATTTAATCCAACGCTTCTAACTAGAAGACGTAAAAACACCGTTGCCCCACTTACAACATATAGATCTTTGTTTGCTAAAAGGCAGTATAAGACACGTGCAGCATACCTTTATAATAAAATAAATGTTAAAATTAATATCTATCAACAAAAGAAATATAATTGTAAGAGGTCTCTAACGGAATGGTTAAAGATGCTAAGTTATGAAGATACTGAACTGTTACTTAATCTTGTATTAATCTAAATTTAATTCTATAGTTAGTAAAACATAACAAAATGGAAAATGTTATATATAATATATACCAACTTTATCAAACAACACACACGCACGCACACACTAACACACACACTCACACGCGCACACACACGCGCGCACACACACACACACACACGCGCACACACACACACTCAACTTTAGGGTCACGACACTATGCCTGTGATACCTAATTCGTCTTTATTTTTATTGTATGTTATAAATATTTACCTACATATAAGAAATTAACATTAACTGCTTTTTTATGGAGGAGCGGGTCTTCCTGACACAGGTATTTTTTACCTACTAGGAAGACCCAACCTTATTTTCAATGTAACCTAGCAATCTATGAAATAAAACATTTTCATTTTTCATGATGAACTGAACCCAATTGCATTGGAGTAAACAAGACCTACGGTACGGACTGCCTGATAAAGCAGCCCTTGTTTTACCCCATTTCTCAAAATATATGTTAATCACAAAACTACTTAAATAGTATTGAACTATCTAAATATTTTAAACCCTTAAATGTTATTTTTCTTATAATATCTGCTTCTGATTATTTGTCATCCTCTAATTCTAAAGACTGGTCCTAAGTGATTAGACATATACCCAACTTTGTAATACTTATATTAACTTCTTTAAGGAAATATCAATTCCCATACTTACTCCTAGTACGTTGGTGTAGCTCTACGTAGGCCCACCATTTTTTTTTTCTTCGTGTTGTGGCTTTTTGCTGCTTAGGCACTTTGCCAATGTCAAGTGGGGGAAGTTTTGGCTTTACGGTTCCGTAGAGTGCACCTAATAATTTTGCCCCAGGGACTAATTGTACGTAACGACCATATTTAAATATTGGTAATAAGTGGATAAAAGAGTGCTTATATATATTCATAAATATTTATAATTTGATATTATTTTTATCTATAAAATAAGCCAAAGCCTTGGCGACTTTGGGCTCAAAACTAGCCAAGAGAGTTTTAACATTAGTAGGGAGTTGGACTTTAAGTTTTGTTAGTAGGTCATAAAGAGAGAAAAGAGTTGAAGGACACTCGAGAAAAATGTGATCAATTGAACCCACATCATGCCCGCACAGACATTCCGCATTATTTATGACTTTGATTTTAAATAAAAAGGCCCACCATCTACTCCGATCCCATGCAACCTCTTTGACGTCTCGGTACGACATAACTTAACGCTCTTTATGAGTAATAGGGAACATTACGCAAAACTCTTCGTAGGTGGCGACACTAGCAGCGTTGACATTGTATCTCGTTCGCACTTGCGGTATTGTCTATGCAAGCATCCTTGTCACTCATTTGACAATCAATTGTGCAAGTGTGTGTGAATCCCTATATTCCTATACTGGTTTACTATTAGTGGTAGTGCTGCCTCTGGCGGCAGAACATTGCAGTAATGTTCCCTATTATTTCAGTTTATTTCATAATATACTTTACGTCATACTTGGCCATAAAGTAGGAATTTCCGCACGCCATGCGTGCGGTAAACCCCACTTCCAGGCCAGATAGAGACGTAAAATTTTGTACTCACCACGGGCGGTAATAAAGAAAGCCTCAGAGCGCATATTTATCGCCCTTGCCCTTTTGTTTAACCGCCCTAAGTAAGTAATGTACTATTAAAAAACCGGCCAAGTGCGGGTCGGACTGGAGCACGAAGGGTTCCGTACCATTATCTATAAATATTTATTTAATTTTGTTTTTTAGTAGGTATTTGTTGTTATAGCGGCAACCGAAATACATCATCTGTGAAAATTTCAGCTGTCAAACTATCACTGTTGTTGAGATACAGCCTGGTGACAGACGGACAGACAGACGGACAGCAGAGTCTTAGTAATAGGGTCCCGTTTTACTCTTTGAGTATGGAACCCTAAAAACGAAGTTTTAACCGACTTCAGTTCAGTACTTCGCCTTATTTGAAGAGTTCCCTCGATCTCTCCAGGGTCCCATCATCAGATCCTGACCTGATGAACATGGGACCACCTGGATACCCTTTTAAATGAAAATAAATAAATCCAAATTGGTCCAGGGGACCGATTTTTGACTTTCGAGCGCTCGAATCTTTCATTCGAAAACGGACAAAAATTACGAAACGCTCTTTTGAAATAGCGATAGAAAATTGAAAAGCGAGTGGTATTGACCACTCGTATTCAATTATATCGGTAGAAAGTTAGTGCCTGCAATTTTGTCACTAAAATCGTATTCACTTTTATTTAATTTTCGAGCGCTCGTAAGTCAAAAATCGGCCCCCAGGCTTCTTCGAGTAATCGGGGAACATACATCAAAAATAAAAGATTTTGACGAATTGAGAACCTTCTCCTTTTTAACCGACTTAAAAAAAAGGAGGAGGTTCTCAATTCGTCTGTATTTTTTTTATGTTTGTATATTACGCGATACCGATAACTCGGTAATTTATGAACCGATTTGTTTTTTTTTTTCTTTGTTTGAACGCATATACTTCCAGATTGGTCCCGTTGTCACCAAAATCCAGTTCTGATGATGGGATCCTGGAGAAATCGAGGGAATTCTTCAAATTGCATAGGCAAACTTGAAGCAATTTGGCTACTGATTTGAAGTCGGTTAAAACTTTGTTTTTATAGTACAAGGAGTATAAATTGTAAAAGGCTTTGTTTACATTTGTGCCACCAACATACAATAGATGTTGTGTTGCAGAGCAGCCTGTGAGGCGGGAGCAGGTGTCTGTAAAAGAGGAGCCGGTGTGTGCGTGGGAGCCCGCGGGCTCCAGCGAGCTGCTCCACCAGGAGTTCAAGTATGAAGTCAAATTGGAGCCCGAGTGGGTGCCGGCCGGGACGCTTCGTGGTGAGTTTCTTTAACCCCCGACGGAAAAAAATGGGTGTAAGTTTGATTTGTCTGTGTGTCCGTCTGTCTGTGTGTGTGTGTGTGTGAGTCTGTGGCATCGTAGCTCCTAAACGAATGGACCGATTTGAATGCGGTTTTTTTAATCCGAAAGCTGACGTGATTGAGGTTGTTCTTAGCTACGTTTCAACAAAAACTGTTTAGCCGTTTCTGAGATATTGAACTTTGAAATGAAAATGTCAGGGGTTTTTCAACTCACTTGATCGAGTTTCGGAGCTTTCGGATAATAAAATCGCATTCAAATCGGTTCATTCGTTTAGGAGCTACGATGCCACACGCACACACACACACACGTCAAACTTATAACACCCCCCTTATTATAAACTGGTATTTCAAAATTACTCTAAAAGATATAAATCAATTATTAAATTGACACAGAAAGCTCAAAACAACCACGCCATAAACACTGCTCAAAATAAAACAAAAGCTACCTGGGGTATCATAAACTCCACCAAAGTTATTAAACCTAAGGAGCAAATCCAAAGATTAAAATCTGATAAGCGCATTATTACGGACCCTAAAGTCATCGCGAATACGTTCAATGACCACTTTTTACACAGTGTACAAAATCTGTCGAAGACAGACAATGTCAAATGTAAAATTAGCCACAGTGCCCACTCTATGTTTATGATGCCAGCAACATCCAGTGATATAGAATCAATAATAAGGTCGTTAAAAAACACAAATAGCGTGGGTTTTGACAGCATATCCACTATTGTCATAAAATATGTAAATGAAAGCATAGCAAAACATTTAAGCTACATATTCAATCTCTGTATAAATGAAGGTATTTTTCCTGAGAAGTTAAAAATATCTATTGTGAAACCCCTATTTAAGAAAGGGGACAATGATGACCCTCAAAACTACAGACCGATATCACTAATTCCCATATTTTCTAAAGTTTTTGAAAAGTTTATTTACAAGTGTTTCTATGGTTATTTTGATAAATATGGCTTATTATGTCATGAACAGAAGGGATTTAGGAAAAATGTAAGCATAAATATGGCAATATATGACTTAATTAATACTGTATTGGAAAGTGTTGATAACAGAGTACCTATTAGTGCTATTTTTACTGATATGTCTAAAGCCTTTGACAATGTAGATTTCAAGACGTTACTATATAAACTTGACAAGTATGGTATCCGGGGAAAACCCCTGGAACTCATTCAATCCTACCTTACTAACAGACTACAATTTACCGAGATAAACAGAATATGCTTAAAGACTAGAACGGAAAATAAAACCCTATCAGATGCTCGGTATGTAAAATATGGTGTACCACAGGGGAGTGTACTTGGTCCGTTGCTCTTTCTGGTTTATATCAATGACCTTCCGAAAGCAATCAATCACCCCATGATCTTATTTGCCGATGATAGCACATCCATTGTAAAATGTTATAGCCTAGATAATTATGAAAATGACATAAATAATACATTATCTGACATAATAAGGTGGCTAAATAGAAATAATTTACAAATTAACTTGACTAAAACTAACATAATGCAATTTTATCAGCGAAATCAATTTAAACATATGGATATAAATTATCAAGGGAATAATATAGAGACCGTAGAAGTTACTAAGTTTTTGGGGCTCACTATCGATAGTCAATTAAGCTGGAAATATCATATAATAGAACTCTGTAAAAAGCTAAGCAACTCAGCATTTGCACTCCGCAAACTATCAAAAACAGTAGATATAAAAACTCTGCTTGTTGCTTACCATGGCCTTGTTGCGTCAACACTGCGGTATGGTATTCTTTTTTGGGGAAATTCCGTCGATAAGGAAACAGCCTTTAAAGCTCAAAAATGGTGCATAAGAGCCATGTGTAACTTAAAAATAACAGACAGCTGCCGTACTTATTTTAAATCTCTCAAGATCCTTACCTTACCCTGTATATATATTCTGGAAGTTGCAATCTTTGTTAAATGTAATCCTAACTTATTTAATAAAATTGCGGATACACGCAAGCTTCCTACTCGCTTACAGTACCAAAACAAGTTACGTGGTAAAGAGTGTAAAACCGCATTAGTCAGCAAAAGTTTATTAGGAATGGCGCCTAAAATTTATAATAAAATACCGGTAGACATAATTGAACTGGAAAAAGAACCTTTTAAGAAAAAAATTACGAAGTTACTAGTTGAAAAATGTTACTACTCTACTCAGGATTTTATGAATGACACAGATCTATAAGTTATAATATAATTGACATTGTTAAAGTAGGTACTTATATTTTGCTCCTGTTAAATGATTATTATATTATATTTGTAATTTCTTTAGCATTGACATTTGTATGCCAATCGGCAAAACATAGAGATCCATGTATACCTATTATATAAGACCACATTTGTATTACCTATGTTTCACAAATAAAAAATCTGAATCCTTATGGCGTCGGGGGTTAATCGTTTGTTTTCTAGCCTTTATCTTGACTTAACCTTTTTTTATAAGCGTTACTTCATATGTATGTTTGTAAGCTTATATCAAGCTTACCAGAGTCCAATCTAGTTGGAATTTTTTACACGTATCTATTTAACTCGGGTGTATCATTTATCATTATTGGCAGTGGTCTTCTATGGTTTAAGAATTTATTTCTTTAAAATATTACAATTCAGTTATTTAGAGAAATACAATAACATGTCTTTTAAGAGGAAGCGCGGTGAGCGAGCTTTTTGAAAAAAAATATTTTTGTAAAACTTATTTCCGTCGCGTTTCGCGCTAATTAGAGGTGTGTCTGTGAATGTGTGCGTAAATCATCAATGTATGCGTGCAATGCCCCCAGTTTTCTAATTTTGAAACCGATCCGATCCGATTTGGACCGATCTGACCTACCAAAAACAGGGTATCGTAGTACCCTATTTTCTCTTCCAATTTTGCACCAATTTTAGTTTTTCTTTCAATTATATTATTAAGAGGGCTTTGGCTATGTCTCTAGGTTTTCTGTTTTTCATTTGTGTTCGTTAAATTAGTTTACTGAGCGTGTGTTTATGGCGCCGAAAAGCGGCGAATTTCGTGGTATAAAAAGGTCTCTAATTATTAAAATAAACAAATAAACAGGTAAAACGAAACATAGGAACATGTCAGAGGTCAGTATTTATTATATGAATGCAAAATATTTGCTCTTTTGTTATTATCCAGGGAGGAAACGGGGGATTACGTTTGTATGGAAAAATGGCCACCCGCGCATCGTCTTAAGTGTACGAATGCAAAGAATACATTTGAAATAGACTTAATATTATTTAATAGTTATCTACTAGGTATCTATATTATCTTTCAGACACGCTGGTAGAATTTAACTTGTGTAATTACGGCCCACTTGCAGAATAAAATCAATTTATTTCAAAACCACCAGCCGGTAGTTCAGACAACCGGCTGGTGGTTTTGAAATAAATTAATCTTATTCTGCAAGTGGGCCGTATTTACTGCAACACAATCAGTTGATGAAGCTGTCGTGTCTTTGCACGTTATAATAATAATAATAGTAATTATAGTGAGCCCTTTGGCTCACTATAATTGACTCAAAGTAAAAGGGTCAGTCGGCAATGAAAGCCTGTCTCAATTTTAAAGTCCATCCCTTATCTTAGCTTCAACTAATTTTGTTTCAGACTACCCCAGCCCCTCGTTGCTCGCGTCTCAGCCCCGTCCCCCCCCGCACCGTCCCCCCCCGCACCGCGCGGCCGGCGCGCCCGCGCGCGCTGCACGGCAACCAAACGCCGCCCCCCACGCCGCGGTGATCAAAACTTACGTGTGCCACGCTTGCGGCGAAGTATTCATACAAAAACATCATTTAATCCGCCATGTTTCGTTCTGTCAGGCCCCCATCAACGAGCAGGATACAATTAAAAAGCCATTCTCGTGCGAAATATGTAAAAAGGAATTCTCACAGTCGGGTCATTTGACGGAGCACGTGAGAACACATACTGGTGAAAAGCCCTTTTCCTGCGAAGTATGTAAAAGGGTTTTCACGAACGCCAGCCATTTGAAGAATCATACACGAATCCACTCAGGAGAAAAGCCTTATGCCTGTGAGATATGTAATAAAGGGTTTGCACAATTAAGTAATTTAAAGAGACATAAGGAAGTGCACCTGGGAACAAGATTGTTTTCTTGCGAAATTTGTAATAAAGAGTTCACGCAATTGGGTCATTTGAAGAATCACATAAAAACACACACTGGAGAAAAGCCCTACGCCTGTGGAATATGTAAAAAAGGTTTCGCGCAACTGAGCAATTTAAAGAGACACGAAGAAATCCATGCAGGGAAAAAGGCTTAATCTTGCGTGTAAAGGAGAGTTCAATAGATTGAACCTCTTGAAGACGCACGCTCGAATCCACACAGGAGAAAAACCACATGCCTGCAAAGTGTGCAAAAGAGTTTTCGCATTTTAGTAATTTTAGGAGACACGAGCAAATGCACGAGAGGACGAAGTCGTTGTCGTGCGGATTGTGTAACTGGGACTTTGGGGATGTGTGTGAGTTGAGACAACATCAGCGAGCTCATATTGACGACAGACCATATGCCTGCGAAGTATGTAAAAGGAGGTTTTCGCGCGCGAGCGACGAGCGGAGGCACGAGCGGTTGATGCGCCGCGCCTGCGCCGTAGTGACCCGGCCATTGTCATGGCCAGTTTCTTAACCGGAATCGATGTGAACAAGTGATCCATGTTCATGCAATAATTGGAATCATGGGTGGTCCAATTTGCAGCAATTGTAGGAATTTCCCATATTTGATGTCCAACTAGGGAAGTACCGCCTTACAGACACCGCAGTCATAATAACATCACTACTCGCTCCGCATATGGTATTGTGTTCATGATGGTGTGTAACTAATAGTTAAACACCATCGGGAACACAATACCATATTATTAAATAATAATTAATTTATTAAAATAGTACATTACTGCAGACGCCGGGAAAGAAGGGCTTGCCGGGTGAGTAGGTATAGACGGCCGATCGTAGGGAGCCCGGATAGTGATACGAAGCCGTTTTCACGCCGAGGCATGTATAGTGCTTTTCTCAAACATGCAATGAAATAAATAAATAAAAACTCAAATCAAACTAATTTTCATGGCTGAATGCCGTGATGCTATGCCACAAATTGTCGAATGAAAATTAAAAAAAAAATTACTTCCCGGCCTAGGCCTTCAATTTTGTATGAAATTCCTTTACAGTTATCTCGAGTTGTTCCGCCCGAAACGTGATACTTTGAAGCGTAATGACGACATTTCATTGCATGTTTGAGAAAACGTATTTTACAGAATGATGGCTTAAACGATGTGCATCCCTGACGCGAAGTGTTCGTGATGTGCCAACTGCATCCTGACCATGGTAGCGACAGTTAAATTACTGAAATGAACAGTTTTAATTTTTTTTTTTTAATAGGCTGGACTGTCTCGTACTTGAACCATTGCTGTCAGCTTCACGTGCGGAGTAGTTAAGTCTTAATAGCACTATGAACCCGTACTTCATTAAGAAAATATTGTAACTATACCCTACCTGGTTAGGTAATTAACTAAATATAAACAAAAAGAACCACGTGACTTGGTCATTCAGCCAATAAGATAATACCAATTGATGTTGACAATTTGAATGACCAAGTCACGTAGTTTTGTTTGTTAACATTTAGTTAATTACCTAACCAGATAGGGTACAACACTAATATTAAGTTCAAATTGTCTACTAACACAATTATCCGAGTTGTCGAAAAATAAACAATTATTATTATTGTTATCTCTTTATTTATATTTCCTCTTAAGTTAGGTTTGTACACTAATTATGAAAAAAGTAAAATATAAAACTATACTCTAACATACAAAACATAACATCTATATAAAAAGCTAACCTAGGGTGCCGCCGGCAGCGAGGCGGGGCCCAAGCTACCGGTGGTCAGGAGTACCGCCGTGCTGTATCTGATTATCATTATTATTATAGCATTTTAGTCTAATATGTTCACACAATTTAGAAATAGTACATTGTTTAACATTTATGAAAGTGAGTGAAGCGAAAGTGGTTTGTGAGGATCGTAGCAAATGGAGATCCGTGATCTCTGCCTACCCCTCTGGGAAAGAGGCGTGATTATATGTATGTATGTATGTTTAACGAGGGGCGTAAGTGGAATATTGCAAACAAGAGTCTATCAGAAACCCGAAGGCGGAGGGCTTTTGATCACTCGAGTTTGCAATATTCTTACGCCCGTGTTATACCCAACGTTTTTCATCACATTTGCGAGGAAATAAATAACTACAAAAGACAGAAGAATGAAGCGCACCAATCAAAAATTTACGAAATTGACAACATCAGTGCGAGTGGCGCAGCTTCAATATTTCAACCAATCACAGAGCAGTATTATTGTAGCGCGCGGCCATCTAGATTTGCATAAACCAATCAGATCACACACAAGCTCATTACTCCCTCGGGAGCTGTAAAATACCATTACTCCCGCGGGAACAATTTATGCCATTGACCTTCTGTATACAAGCATGGAATAACAGCATTTATGAGCACGTGTGATGAAATAGTTATTTGTTATTCAAGGGTGCAAAGTTGTATTTTAACCGCGAGTGTGGAATTGAAACACAAGCTAGCGAATGGATTCTAGGGTTGAACCACGAGCTAGCGAATGGATTCCATGGGTGAACCACGAGCGAAGCGAGTGGTTCAAAAATAGAATCCTGAGCGAAGCGAGTGTTGCAACACACGAGACGTCAAAATAACTTGCACCTGTGTGTAACACAAATCTTTTTACCTCACTAAAGCGAGGAAAATACTACACTCAAAAAAAAATTATTAAAAAAAGAAAGAAAACTTTTTAAAAACATAAAAAAATGAAACAAACATTATAAATAAAAAAAACATTTAAAAAAAGGTAAATAAAATAAAATAAAAATTCAGATGGGCGTAAAATGTCCTGTTTGGACTGGCCTTTACATGTTAATTATGTTTAAAAAAGTAACTAATAACACGTTCGGATTTCAAATATTCTTTGCACTCTTGTGGATAAAATGAAGTTTTGATATCTGTTTTTAAAGAATAAAAAAGGGCTTTCCGAGCCAGTGAGGGGAAATAGTACATTACATCAAAGGCCGGGAAAACACGGATTTCCGGCCAAATAGGTATATAGAGATACGAGACCGGGAATCCGTTTTCACGCCGAGGCATGTATATAGTGGGACAGACTGCCGGAACAAATTGTCGTAAATGTGGACACGCCGGACAAAAGCACCAAATTTTTTTCAGGTACTAGTTCGGTACATAGCTTTAAGTTTTTGAGGAACCAACTCCTCCGACGGCCATCTTTTTATTTTATGGGGTAATTTTGAATTATATGTATATTATTAATATCTCGGGTTCTAAATCACTTAGAATCACAAGCTTGGTGTCTAAGTATACATATTTGGGGTCAGGGAATGCAACTAGACACTTTTTAAGGTCGAATTCCCAAACGATACCAAACGGAACTCTGTTACTAAGCCTCCGCCGTGGGTCCGTCTATCTGCCTGTCAGTAATAGCTAGACTGTTAAAATTTTCACAGAGTTTGTATTTCTATTTCTGTTATAACTAAAATTAATAAAAATAAAAATATATAAAAAACTAAACAGTGCGTATGGGATTGAAAGTCATTTTAAGGCGTTTTTTTTCTAGAACCGTAATAGATAGACACTTGAAATTTCCGCAGACTATGTATAACTATATCTATTATAATTACAAATAATAAAAGTATAATAAAGTTAACAGTCTAGCTAATCCTGACACACAGACATACGGACCCACAGCGGAGGCTTGGTAACGGGTTCCGTTCCTTTGGGAACTCGACCCAAAAAAATATCTAGTTGAATTCCCTGACCCCAAATATGTATATTTAGACACCACGTTTGTGATTCTAAGTGATTTAGAGCCCGAGATATTAATAATATACCTATAATTCAAAATGACCCCCATAAAAAAAGATGGCCGACGGAGGAGTTGGTTCCTATCAAAAACTTAAAGCTATTTATCTAACTAGTACCTGAAAAAAATTTGGTGCTTTTGTCCAACGTGTCCACATTATCACCTGAAACTGCCCCACTAATAGTGCTTTTCTCAAACATGCAATAATATAAATAAATAAAAATCCTCAAATCAAACTAATTTTCATGGCTGAATGCCGTCATGCTGTGCCACAAATAGTGTAATGAAAATTAAAAATTTACTTTGCAGGCCTAGGCCTGAAAAGTTGTATGAAATCCCATTTCAGGCCGCCTCGAGATGCTGCGCCCGAAAAAGGATACTTCCGAGTCTATTATAAGGAACGTAAAGAGAATATTTCATTGCATGTTTGAGAAAAATATATTACAGTCGTATTGAGACCTTTCAGACAACATAATCCCTCGATGTCATTCTATGTACTTTGTAACATGCCGAAAGACGTCCACTGCTGGACATATGCCTCCCACAAAGAGTGCCAAAATGACCGGTCCTGCGCCACCCGCATCCAGCGGTTATGAATTTATATTACTAGCGTAATCTAATTGAGTACCGATATCTACGCAGATTTTAGTACAACGTTTTATCAGTGTTGTTTTATCTAATATCGGAGACTTGTAGATTGATAAAGACTGCCGATGTCAATACAGTGTCCACTTGCTCCGCAGGTGTGTGGTGTTGCGTTCCATGTGGCGAGTAACATTGCCAGAGCTTCCGAGTACAATAATCTACTTTAAAAACAAAGTTTTAACCGACTTCAAATCAGTAGCCGGGTCATTGTCAGTCACAAAAACAAAAATCATCTTTCCGGTTGTCAATAGTTAAGGGCTTACGCTTACATATTATGTTTTTATCACATATAATTATAAAAGGGGCAACGCCGTTTATGCGGATTCAGTGATCAACCAAAAATTAGGCTTTATAGCCCTTAACTTTGGCAATGTCCACCGAAGAGACGCAAACCTAAATCTGACAATGACCCAGCCAAATTGCATCAAGTTTGCCAATAAAATTTGAAGAGTTCCCTCGATTTCTCCAGGATCCCATCATCAGAATTGGATTTTGGTGACAACGGGACCAATCTGGAAGTACCTATATGCTTTCAAACAAAGAAAAAAAAAGAAAAAAAAAATCGGTTCATAAATTACCGAGTTATCGCGTAACATACACACAAAAAAAAAACTTTTTTGAAGTCAGTTAAAAAGACCAGTAGCTCTAGTATAAGTTTTATCGGTACATATACGTTTTCGAACGCGTTTGCGTTTAGTTTCAATTTGTATGGCAACGCATAGTTCCTAATGGTACCACCAGAGGCGCTGTTCGCGTTGCCATACAAATTAAAACTAAACGCAAACGCGTTCGAAAACGTATTGTATCGCTAACACTTATACTAGAACCTCTGAATGTGTTTTACCGACAAACGTTTCTTCGATAGTATGTTTCGCAGAATTATCATTTCATCGAAAACCATTTTTTTCACAAACAGTCAATGTATCAGGATGGGTGGTATTCCACTTCGAGCATATCTTTGTCTAACGTATTCACCTTTTACATTTTACTTAAAAAATGTGAGACGCAATGATTATTGGACAAAGATCTTGCACGAGTGGAATACTACCAAACCTAACCTAACCCAAATGGGTTCTCCAGAATGAAAATTCTAAAAAACTTTTAGCTGTTCCTAAGGGACACTGTAAGTGTTGTGTGCCGTGCCCTAGACAATTCACATTAAAATGGACGGGTAGTGGACTTATTTCGGGTGTACCCTCCATGTTTTTATCGACTTTTCATTTCAAAGTTCAATATCTAAAAAACGGCAGAACCGATTTTGTTGAAACGTAGCTAAGAACCATTTCGATCACGTCAGCTTTCGCATAAAAAAACCGCATTCAAATCGGTCCATTCGTTTAGGAGCTACGATGCCACAGGCAGACACACACACACAAACACGTCAAACTTATAACACCCCTCTTTTCCGTCGGGGGTTAATAAATAAGGGACTCTGATTAATTTTATGTGGCACTACCTCTTCGTAACTCATTGAAAAAGCTCCCAATAGATGGCGGTTATGTGTTCAGCTGAGCTCCAAGTGCCACACGAAATAATTGATACAGAGATACTTAACCTCTCTACAATGACACTAGCTGCAACACTCTCATTATTTTAAGGGAACGCGGTATCGGATATACATTGGCAGTCTTTATTTACATCATCATCATATCAGCCGAAAGACGTCCACTGCTGGACATAGGCCTCCCCCAAAGAGTGCCACAATGGCCGGTCCTGCGCCACCCGCATCCAGCGGACACATTTATTTACATATTTAAACTTTATTGCACTAATAAAAATAAAAAAAATAATAATAACACAAGGCATTCTCTACCAGTCTTTGTCATTAACTATTTAGTCTATAATTATGAGCAAGAGGTACTTAATGATATGACATGCAGTGTGGAAAAAAAATGTGCCTTAAATCCTTTAAGTAGTTAGCTCATTTTACTCAAGGAAAAATTCATTTATCACTACATAGTATAAAACAAAGTCGCTTCCCGCTGTCTGTCCCTATGTATGCTTAGATCTTTAAAACTACGCAACGGATTTTGATGTGGTTTTTTTTAATAGATAGAATGATTCAAGAGGAAGGTTTATATGTATAATACAAGCATGTAAACCCGTGCGAAGCCGGGGCGGGTCGCTAGTTTTTAATAATTTACTTTATAAACAAAGTTTTAACCGATTTCAAATCGGTAGCCAAATTGCTTCAAGTTTGCCTATAAAATTTGAAGAGTTCCTTCGATTTCTCCAGGATCCCATCATCGGAACTGGATTTTGGTGACAACGGGACCAATCTGAAAGTATATGCTTCCAAACAAAGAAAGAATGTTTCAAATCGGTTCATAAATTACAGAGTTATCGCGTAACAAACACACAAAAAAAAGCGGCCAAGTGCGTGTCGGACCACGCACAACGAAGGGTTCCGTGCCTACTTCTACACAGACTAGTGGATCTCCCCAAACTGTGAACGTCTTGACTAATTTGATAAAATATTGTTGTCTTATTCATTCGCCTAACAAATTTCGTACCGAACCGAGTATCACCGAACAAATATGTATACCTACAAATACATACATTCATACGAATGTCGGATTGGATACTGTAGACTCGGAGGTTGTTCCTGTAGACTCGGAGGACTTCGCTCGTTCGTACAATAATGTGCTATTTAAACGAGGATCTGCATTATGTGATAAATAGTAACCTTACGTTTAAGCCATATTACGAGTATATCCTTAATAGCCACAAGGAATTTGTTAGGGTCGTGATATTTAATCAGTTATTTCGCTGCACAGGTCATGCTGGTTAGGTCTTAATGTCTTCCTCCTCGCGTGGTAACACAGGGCAGCAAAAAAGCAGTTTATCCAGCATTTTGCATAAATATAGGTATCTAAACGACTTGAACCAAGAAAGTCTTCGTTAACATCTCCAAAATCTATAAAGTCCGTTAGTGTAAAGTACGTTTCGAAGGCGCATTTGGGAGACCTATAATATGCAAATAACCTTGTATTATATTATATTCAAGAGAAACTGCTACAACATGTCCGGCTATGTGGCTTGCTTGCTCATAATAATTTCTAGGACAATGTCGAAGACTTGTTTCTGCCTATGCTAAGACTCCATATCCTGTATTCGAAGATGCTTGTTCAAAAGTTGTTCTTACTACTTCTACAAAACCAGGTAAGTTAAAGGAGTCAACACAGCTACTCTAAGTTTCTACTATAAAATAGACATCAGACTATATTATGGAATACGATTATACGATCCCTTACCCCCTACCTACCTATCCCCTTGGTAAATGATTTCAGGAATAGTATTCTACGTCTTAATGCAGATTACAATCTATTGTCGACCGCTTTAGCCTAGTTGGTAGCGACCCTGCCTACGAAGCAAGAGGTCCTGGGTTCGAATCCCGGTATGGGCATTTATTTGTGTGATGAGCACGAATATTTGTTCCTGAGTCATGGATGTTTTCTATGTATTTAACTATTTATTTCTCTATATAAGTATTTATATCGTCGTCTAGTACCCATAGTACAAGCTTTGCTTAGTTTGGGACTAGGTCGATATGTGTAAGATTGTCCGAAAAATATTTATTTATTTATTATTTACCTGTGGGTCAAGATGCACCCAAATCGCATGGCAAAAATTGAAGACCGAGGTCTGACCGAGAACCTCTTCATTACCTATAGAGACCGAAAGTGAACCGCAGAGTCCTACCGTAACTTATTCATAATTAATTAAAAATCCTCTTCTTATCCAATATATTGCCGACGTAGGTATTTAAGCTGTTTGTTTATTATTGGGCAGTTTCAGTATTAGATTAAGTAACAAACAAACTGTTCACTAATTTCATGTGGCATAAAAATAAAGAACTTCGAGCTGGTTAACAACAATTAATTATTAGAGGTCAAACAAAATGCCGGTTTCAAAATTGACTCGTCCAGCATAATTATGTTGTAAGCTTAGAATAATAACGCCTAGAAACGCAGTTCACGCGCAACGGTGAGGCCTCCAAAACTCAGCCATAAATGGCGTAGTACGCCGATTGGTGGAACACTATTGGTGCGTTTGTGTGCGTATTGGCGCGTGTGAATACGAGTTGATGACAACTACATGAATCCATTTTATGGCTCACGCTTGGCGCGTCAGCCGTATGAAACTATAATTCTAGGCGTTATTATTCTAAGGTTGTAAATTGATCTTCGATTTCAAACCGTTCCTGCGGTCTATACAAAACGATTTCTCAATATTGATCGTTCCCCATTTTTCTGCAGCAGATTGTTTTTATTCTGCGTACATTTAAAATAAAAATTATAACTAAAAAAACTTTTAGCTGCGACTTAGTCCGCTTATACCTGTTAGTAGCCTTGAACGTATTTTATGTTAAACGCCTAAACAAAATCTAAGAGCAAAAATATGCTAGTACTGGCTAAGTATTGGACATGAGCATGACACAGCCGGCACGGGCGCAGCATCAATTATCGCAATGAATTCCATAATACCTCTTACCATCCCTTTAAGAGATGACTTCCACGATGAAAAAAAACTATCCTATGTCCTTCTCAGGCTCTCAAAACTAGCTACATACCTAATTTCATTGAAAAGGTACCTACAACAGACAGACAGAGTAACTTTCGCATTTATAATATGATATTAACTATGGATATGGATTGATGTATTGTAATTGAAATACGCCACTGATAGTCAGTATGCTTGTAATAGTCGTAATTATGCATATCAGTGAACGACATTATATTATATTAACAAGGTCGTATCGTCATACAAACCTTACGGCACTTACATCCTTTTCTATAGGGAAATCAGTTTTTCAGCAATTACTCGAAAACCTTTAAACCGATCTTTTTCAAAACACTTTTCGGTGAAAGTATTTAATAAGCACTATATTCGTGATTTTTTTCAAATTTTTCACTTCCACCGTTCAAAAGTTAGAGGGGAGGGGGACACAATTTTTGTGCCTTCCGTGGCGATTATCTCCGAGTATATTAACATAATCAAAAAAAGTGCTGAGTAACCTTATAGTTATTTTAAAAGACCTATCGTTTTATGTGCCACATATGGACTTAGTGTGAAATATATTTTTTTGACACGCAGTTACATGTATGGAGAGCCCTGTAAAAAAAAATTTTTTTAGTAATTTTATTGCATAACTAATAAGAGGCCATCAAAATACACCTTTGTTCCAAATTTCATTCAAATACAACGTATAGTTTTCGAGTAAAATGCCTGTGACATACGGACAGACGGACATGACGAAACTATAAGGGTTCCGTTTTTGCCATTTTGGCTACGGAACCCTAAAAAAAGACGAATTGAGAGCCTCCTCCTTTTTTGAAGTCGGTTAAAAAGAAACATAACTGCATTTAAAGATATTCTAAGAATAATTCTTAAGACATTTTGTCTTTAACGTTGACCGTATCGACTAGTAAAAAAAAATAGCAAGTGTATATTTTTTTAATTTTCAGCTGGTTCAAGTCCCGGGTGAGACAAGCGAATTCTAGAAAACCTTTGAATGTTGTTTCTTTTTATAAATAAAGAGATGTTTCCTTAAAGTAAAATGAGCTAACTAAAGGATTTAAGGCAGTTTCCCTCCAGGGCCTTAATTTCTTTCCACACTTTATACGAGTGACTTTCGTAATGTATAAGGATTAAACATAATTATTACATAGTTCGCAAAAGTCAGTATTTTCACTTGTCTGACCACAGTCAGTCTTTTCACTTGCCTGACCATAGTCAGTCTTTTCACTCGCCTGACCGTGTTCTGGCCGCATCAAACCGCCCAATTGCTTGATAGCTTGTTTCGTTTCACATCCTTTACAGAAAGATTTTTGTGACCTGTGATCTGCGAAGTGTCTGGACAAATCAATTTTCCGCGAGAACCTTTGTTTACAAATATGACACTTAAACGGCCGGGGATGCTTGTGGACTCTTTTGTGTGTTCGCAACGCGTAGTTTGTTGCGAATTCTTTGTGACATATGTCGCAGAAGTAAAGCGGGATTGTCACTTTCGCGTGGACCAGCGCGTGCACCTTTAAACTTTCAAAATCATGAAACACCAATTTGCATATTTCGCAGAAGTATGTGTTTTTGCCCGAGCGATTTTTCGTGTGGCCCAGTTTATGTGTCGTTAAACAAGCCAAACTTTTGTAC
The DNA here is from genome assembly GCA_963854355.1 of Epinotia brunnichana. Taxonomy (NCBI): domain Eukaryota; kingdom Metazoa; phylum Arthropoda; class Insecta; order Lepidoptera; family Tortricidae; genus Epinotia; species Epinotia brunnichana. Next base: position 21,840,581 of record OY977958.1, on the reverse strand, counting down.
TGTTTTTTACATATATCGCAAGTGTAGGGGTCTTCAGTTTTGTCAAGTCGTCTAATCAGCGAGCCGCTCATTTGCCTTATCGCTATCTGTCTTTCGTGTGTGGCGCGCTGGAAGCGCAGTCTAGCGCCCCGCGGCACGACGCAGCGCTCCAGCCGCACAAAGCAGTCCCAGTTGATTCGTTTCACTATAACAAAACAACACGAATTGTTAAGAGATTTAATCGTCCAAGTGTAACTTTTTAGCCAACATCTCAGACCAAGAAAAAAGATAAATAGAGCATTACAAACAACCTAGTGAAGCCGGTTTTCAACCAAGCCAAATAAGATTGGCACACGCTCACAAACACATATCAAACACAATTGCAGAACACTCTTCTGCACGTGTCGCAATGATGTCAGGATCACATATTTCGAGTTTTGTGCAATTTAATTTGTATATGTGTGCGTAGGCCCCCCACAAGGTGGACTGATGATCTGGTAGAGGTCGCAGGAGTCCGCTGGATGCGGGTGGCGCGGGACCGGCCATTGTGGCACTCTTTGGGGGAGGCCTATGTCCAGCAGTGGACGTCTTTCGGCTGATATGATGATGATGATGAAGCCAAAATGTCTGTGTTTGTCTAGTGACAGATGAGCTTAGAAAACAGAGGCAAATTTAAAAAAAAAACAGCGTGTGTAACACTGTGTATAATGCGACAAAATAATAATGATACCGTCCAATTTAGTATCGATACTATTACTTTCTTCATACTAATTTGAGATGTCATTTGACAACGATATTGCTTACTGTTGCAATATAAAAAGTTTTAAATAAATCCCAGGATCATCTTTCTCAGAATTTGGCAACTTTGGGGCTGGCAGAGTTAGGCCGTGTAGAGTAGAAGGCTTCGCGCTACCTGCGTGCGATTGGGTTACTTTTTAATACCGAAAGTGGTATGAGCTAGCGAGTCTTCGCAAGGGATTCCATTTCTTTTTACAAGCTTTATATTAACTTGCACTGTTCGTATGTAAGTATGTAAATATGTAAGTATGTAAGTTGTCCGTCAAAATTTGCAATCCATTTTTCAGTCACTTCCCGTTATCCAATTGAGCTGAAATTTTGCATGCATATGTATATCGCATGACAATGCAATATTATGATGACTTGGAGCTGATCTGATGCTGGAGCTGGAAGGTGGCCATAGGAACTCCGCAATAAAACGATACAATCCCATTGAGTTTGGGCTCGTTAGAATCGTCTCAATAAGTAGTTGATAATGGTATGCAGAAAAGTACAGTCGGCAATAAAAGCTTGTACCAAAAATGAAATTTTTTGACAGAAACTTATTACAAGCTTTATATTAACTTGACCTGTTCGTATATGTAAGTATGTAAATATGTAAGTTGTCCGTCAAAATTTGCAATCCATTTTTCAATCACTTCCCGTTATCCAATTGAGCTGAAATTTTGCAAGCATATGTATATCGCATGACAATGCAATATTATGATGACTTGGAGCTGATCTGATGCTGGAGCTGGAAGGTGGCCATAGGAAATCCGCAACCCCATCGAGTTTGGGCTCGTTAGAATCGTCTCAATGAGTACTTGATGATGGTATGCAGAAAAGTACAGTCGGCAGTAAAAGTTGTACCAAAAATGAAACGGGCCTAAGCCAAGTGCATCACAGGGTAAACTAGTATCTTATCCTATACTTTGTGCTTCTCAAGTGACTATATCGGTTTGTTCTACTTATGATTATCGTATCCTGTGTGATCGTGCGTGTATGCGTGGTGCTGGTGGGCGTCTCCGAGTGCGTGTTAAGAGGTGGCTGTAGGGTGAGGTTAGAGCGTGTGGCTGGCTGCGAGGTTGGCATTGGAACCTGTACTTCTTGGTCAGTTTGTAAGAATTTTCTTTATTATTATTAGGACTTCAGGAAGTACAACCTAACCAAACTAATACAATGTAATACTATTTATCATACTGTACTGTGATAAGAGTTCCCCTCTTCACTGGGAGTTGGGAGGGTTATTAAGGAGTAAAATAATATTGCTAGCTTTCTGTGATTAATTGGCAGGGTCACATTATCCTGTGAATATAACTGTAAGTTTGCATGTCGCTACACACAACCATAGTTATATTCACATGATAATTGGCAGGGTCACATTATCCTGTGAATATAACTGTAAGTTTGCATGTCGCTACACACAACCATAGTTATATTCACATGATAATTGGCAGGGTCACATTATCCTGTGAATATAACTGTAAGTTTGCATGTCCCTACACACAACCATAGTTATATTCACATGATAATTGGCAGGGTCACATTATCCTGTGAATATAACTGTAAGTTTGCATGTCCCTACACACAACCATAGTTATATTCACATGATAATTGGCAGGGTCACATTATCCTGTGAATATAACTGTAAGTTTGCATGTCCCTACACACAACCATAGTTATATTCACATGATAATGTGACTGGAACAGGACCGATGTGTGTGAATTTTTGAAATTGAATTATCAGTTCCGGAACTAATTATTCGATATCAAAAATTGTTTCACCAATATATAGAAAGTACCACAGGCTATATTTTGGGCTTTAATCTGGACTTTTACTATATAAGGAGATAATCTATAAGCAGCAGAACCAAGGTAACCGATATAGCCCTCCGAATCGCTAAACTTAAGTGGCAGTGGGCGGGGCACATTGCACGTAGAACCGATGGCCGATGAGGCGGAAAGGTTCTCGAGTGGCGACCACGTACCGGAAGGCGCAGCGTGGGTAGGCCCCCCCACAAGGTGGACTGATGACCTGGTAAAGGTCGCGGGAGTCCGCTGGATGCGGATGGCGCAGGACCGGCCATTGTGGCACTCTTTGGGGGAGGCCTATGTCCAGCAGTGGACGTCTTTCGGCTGATATGATGATGATGAATCTATAAGCTGCAAGTCTTCCAAAAATCCTTAGAGAGAAGTATGCTGGCTTTAAGAGTGGGATAGAATAAGAAGCAGCCAAATAAGAGAAAAAACCAAACTAAAATGTATGGCAGAGGAAGCCTGCAGAACAAAGTGGAGATGGGCTGGGCATGTGGCGAGGGCCCAAGGTGGCTGATGGAGTGAGCGCGTGCTCCACTGGTGGCCACGCGAGGAGCACCCCAGGGGCTGCCCGCGCCGCAGATGGTGCGACGATATCATCCAAATAGCAGGACCCACCTGGCCTAGACTAGCCGCAGATAGAACCACATGGCATAAGATGGAGAAGGCCTTCGTCCAACAATAAATAACATCATCATCATCATATCAGCCGAAAGACGTCCACTGCTGGACACAGGCCTCCACCAAAGAGTGCCACAATGGCCGGTCCTGCGCCACCCGCATCCAGCGAATAAATAACATATTTAGATCCAATTAAATGTATGTACTATTTCATAATTAAATAAGTTTCTGTCAAAATTTTCATTTTTGGTACAAGCTTTTATTGCCGACTGTACTTTTCTGCATACCATCATCAACTACTCATTGAGACGATTCTAACGTGCCCAAACTCGATGGGTTGTGTTATTGCGGAGTTTCTATGGACACCTTCCAGGTCCAGCATCAGATCAGCCTCATGTCATCATAATATTGCACTGTCATGCGATATTTTATTTAATAATTTAATTCGGAAGTATTATTTCCATAATTTGTTAGTAACAGTGATCTTAAAACTATGTTAGTAGGTATTTTATTACAATTAGCAGCAATGGAATAGGAAGGGACCATCCAGGCGCGCCGCCACCGTCTGCAGGAGGCTGTTCGGGGCCGCGCAGGCACCTCATCAGGGACGCGGCCCGCGCCCGCATTATGGCGTGAAACCCATCCGTGTGCGCTTCGCAAAAAATCCCTGATATACATATGCATGCAAAATTTCAGCTCAATCGGAACCGGGAAGTGGGTCAAATTTAACTTGCAAGATTTGATTACAGACAGACAGACAACGGGACAGGTGAAACTAAATAAAAGCTTGTAAAAACCAGTGCACTCACCGTCCGCAGGTGTATACTCCGTGCTGGCGTAAAGGTGATCCTGGAGCAGGGCACAGGAGCTCCCACATGGCGCTGCTATAACATACCAGCCGTTCATTTACAGTCAATATATCCTTCCACAACATGGTATCCGAGAGCTACGGTAGCCTAGTGGTTCAGGCATGCGGCTGTCAAGCAGCGGGCGTGGGTTCGAATCCCGGCTCGTAACAATCAGTTTTTTGGAACTTATGTACGGAATATTTACCGTTAGCTTTTCGGTGAAGGAAAACATCGTGAGGAAACCGGTTTAATCCCAATAAGGTCTAGTTTTCCCTCTGCGTTGGAAGGTCAGATGGCAGTCGCTTTCGTAAAACTAGTGCATATGCCAAATCTTGGGATAAGGTGTCAAAGCAGACCCCGGGCTCCTTTATTATTATTATTATTTTAATTCAGGCATTGCCCATATCACAACACAAACATACATACAACATTATATATACCACAATCATAACTTAAATAACAATTTCAAAACAATCACAGTGTGTACATTTAAACATTAATTAATAAAATAAAATATAAATAAAAATGTCAAATAATAATAATGAATGATATTGATAAATAAACATTAAATTAGATTATAAATGAAGACTAAATTTTAATTAATTAATTGAAATATATTATTTCTGGACTCCATGTGGATGTAGTTCCAGTGCCTCCATAGTGGGCCTTTAGGGGCACAACCGGGAATAACGCTAGGACGATGATGATGAACATGGTATCCGAGAGACGGAAAAAGGGAGACAGAAGAAAATATGGGAAGATTTATTAATAGACATAACTAGCCGGAGCCATGTGGAGAACGCCAAAGGCATGGAACAGAGGAGTGGTGGTGCTGTTTTTCAAAAAATAATCTTTCAAAAATTTCATTTTTGCTACGAGCTTTTATTGCCAACTGTATTTTTCTGAATACCATCATCAACTAATCATTGAGACGATTCTAACGAGCCCAAACTCAACGGGGTTACGTCGGTTAAATACTGAATTCCAGTTCCAATAACAGGACAAACACCTCTATAACTTTTGAGTATACCTCTATAACTATAACCTCTTTGACGACCGCTTTAGCCTAGTTGTTAGTGACCCTGCCTATGAAGCAAGAGGTCCTGGGTTCGAATCCCGGTAAGGGCATTTATTTGTGTGATGACCACGAATATTTGTTCCTGAGTCATGGATATTTATTTCTCTATATAAGTATCTATATCGTCGTCTAGTACTCATAGTACAAGCTTTGCTTAGTTTGGGAATAGGTTAATTTGTGTAAGATTGTCCGCAAATATTTATTTATCTTAGGTATCACAGACAGCCCCATGTATGTGCAGAGCGTGCATGGAGGCAGAAGAAACGACTAAACATATAGGTACTACTGGACTCCAAGCAGGTAGAAGTATATAGAATAAAGCACCTAGGTTCTCCAGACACACTACGGGACGCAGTCAGCAACACCAAGGCATTCACCAACTTTCTAGACGAGCTGGGGTGGTTAGAGTAGCGCCACGCCGCAGTTTCACGCAAAATAGGCACAATGGATGTCGAACTTGCGGAAAACGCCCAGTATAACTAACTAACTACTGAATTCCCATGGCCACCTTCTGTCTCCATCATCAGATCAGCTCGATTTCAGATTTTATTCATAAATGTACATCTCATTTACAAGTCACAAAGTAATAAATAAAATAATATACTAAAATTCTAAATTTTTGGCCTGTGTTAGGGTCAATGATCTCTTTGGAGGAACTCATCTTGTAGCACGCAAGGTCAGTAAGCAATTTGTTAAGTTTTTTGTAAATGAGCTCGATGGTACCATAATATTGAATTGTCATCCAAACTATACTAATACCCAAAATTTCAGCTCAATCGGATTACGGCAAGTGACTGGAAAATGGATTGCAAATTTTGACGGATACCTAACTTACAGATGAACATGTCAAGTTAATATAAAGCTTGTAAAAAAATATAATATGGCAATAAAAGGCTTATTATTATTGTACAGTCGCCATCACATACATAGGTACACTATAGGTGTTCAAAAATATCGGCACATGCACCCTAATGCCTTGAAAATAGAGGCGTGTTCCGATGTTTGTGACGTGCTTGTTTGCTCCGATGTTTGTGATGGCGACTGTATAGGCTATATTTTACCCCGTGGGTTCGCTGCAGGAGACCATCGCGTGTGCTGACTTCTGGCCGAAGGGTGTTTCGGCGGTTCCGGGGCAACCTACCGAATGCTACACCGGACTTGACGACACAACTGAGCCACGCTGTTATGTCGCTTAAATAATTAGATTTTAATTTTATAATTGTTTTGTATGTATGTTAGTCTTTAAGGTATTTGTTACTATGGGCCTTCATCATCATCATAATCATATCAGCCGAAAGACGTCCACTGCTGGACATAGGCCTCCCCCAAAGAGTGCCACAATGGCCGGTCCTGCGCCACCCGCATCCAGCGGACTCCCGCGACCTTTACTATGGGCCTTAGATGCCTGAAATAAATGTTTTTTTTTATTTTTTTTATTACAACAACTCACCTTCGGTTGTTCCGGTAGGAGGTGGACTTGGCTGCAAGGGTAATGCGTACTTGAACTCTTGCTCGAGCTCGCTCGACACACTCTCCTGCCACGGAGGCTCCTTCTTCACACACACGGGCTGCTGCACAATAATTGGTTCGTCGTTGAAGCACACTGTCTCTAGTTTGGTGTACACGGGCCCCAGCTCGCACAACACCTCCGGTGGCACACACGGCTCCTGCTTCGTACACGCTGGTTCTAGTTGGAGACCCATCTCCTGCTGCACACACAGCTGAGGCATATACTCGGCATCATTGTTCACCCACTCGGCCTCATTGTTCACCCGCTCGGCCTCATTGTTCACCCACTCGGCCTCGTACAATTCTGGTTCTGCCTTGATGGTTACTGAGAACAAAAGGAAATATTTTGTTGTAGAACTAGCGACCCGCCCCGGCTTCGCACGGATGTAATGCTGATACTAAATATAATTATATGTATTATACATATAAACCTTCCTCTTGAATCACTATATCTATCAAAAAACCGCGTCAAAATCCGTTGCAAAGTTTTAAAGTTTTGGGACAGACAGACAGAGGGAAGCGACTTTGTTTTATACTATGTAGTGATGACGACTGCTTTAGCCTTGTTGGTAGTTTTTAGCATTTATTTGTGTGATGAGCACGAATATTTGTTCCTGAGTCATGGATATATTTTCTGTGTATTTATTTCTTTATATAAATCGCAGATGACTCCAAACTCTTTGTTAACCCTCTCGTGGATCACAGCAAGCTTCAATCAGACCTGGCGAATATTAGAGATTGGTGCCTCGATTGGCTGATAAACCTCAATGAAAGTAAATGCACAGTTCTGTATATGCATAGAAAAAACCCTAAGCTGCCATATATTTTGAATAATGTGCAATTGGCAGGAGTAACAACTCAACAAGATCTGGGAGTCCTTATGTCCAATGACCTCAAATGGGAACCTCACATATCAAAAATGGTTAAAAAAGCTAACTCCATTATCTACATCATTAGAAAAGCATTTCATATACTCACACCTGAGACCATGCTAAAAATCTACAAAACATATGTGAGACCCATTCTGGAACATGGTTTTCAGATATGGAACCCATACTTCAAGAAAGACATTATGATGATAGAAAAAGTTCAGAGAAGATTCAACAAAATTCCCACACAGCTCAAATCATTCAGAAGTTAGGCTTGACAACACTCGAAAAGAGACGTGAACGGGGGCAATTGATTGAGACTTTTAAAATCTTAAATGACTATTATGACTGTCCAGAACTGAGCGACCTGTTCACTCGACATACAAACACACGCACGAGAGGACACAATATAAAACTATTTACAATAACAATAAGAAAAATGGTAGAAACTAAGCCTAACTATTTTTTTTTACTATTTCTAAAAAGGGCCCCGTGGCATCGTACTAGCTTGGTTTACATAATTAGTTCCATACATATTAGCTAGTGCAGGAAAAACTTTTATAGAAATAAACACACTGCAAAAACTTTAAATTGACAGCAAATAAATGTAAAACAAACATCGGCAAAAACTTAATCACAAATCGAATAGTTAATGCATGGAACAAATTACCCTCAGAAGTAGTGAACTCGAAAAGTGTTAATCAGTTTAAATGAAATGAAATGAAAGCATTTATTTCGGACACACATCCATATTATGTTAGTAAAAACTTATACTACTTTACTTATCATTACTAATGTTAGTGGAAAGTATAATTATAGTTGGCATACACATGCATGGACATCCAGTGAACTAGAATAGGGCTGTCCATCCTCCCGGCGATTAAAAACAGACTTGACAAACTATCTATAGCAGTGAGAACCTGTGCTAAGTGAACTATGATTTAGACGTATCAGCGTCAGCTGCCTGTCTAAAAATAAAATAATAATAATTTTAACATACTCATTTGGAATAATTAAATGGACTAAAACTGACATCCGTCATATTGAAATTGCCACGAGGACCATATTTACAAAGCACAACAACCATCACCCTAAGTCTGCAATAGAGAGAATGGCAATTAAAAGAGAGAATGGAGGCCGAGGACTAATAGCCATACACCCGCTGTGGATTAAACAAATAAATAATCTCAAAACATTTTTCTTCCACAAATCCAATAGTAGCGACATTCATAAAGCAATAGTTCGTAATGATGTAAATTTCACCCCATTAAACTTAACTGACCCGACACTACTTACCACTGAAAATGACTCTGAAGCCGTGAGATTGGAACAGTGGAAGAAAAAAGTTTTACATGGTAGACACCCTCACGATCTCTCACAAGCACATGTTGACCCCATAGCTTCGAACAACTGGCTGAAACTAGGATCACTGTTTCCAGAAACGGAGGGCTTCATTATTGCAATTCAAGACCAAGTGATTAACACCAAAAACTACAGGAAACATATTATCAAGGACCCTAAACTCGCAGATGATAGATGCCGTAAATGCCGCAGCCACCCAGAAACAATCCAACACATCACTGGAGCATGCCCTAACCTTGCACAAACAGATTACACGCACCGTCACAATCAAGTAGCAAATATCATACATCAAAATCTAGCAGTGAAACATAACCTTATACCATTCAATGGTGTACCATACTACAAATATAGTCCTAGTCCCGTATTGGAAAACAACACCCACAAATTGTATTTTGACCGCGCCATTCTCACTGATAGAACTACACACTTCAACCGACCAGATATAACCCTGACAGACAAAGTAAACAAAATCACTTACCTTATTGATATTGCCGTCCCCAACACCCACAACCTACAGAAAACAATAACAGAAAAAATACACAAATATACCGATCTTAAAGATGAAGTCACCAGGATCTGGAACCAGGAAAAAGTATACATCGTTCCCATTGTTCTATCGACCACTGGCGTTATTCCTAAATACCTCCACCACAGTCTGAAGCTCATTGATCTTAAACGAAATACTTACATGCAGATGCAGAAAGCCGCAATACTGAACACATGCCGAATCGTGCGAAAGTTTTTGCAAGTTGACGATGACCGAACGGACTTAAACTAAAACTAACACTTGAATGAACGTAGTCAAATGCCATCTACTTGGCTTCAGCCCGTAGATGACATTTATTACCAGCAGCTCATGCTGAGAAATAAAAACCCAACGAAAAATAATAATAATAAGCCCGCAGGGCAGCTTGTGGCGAGCTGTTGGGAAGTAACGACCCCACGGACCCGAGTGCTCCCGAGAGTCGGTCAGGGCCTCCGTCTCCGGCGTGTCTTCGTCGGTCGGAGTGGAACCCTAAGGGGGCCCGCAGGACTCTCAGCTCTGGCTTGCCTTCATTGGCCGTCCAGAGAGGAGTCGTCAGAGCTATATGCTCCAGGGGTGGAAGTGTTAAAGGGCATAACGCCGCGAGTAACTTCGGAGAAAGCGCAGCACCACCTCTCGACACCCCTGAGCCGCTCACCCGGTGTTGCTCCTGGCCGTCTGTACGACGACGCTTTCAGGGGCCCATCTAATGAGCGGCTAGTCACCGCCTGCCTCGATAACTTTGTGTATAACAATGTTATGGCAGGTGTCCGGACCTTTTTGCAATAGCCCAGTTTCATAATCCACCCAAATCTCATCACCATAGAACCCGTTCTCTATCCATATAACCCACAATAGTCCCAACGCCTGTTGGAACCGGTTCACGGGTATCTACCGATGTACCAGTGAATGGGTTCTAGCAGGTGTATTACATTACATTAAACTTCGTCTCCAAAGGGCCTCTACGTGTTGGATCTATATCCCCACGCACGCCTTCCAAAGGACCGGGCTTTGTCCCGTGAATTTAAACAGGAGATACATAATAATAAATAAATATGTATATCATCGTCTATGTACCCATAGAACAAGCTTTGCTTAGTTTGGGACTAGTGATTTGTGTAAGATTGTCTGAAATTTAATAATAAGGTTATAAAAATGTCCCAAAAACCTTTGCTTAGTAGACAACAGTGTAAATTATTTATTCCTACATCTAGATATACCAATATTATAAATGCGAAAGTAACTCTGTCTGCCTGTCTCTTACCTTTTCAGGCTTAAACTTCTGGACCGATTGAGACGCAATTTGGCATGGAGACATTTTGAATCCCGAGGAAGGACATTGGGTACTGGTGGAAGTTTGGAAGAAAGAAAGAAAGACTAGCAAAAGCTAGTTACCAATAAGCAAAACTCACTCAGAAAACATCATGTTTTCACTTGCATTGTTGTAATCAGCAACACACATTAGACTGAAACAGTTATTTTATTATGCATCTCCTTTGTTAAAGTGTCAATATTAAATCTCTCCCTGTACATTTTATTAAGAATTAACCTCTTTAACACTTTCACTGACAGTTCTGTCAATTAAACATTGTCAAGCCGACATATTGTATGCCTGTGGACATAGTGCCACCGAACATGTTAATCATATTATTAAAAGATTTTTCAAACAAGGTTATAAAAGGCACATAAAAAATATGTGATATATGGTTTCAATGTGCAATTGTAAAATTTTTATGTGTAAGTCAGTATTTTTGGTAAAGAAGTTTGCCAAGTTAAACACGTGAGCTTTTTATTGAGGTAGCGATGTAAAGATGATTACAAGACATTTTCAATTCAGCTAGCTTCTTGATGAGTGTGATATTGACAAAAAACAGCTATGGTTTGCTACAACCAAATATATACTACCCTCTATGGTTGTGGCGAAACGCTAGGAGCTAAAATGATGCATAATACTTCTAAAAGTTGTTGTCTTGTTTAGTCTAGTTCAATGGACAACTGTCTATAGTTCAATGGACAACTGTCTATAGTTCAATGGACAACTGTCTATATTTCTATTGTGATGTTAACTTCTATTAGATTGCTATCTGTGAGAACCTATAATTGGCCTCCTATTTCTCTATCTGTTGTTAACCTGTTTTGTGAGCTGTTAGTTTTCCAATAAATAATAAGTTTCTGTCAAAAATGTCATTTTTTGGTACAAGCTTTTATTGCCGACTGTACTTTTCTGCATACCATTATCAACTACTTATTGAGATGATTCTAAGGAGCCCAAACTCAATGGGGTTGTGTCGTTTTATTGCGGAGTTCCTATGGCCACCTTCCAGCTCCAGCATCTGATCAGCTCCAAGTCATCATAATATTGCATTGTCATGCGATATGACAAAATAACAGCTCAATTGGATAACGGTAAGTGACTGAAAAATTGATTGACAACTTACATATTTACATACATACGAACAGTGCAAGTTAATATAAAGCTTGTAAAAAGACATCCTGAGCGAAGCCATACTCAAGGCGGATGGCATGGGGCATGAGAACACGAGACTTGGAGGTCGTTGTTGTTCTACGTTCGTAGGAATAACCCTAGAAACCCTACACGTGACCTCCGGGTGGTGCTAAAAGAACAACAAACTCGGCAGCTGCACTGTTCCTTCTGTACCTCGCAGCGTACATAATGGGCTTGTGACCTTAAAATTGTTTACGATGCCATTCGAACCAGTTTTTGTAGATGAACAAATGTTTGTATGGAAGCAACTACATTTAAAGAACATTAATACCCTAAAAATCGAGTTAAAGACGGACCTCGCTGACAGCAGCCGAAACGCTTCATACTGATTGGCTTTAAAGTATGACGTCACACCGTGCTATTTGTACTAACCATTGCATGGAAAATGAAGTAAATTGCTGTTTCGGTCGCGAAATACTGCGTTTAGGTCTATAGTTGTTATACAAATTTGTTTCTGTTAAAGCGTAGAGATTCTATTGGTACCTTTAAATTTACTCTTGGACAATAAATAAAAAAACTTTTTTTTCGAAACTTTCAAGGTTCATATCTTTTTATGATTTGAATTATATTTTGTAATTTATACTTTATTACAATCATTTGATGGTTTACTATCCATTTAGCAACACGACGTTATCAAATTTAACACCACGCAACAAGCCTATTGTACCAGTGTGTAACCGCCATATGATAAATAAATAAGAACCCGAGACTCACTGTGGTCCGTGGCCGCACACGCGGGTTCCTCCTTCACCCGCACCGCTCCCAGCGACATGCTGCCGGCCGCTGCCCTGGCAGCGGCGGTACTAGCTGTACGTCGAGCACAACTTGCTGCTAAGTCGTGTCGCGCGCGACTCAGCGACTCCTGTCTCACTCCTATTGTGCAAATTAGAAAGAGGCGGGTGGATTATCTCGACTCGCGTCGCGCTTGTTGTATCAGTTGTGCTAGCCCCGCCCCGCTGGTCTTGTTGACATGCACAATCACGAAGTAAATCGAACGTATATCCAAAATCGAACACAGATCAAGGTGACGACGATGCAACTAGTTGTGGTGTAAATTAAAAAGCATGAATCACTAATGGTGTTACTAATAATTTTAGTTAGTTCGACTAGATTGTTTTAGATCATTTGGATGATTACAACCTCAATCCTCAATAATAATGACGAAAACAGCTGGACTAATCAAAGTCAAATCAAAGTTGAACCACAGATTAATACTTAGTTACTCAGTTGTACCAAGTTGCCAACCCAACGCCAATATTTAGTTTTTTTACAATGTCATGGGTTATATACATGTAATGATTTCTCTCTCTCTTCCCAGCTATATATCCCACATGGTGGTGGGGTCAGCTTTCCTCGTCTTACTTCTCCACTTCGCTCTGTCCTCGACATCGGTTTCGGATAACTTGCTCTCTCTTATATCTTTTAGCACTACATAGCAATACAAGGTGAACAGCATTTCAAGGTGAAATCTCTGCTGCAGGATACGTCATCAAATGTAAATGATCTGGGTAGTGCTGGGGCCTTCGGTCAGACCAGGAAGACTTTCTTCACAGCAAAAATGATAGCAGATGTTATTAAAAAAATGCAGAGAGGAAAGTCTCCTGGCCACGATGGCCTCAGTATTGAACACTATGGATATGCTGGCGTACACCTGCCTAGGGTGCTCTCCATGTCCCTCAATATGTGCATGGGTCATGCATACCTGCCCGCAGCTCTTATGAAGACCATAGTGGTCCCCATTGTTAAAAACAAAACGGGTGATCTGTCGGACAAAGGAAACTATAGGCCAATCTCTCTTGCCACGACAGCCGCGAAACTACTAGACAGTATGCTAAACTCGACACTGGATAAGTATCTGAATATCCACGATGCCCAGTTTGGATTTAGAGCAGGACTGTCAACAGAAAGTGCTATCCTGTGTCTGAAGCATACTGTCGGGTACTACTACACGGCTAGAAAAACACCGATATATGCCTGCTTCCTGGACCTCTCCAAGGCCTTCGATAGAGTGGACTACAATATTCTCTGGGCAAAACTGGAGGAAGCAGGTATTCCGGGTGATTGTACAGGCTTGTTGAGGTACTGGTACCAAAACCAATTAAACCAGGTGAGATGGGCCAGGACTTTGTCCACAGATTACAGGTTGGAATGTGGAGTACGGCAGGGGGGCCTGACGTCTCCTAAACTGTTCAATTTTTATATGAACGAATTATTAGGCGAGCTCAGCAGCATGCATGCCGGATGCTATATCGAAAACACGTGTGTCAACAACATAAGCTACGCAGATGACATGGTGCTGCTGAGTCCGTCTATAGGGGCCCTTAGACAGCTAGTGGCCAAGTGTGAGGAGTATGCGGCTGCACACGGGCTCGTGTACAACGCCACTAAGAGCGAAATAATGGTGTTTAAAGCGGGTAAAATTGGGCCGTATTTTATACCTCCAGTGGTTCTTGGTGGGACTGTACTCAAGGTAGTGGACCGCTTTAAGTACTTAGGCCACATCATAACGGAGGACCTGTGTGATGATAGTGATATCGAGAGAGAGCGTAGGGCGTTGTCGGTGAGGAGTAATATGCTGGCTCGCAGATTCGCTAGATGCTCAGTTAATGTTAAAATAACGCTATTCAAAGCGTATAGCCAATCTTTTTACTCTAGCGGTCTGTGGGTTCGGTATACCAAACGAGCCTACAACGCCCTACGCATACAATACAACAATGCCTTCAGAATGCTGTTGAGACTCCCAAAGTGGTGCAGTGCGGCAGAAATGTTTGCTGAGAAGCGCACGGACGATTTTCACGCCATAATGCGAAAGAAAACCACGTCGCTGATGGGTCGCGTCAGGGAAAGTCAAAACGGCATTCTGAAGGTATTGGCTGGTAGATTTAATTGCAACATATTGTGGCACTGGATCGAGCGGGTCAGAACTACTTTGACGTATGTCAAGTAGTACTGCAGTTCTTTTTTTTATGTATTATAATAATTGCTAACATAGTTTTAAGTTTATTTTGTTACTAACAGTATATGGATCACATGGTCTGAAAAAAAACGATTGAATTGAATTGAATACATGTAATGATTTGTCAGCCCCAATTTATCAGAATCTGACTAATTGCTATCGTCTGGAGGCATGTTGCGCTGCTGATGCAACTGTCAAAAGTGTCAAACGAGTTGTACTGACAAATTGTATGTACCACAATTTGACCATGGAAAGAATTTATGATCAGCCAAGTTTTCTGGCAGATAATTTTGAAGTAACCTATTTAAAATATTATTGAATTTATTGTAATTAGTCTTTCTACAAATTTTACACGCATTTATTATAAAGTTTGTATTTTAAAGGTGTTATAGTGCTATAAAAACACATTTTACAGTCGATTTGAGCCACGCTTTGATAGCTTAATATTTTTTTATATCATCACGTTAGCATCTTATTGCGAATAGCGATACCTTAGGAAAAATAAGTAATAACACAATCATGACACAGTGCTTTGTTATGGCAATATTATTTTTACGAAATGGTATCCCTAAATTGCCACAATTTGTCAGAAATTGGATACGACAAATCAGAAGTGATAATTGTCTGGTTTGTAGAGCCCATCTCAAAAGAAGTGTTGATGATTCGGTCCTATACTGCCATTGTTGCCACCTTTGTATTTTGCTATGTGGTGTTCTTGCGCCAGTGTGAGCCGGCCTGAATTAAGCCTGTATCACACCGGCGCGGCCTGCTGTGGCGGACCTTGGGCGGACCATCGTAAATTTGACAGTTGCCAGTCTGTGCGAGGCCTTACACTGGCGCGGCCTGCGGTGGCGGTCAATACAATATTTGACAGCTAATGACAAGTTACTATTGACCGCCGCGGCCAGGCCGCGCCAGTCTGCGAATTTGTATGTATACGTAAATATAATACCACCATGCAACAAAACAACTTAAAATTAATTATTTTTGTTTGTCTGTCGCTGTATCTGTCATATTGATTGGTCAAATATTGAGGATATTCATTATTCTCTATGAAATATTGGTATTGTATGAGGTTATAAATATGTGTTATTGTATTTCCATTTCTATTTCTTACGATCTCGCTGCCTGTTTTTGATATTGAAGTTTCCATTGATGTAATGAAATGATTGTAACTTATACGCTAGTTCTGTAAATTGTTGACCGTACCTAAATTGTCACCGCCGCTGTGGGGGTAGAGTCGGCGGCATGTCCCTGGTCGCGGTGCGGGTGAAAGTGGAGCCCTCCGAGGGTGCGAACGCGGACCCGGGTGAGTTTACAGATACCTTCGATATCCATAATTTCTTTGGTATAACGTGCGCCTAGTGTTTGCCATAATCATCATTTGCCATAAAAGTGATTTTCTCTGAAACCGTAACTTTTTCAAGTCGAATAATTAGATAAACCGTCGGCAACATAAAGGGTCTGCTAGGCTTCCTGGTGGAACTGGGTTGGCACGAATAACAGTAGTGCCAAAACCCCTACGCAAAATAGGCGCATTTATGACGTCGAGTTGTGGAAACCCAGCCCGTGTACAACCTATAACCTATAGATAAACTTTGTTTATAGGTTAGGTTTGTTTTATAAAAAATCTGAAAAGTTGTCAGTTTCTGAGAAAAACTAACTTATTTATTCTTATTATGAGGCTCCCACAAAAAATTACAGTCATTCATTCAGTAACATAAGAAGCTTAGTGTCTAGATCTGGACTATAATTCTAAACAGTGTGTGCACATAAATATTCCTAACTTTAAGACGAACTATTCACTAGATAGAATTACATATCAGTATTGCCGAATTTTCAAAAAAGGAGTTTATGCCAACACAATGGACAAAGACCACAACCGGGAATGGATGAAAATAAGTATCTGACCCCGGCAATGACATAATATAGCTGCTGCAGCTGTCAATATCATTGCCAGTGTCAGTTTACCACGGATTTTTAAGATATTTTCTTCTAATATGAGATGGATCAAACAAAGTGTCTTATTCACCGTCCTAAACCCAAAACCTAAGTGAGGAAATTGTTTATATTTTATTAAAGTGCTATAGAACCCTTTGTGGGGTAAACCAAAGAGAATCTTGCAAGCCTTTATTTATAAAACTTCCTTTGTTGAACCTTTCTTGCCTTTATATTATGCAGTAAATGAACTTACATCTAATAAGTTCATAAAAACAATATAATATAGATAACGTCGTTATAATAAAATAATATGTCAAACTAGCATACTTAAAATCCTTATGTATAATAAACTTTATAGGTGTTGCAGTCTGAGAAAGTAGTAAGCTAAGTTATGATCTGTGTTTAGCTATTATATTGTTACAGTTAAGTACCTTGTACATTTTTATTTGTTATAATTGTAATAAAGAATATTTAAAAACAAACCAAAAAACTGATAAGGAAACAACTAGGCAACATAGGCGATATAGGTTAGCAAATGCCAAGTAGCAACAGACTGGTACTCAGAGAGAAAATTGCTTACAACATGTGTGTTAAAATCTTCAACAAAATACCAGCCGAACTAAAAACATTGCCACATAATGTATTTAAAAGAAAGTTACTACTAACTTTTTTTTTGACTATTGTTTTTATAGTATTTAATGACTTTCTGACATACAAATTCTAAAACTACCTATACAATAACGATAAATATGACATACTTAATTACAAAAATAGCTGCTGTTTCTAATTTAAATTGCTCATTCTATGTAAATTTTATTCAGTGTCAAACAATTCTTTTAATTCTAGTTCTTCTATTTGTATTTTTATTTTTTATGAATGTGACATGGCATGCTTATTATTATTTTTATTACGACATATTATTCTAAACTATTCTTTTATGCCAGCTCTACCTGACATCGCCCCCCCCCCCATCTCTACTCTCTACATACAACCATCCATTCTTTTTTATATTTGTTGTAAATATTTATTTGCTTTTATTAAAATAAAGATAATTAATTCATGTTATGTACGTTCACAATATTAAATCATCTAATTGTATTTTTAGACATTTTGTATTGAGCCACAATTAACCTCGTAAGTCCAGTTTTTTTTTAATAAATAAAAATAAAATAAAACATAACCAACTAATAATAAACTATTATTTTGCTTGCATTTGACGTGTCATAAGCATGCATCAAATGTAATGCTAATGTTCACATGCCTGTTTGGGCTACACATATTAAGGAACAAGAAAATTACTGTGACACCTGTGCTTATTACCTAATGTTTAATGTGAATAAACAACATTTCATTTCGGACCTGAAAAGTCTGTAACTTTTTTCTGGTGCTAAGGAAGGTTATTCCTACTACCAAAAAAAGAATCAGGCACTTCTAAAATTTTCATCCATTCCCAATTACCCTTACACAAGAAAGCAGACAAAAATAAATCAATAATTAAGGTAAACGTCCACTGTTTCGGCATGTTAAGCCTCTTATGAACTAATATTTTTTTTTAAGCGTTACTGAACATGATATCGCTTTGAAATCTTTTGTGTGATGAATATTGATATCTTGGCTATTATTTAATGAAAGAATTATATAGTTTTAGTTTCAATATCTATTTTTTATAAATTTATTTGTAAACCTCTTATTTGAACCCCATTTCGTGATAAAATTTGGCTCTGCTCCTAAGTTTGTGAGTTCGTGGCCCCTGTTTCGGCATAAAGTTTTCGAGTACCTGATAGTAAGAGATATGTTTTATTTATGCATATACACCCTCATTTGTTATTTGGTATTGAGCAAGATTATTGAAGAGGTAAGTAATATCATAAATACTGACAAAATCCAATAGATGGCCTGGGTAAAACTCGGGTAAATTTAAAATCCCGTGACTTTTGTTGTTTTTTCGGGATTTTTTTTTTAAATGTAAGGTTAAATAACTTAATCAATAGTACAGGGTCACCCTTTCGAAAGTATGTAACATAGGTAACCTATTTAAATTAACCAAAACTGTTTAATTTGAGATAAATATTTAGACAACCTTTGGGACGTGACACATATCTGTAAACGCTATTCTGTTTAATAGGGTATAAAGTTACCTTTCACTTCTTAAAAAAACCCCTTTAAAATAAAGAAAGTTCCGGGAGTAGTAAGTCCCGGGATTTTAAAGGTTTAAAATATAAATATCTTCAATAATTTTGGTTTATTTTCTTAACAACGTATCTACCTATGTATTGATTATATGAGATTGATTTACCTGAAAAAAAATCTAGTCAATGTTGTATGGGTCACACTTTTTAAAGAACAATCTTATACTGTTTTATGTAACCTTTCAATAAATAAAAATAGTCCCGCAAAAATAATTAATACCCAGGCATCAATATTGCATTTTATCGAAGTACATGTTACCTCTTCAAGAAGAATATCAAATAACAGACGAAGGTACACAATTCCCATACCTTATCTACTACTAGGATTGATTTGTGTTTACCTACCACTATATAATTCTCTGTCACGAACTTGGGAAAAAGTATTAAAAGTGGTTGTCCCTTGTTTCGTGTTACTAGTTCTTGGATATTCCCGCAATTAATAATGTAGATCATATTTAAATTATGTTCAATAACCATTAACTACCCTACATGTAATAAATAAACATAAAAATACAGGACAGAAATCAAGCAATAAAAAAAATTATGCTACAAGGAAATATGCGAATTCACCTTAAAATTGTAAATGTAGGTCACGTTCAACCTCGTTTTACGGGAATTCTAGTGAACAAAAGATATACCGAATTTAGCTCATAGAAAACCTCATTAAATACATTATCTGTTTTTTAAATTTACATTAACAATTTCTCAAGTATTATTTAAATACAAAATATACAAGGATGTATCTAGAAAGTCCTTGATTCAGTAGTAACACGAAATAGGGGCCACACGAAAAATATAACGGCCGCTAGTTCGTGAGTCCATTAATTGCGATTTTAAGGGACTCCTATACCTAAATATACAATCATTTCTTATTAAATCAATTGTTAAGGAACTACACAAAGCACTGTTAAAAGATTTTTTCAAATGGACTTCCGTTTGCCTCTCAATTCCCTTAAGAAGTGGAAGCGAGCACCTTACGTCTACAACAAGTTCGCGCATACCGCACAGCTGTTCTCAGCCGACTAAGAGTTTCCAGCGTTATATTGCTATTAGTTTAGTCGTCAAAATGTTAGAATTATTTTTTTGGATAGATTAAATGATAGAGATTTTTTACAAATGTATTATTTCAATAAAAAATATTTGAATTGCTTATTATATGCGTCAGAAACAAAATTAACGAAATTATGTACTAGCACGAACTTGTGGCCCGTTACCTTATAGGTCAATAAGCTTGATGAATAACCTATACAATATATTTTCCAAGTTTATATTAGGACGAATAACACAAACCCTAGACGAAAACCAATCAAGAGAACAAGCCGGTTTCCGAAAACAATTATCTACAATAGACCACATCCTGGTAATTAAACAAGTAGCAGAGAAATGCCGTGAATATGGACAATATATTTATTTATTTATTCTAGCAAAATATAAAGTAGAGTAGGTACATATGTTTCAGTCCAGTTCAGAAAATCTCAACCTTATCACAGACTTTTTTCTATGCTTTAACGAAAGCAAATTAGAAGTACTACAACTCTATTTCCCATAATATTTGTCATATGACTAGCGATTTTCCCAATTTTTTAAACGAGATGGGAGCAATACTTGATCAATTTTCGGGTAAAATTAACCATCTTCGAAGGACCATCGCTTTGTCTATAGATAGGGTTTACAGACTCATGGTATGGCTCAAATTGTTGCAAATTTAATAAACTTCTAAAATGTTGTATATTTTGTTTGTCAGATCATTCAGAATCAGATCAGAGCAGTCATTTTGTTATAGATCAAAAAGAAAAAAAAAGCCCAAAACTTCGCAGTTTATCGCGTGTTGCGCAGCTAGCACAAGTTTATCGAAGTTGCAAATTTGTGTCCACACTACTCTGACTGGTCCATACAACATACCAAAAAACCAGAAATACATCATGTTTTGCGATTTTAGCCTGTTTTTGTGTCGATTCCTACTGGCGTATATACCAACACTGCGTTATCAATCTTAACATGAGGAAACTACCTTATTAATTCGATATTGTTCTTAGCATAGTCAACTAGACACAGTTTTATTATAATGTTTTTTTATTTTATTTTTATTTGGAAACAAAAAACTGTCACCATTCTATTTCTAGGGTCGTTAGGACTTGTCAGTTATTTTTGCCCGCTTTGTTATTTCAGCCATTAGTTAAGGCTGGAACTCCGACTAATGTTATTTCAGCCATTAGTTAAGGCTGGAACTCCGACTAATGTTATTTCAGCCATTAGGTAAGGCTGGAACTCCGACTAATGTTATTTCAGTCATTAGGTAAGGCTGGAACTCCGACTAATGTTATTTCAGTCATTAGGCAAGGCTGGAACTCCGACTGATGTTATTTCAGCCATTAGGTAAGGCTGGAACTCCGACTAATGTTATTTCAGCCATTAGGTAAGGCTGGAACTCCGACTAATGTTATTTTAGTCATTAGGTAAGGCTGGAACTCCGACTAATGTTATTTCAGTCATTAGGTAAGGCTGGAACTCCGACTAATGTTATTTCAGCCATTAGGTAAGGCTGGAACTCCGATTAATGTTATTACAGTCATTAGGTAAGGCTGGAACTCCGACTAATGTTATTTCAGCCATTAGGTAAGGCTGGAACTCCGACTAATGTTATTTCAGTCATTAGGCAAGGCTGGAACTCCGACTGATGTTATTTCAGCCATTAGGTAGGGCTGGAACTCCGACTAATGTTATTTCAGTCATTAGGCAAGGCTGGAACTCCGACTGATGTTATTTCAGCCATTAGGTAGGGCTGGAACTCCGACTAATGTTATTTCAGTCATTAGGCAAGGCTGGAACTCCGACTGATGTTATTTCTGCCATTAGGTTGGGCTGGAACTCGGACTAATCACTCATATTAATTTATAATCGTGTTTCATTTTTTTTAAGACGTTACAAACATTCCACCCGGAATTAATTATTTAGATCAAAATGAACCATTCATTGGTTTTTTTGGATGCGGGTGGCGCAGGACCGGTCACTTTGGCACTCCTTGGGGGAGGCCTATGTCCAGCAGTGGACGTCTTTCGGCTGATATGATGATGATGATAATGATGATTGGTTTTTTTGTATGATTTATCTTGAAAATTATAGAGCAAATGTAAATGAATAAAAATAAAGATTAATTATTCCCTACTACGAGTAGTTGTCAGTAAAATGACTGGACTAAAAATAGAGATGTGGTTGTTTGGCAGTGCGCATTAAGGAAGAGGCGGAATGCAGCGAGTGGGAGGAGGGGGCGGGGGGCGCGGAGCAGGACCCGCGGTGTGTTGCGCAGGAGTCGGCAGGGGAGCTGGGACATTATCTGCCATTCGACAGGATTAACACACTTTGTGGTATGAGGCAGCAACTTCTGTGTAAGATGATATACTTACATAATCATATTATTCTGCAAATAGGCCACAAGGGCATTTTTACAAGTCAAAATGTATATCAGTTATCTCTAAATCATACATGTCAAAAAGATCCATTTCTGTACATTAAACTATGAAATTCGAAATTGTAGATATAAATGGGGTACCTTAACAACAATTGTTCCTTACATTACGTTCCCATCAACACTATTAATTTACGCAAAAAAACGAACTCTGATTTTTAGACAGATTTGACAGGGTTCGATTCCCGGCCGTGTATGAGGCTTTTTTGAAAATATTTTAATGCAGTTTTTTATTTTTTCTAAAATCCGTCTCGTGACTCTTAAGGCGACGTGAGCTCCAAAAACTGATTTTTAAAAAATCGTAGCTCTTGTTTTGGTTATAATTTGACGACCGCTTTAGCCTAGTTGGTAGTGACCCTGCCTACGAAGCAAGAGGTCCTGGGTTCGAATCCCGGTAAGGGCATTTATTTGTGTGATGAGCACGAATATTTGTTCCTGAGTCATGGATGTTTTCTATGTATTTAAGTATTTATTTCTCTATATAAGTATATATATCGTCGTCTAGTACCCATAGTACAAGCTTTGCTTAGTTTGGGACTAGGTTGATTTGTGTAAGATTGTCCGCAAATATTTCCGCAAATATTTATAATGCGGCTGCCTTAAATTTAATTAGCAATCTTGAGCCCTTTCTCAAGGGTAATCAGCTATTCGAATCCTGAGTTTTTGACTTTCGCTCGATAGAAAAAAATCACGAACATAGGTCTAAAATACACTTTAAAAAATCGTAACAAATTATGCACAATAGCTAAATATACTAAAATTGGTTCTAAAAATCGGCAATGTCATGTTTGAGGGAAATCAGCTATTACTTTTTTATTTATTAAAACGCACAAAAAATTAAAATTAAAAAAACATGATATCCGCGCTACCAAACACGCACTTCCATCTCGCTCACGCTTATGCTCAGTGAGAGGGAGAGAAGACCACGAACCTACGTCCCCTTAAGAGTCCGTACCGGCCCGGAAAAAGTTCGATTGTAGGTATTATTAACCGTCCCGAGCGCGCCAGCGCTGGTGTTGTAGTGGGGGTCGAGCGAGGCGGCTAGGTCGGCGTAGACTAGTATTGATACTTTAACCGTTTTATCAGACTTTTTCGTTTCTTAATATTTGTATGTACTATGTATTCAAATAAATTATTAGGTAACTTAGAAGAGTATCGTTCATTGTAATGTATTTATGTAATAACTACAAATTCAGAATTCATTTAGGTACTTACTTGTTTGGCGACCGCTTTAGCCTAGTTCGTATTGGTAGTGACCCTTCTACGAAGCTGGTGGTTCTGGGTTCGAATCTAACCTACTTTATAAGATCTCACATTTTTAAATAACAGCAACTGTTATAGGTATCCAATAAAGCAAAGACATAGAGTTTAATACTTGTTCATAATGTTATTTTGTTCCTGTAAATACATATTTGGATTTTGCATAGAACTTGGCACTCATTTAGATCTCCATTCTTTTTGCGGCGAAGCCCACAGCCAAGCATAATTTTTGTATTGAACTTGGCTCTCCTTTTTTAGGGTTCCGTAGTCGACTAGGGACCCTTATAGTTTCGCTTTGTCTGTCCGTCCATCCATAATCTCAGTAATTGTGCTCAAAAAAAGCGGCCAAGTGCGAGTCGGACTCGCACATGAAGGGTTCCGTTGAATAAATTGCTTTTTACGATTTATGACGTATTAAAAAAAACTACTTACTAGATCTTGTTCAAACCAATTTTCGTTGAAAGTTTGCATGGTAATGTACATCATATATATTTTTTAGATTTATCATTCTCTTATTTTAGAAGTTACAGGGGGGGGGGGGGGACACATTTTACCACTTTGGAAGTGTCTCTCGCGCAAACTATTCAGTTTAGAAAAAAATGATGTTACAAACCTCAATATCATTTTTGAAGACCTATCCATCCACACGTATGGGTTTGATGAAAAAAACATTTTTGAGTTTCAGTTCTTAGTATGGGGAACCCCAGAATGTATTGTTTTTTTTATATTTTTGTGTGAAAATCTTAATGCGGTTTACAGAATACATCTACTTACCAAGTTTCAACAGTATAGCTCTTATAGTGTCGGAAAAAAGTGGCTGTGACATACGGACGGACAGACACAGACAGACAGATAGACAGACATGATGAATCTATAAGGGTTTCTTTTTTGCCATTTGGCTACGGAACCCTAAAAACCAACAACGCAAAGCGAGTTTTCCCTACAAGTTAAAATTTTATCGAAATTACTATTTTCCAGAAACCAGCACGAACTTTTAGTAGGTATATTGTTAGACATGTTATGTGCACCGCAAAACTGAAAAGAGACAGTTTCTAAAGTGTCTAGGTCATTACTAATGACATAATCTTCATTGCCGAGGAGGCTTTTTTTAAAAGTGAGATTTTTACCTGAACCATGTAATAATGTAATAGATATAAACGTGTGTTATATCATGTAAAAGCTAAGTAAATATGCTATAATTATTGCCAATATAAGGGTTCCTGGACGACTCTCAACTCGGGTGCGCCTGTGCCTGAGGAACAGGACCGCCAACGGTTGTGGGATGACGTGGGGGGAAAGCGGACGCTAGACAGTCTACTGGAGGGCGCTGTGGGTGTGGATAAGATAAGACTCATGGCGGTATCAAGGCCAGAGTCTGGGGCGTGGCTACACGCTCTCCCTTCTCCACATTTGAGTACCCTTCTGGATGATGACTCGTTGCGGGTGGCCGTGGCTCTTCGCGTGGGCTGTGATGTTTGTGAACCACATGTATGCATCTGCGGCGCTATGGTGGAGAGTAGCGGTCATCATGCACTGAGTTGTTGTCGGTACGCAGGAAGGTTCCCACGTCACCATGCCCTAAATGACATTGTTCGGAGAGCCCTTGTGTCGGCGAATGTGCCGTGTGTGCTGGAGCCTCCAGGTCTTAACCGATCTAATGGTAAAAGGCCGGACGGTTTGACTTTGGTGCCCTGGCAAAAAGGCAAGTGTCTGCTCTGGGACGCCACATGTGTTAGTACTTTTGCTGCTTCGCACATAAGTCGCACCATGCGGGCGCCTGGAGCCGCTGCTGAGCTGGCGGCAGTGCGGAAGAGGGACAAGTACGCGTGTCTTTCCAATTATTTATTTGTTCCGCTTGCGGTGGAGACGACTGGGTGTTGGTGCGCTGAGGCCAAAATCTTTTTTAGGGAAGTAGGGCGTCGCTTACATGAAAGAGGACTTGATCCCCGCTCTGGGTCATTTCTGGTGCAAAGGTTAGCCATAGCTGTTCAGCGCGGCAATGCGGCCAGTGTGATGGGAACCTTTGCACCTGGAGTGGCTCGGGGAGGGTTGTTTGATGTTTAGTTTTAGGATTAGGAATAGGTTTAGGTTACTTAGTAATACGTTTAAGTTTGTTATTGTACTCTGTCTTATGTGAATAAATATACCTAAGTAATAACTAATAAAGGGTTCCATATATCCTTAAATTGAAGAGGTATATGCAAAATATTAGACATGAAAAGTGAAAGGCCCCAGCTTCCGCTTTTAGAAAAGTCTAAATTAAACCCAAACTATGTACTTCCTGCATGCAAATGTGATATTATATGAAAGGTAATACAATATGCTATAACTCGTTTTAGCATTGTGATTCGATATAATGATACGTTTCAGAGCAATTTAAATTCCCGAAAATCGAATGTCAGCAGGCTTTTCAGTTTTCTTCTCTATAATTTTGCAAATATCTCTTAAATTTATGGATATATGGAATCACAATGGTGGAAAGAATTATAGCATATTTGTTTAGCTTTAATATGATATAACAAACGTTTATATGTATTACATGTTTCAAATTCCCACTTTTCAAAAAGCCTCCGCAGCAATGAAGATTAATGTCATTACGGATGAACTAGACACTTTAGAGACAGTCTCTCTGCAGTTTTGCGGTGCACATAATATGTCAAACAGTATACTAAAAGCTCGTGTTGGTTTCTGGAAAATAGTAATTTCGATAAAATTAATCATGTAGGGAAAACTCGCGTTGCGTTGTTGGTTTTTTGAGCACAATTTTCTTAATTTTGCTCTTGTCTTTAAATAAAAAACTAAAATGGAAAGCTAAAATACTAGATATCATTGGTTTTGTACATTATATTCGTGTATCTTTTCTAGTTTTGCCGCAAACTCTGAAAGTCCTTTGATTTTTTAATACTTTTGCTAATAGTACTTAAACTAGCATAAATATCAATGAATTATTGACAATTTATTCAGCTTTCATTTGGTCCCCACACATGTTTATGTACATTGCATGGTTCGGGCGTAATTTAAACTTATCCAAGTGCGGCCGTGGCGTTTTTGATGACGTCATTATAGGGGAGACAAACTCCTTAGAGATTGTCTCGCGTCAGTTTTGGAATCCAGGGGACATGCCTAACAACATACCTAAATATGGAGCCGGTATCCGAAAGTGAAGTATTTGTTCGATGGAATCCCCTAACAACACGCGCTATACATTGCTCAACGATAAATTTTCAAAAATTAATTACTCTTAGGTAGTTAAGATTAACTTACAATTTTCTTACAATATCGGTGAATGAAGACTAATTAAGAACCTCCTTCTATGGAACATAGGTTAAAAATGTTAGTAGTTCAATGAAAATATTTTCATTAGTAGTACAAATGCATTAGTAATAGAATTTCATATAAAAAGCCAAAAGTAACAAAAAACATTAGGTATACCGATTGATCAAGACTGCCTCGTCGCGCTATAATTCCCGCTAGCCCACGCGCCCGAAGCTACGTGACCAGAGGGGTAATCACGTAACGTTCGTCAGTACAATTTAACTGTCAATTTTCCATATAAAAAGTGACATTTAGACCTACCCGACGTTCGTACAATGCGTTACGTGATCGACTTACTTGAAATCGACGAGCGACGTGACCGTTCCCTGGAACCGCTTGGCGGCGACTGCCGATTCGAGCGCCGTGCACGGTGTTTTATTACGAATTTTAGGGTGATTTGAAATATTTTTTATGCCAAAATTTACTTCTACTTATAAATATATTTTTACATTTACGAATAGCCCTTGAACTGGAGTTTCTTATTATGAATTCATATTTTTGAAATAATGTGCTAAATGGCCTAAAATACTGGCGATTCTTCGTGTGTTTTTACTAAAAAGTTGTTGGATAGAAATACGGTTTTACTCAACAATTTAATATATAACTTATAAAATGTTTTCCACTTATTCATAAGAAGACTATCAACCCGATATAGATTTATTTGTTTCATGTCGATTTGAAATCAAATAGTTCTTCAAATCTAAGTCCTTTTACACGTCTCCGAGCGAAAATTGAGAAAACAGCTTTTGGGCTGACCCAAAATATGATAAATTGAGACCTAAATGTAAACAACTTTTTCCATTATTCAACTTGAATTGAAATGATCTTTCATATTACGCAATAAAATCTGTAGGAATATGAATATTTATTAAGATATGACCTCATAAAGTTTAGCGAATTCAGCAAACGGTTGTGTACGGACTCTTAAGAGCAATTTCCAGTATCCCTTATAGTTTCGGATTTTCCCTCACTGCTCCGTTTGAATAATACACCCTTAATACATGATTCTAAAATCTAACTGAACAGCTGGTATGTTACCAGCGCCATGTTGGAGCTCCTGCGTCGCGCTCCGGGACCACACTTACGCCAGCACGGAGTATACACCCGGGGACGGTGAGTGCACTGGGTTGGGCTTTTAACATCAAAGCCTTGGTCAGACACGCGGCGCGACGCAGCGCCGCGGTCGCGCCGCGTGATGCCGACGCGGTGCCTGTTCAAACAGGGCGCGCGCGGATCGCGCCGGCCTCGCGCTCTCAACACGCCCTCATCGCGCGCGCGAACGCGGCGCGACCGCGGCGCGATGCGGGCGTGATGCGGGCGTGATGCGCGGCGCGATGCGGGCGTGATTCGCGCCCGGATACAGGATACCGGAAACATTAATTTTTTCTATATCCATACCTAATCACAAATAAATAAAAATAATAAAATAAAAATAAAAAGCATTTATTTCGGACAAAATAATCCATAGATGTTAGTATTACAATAAACTTAAATAACTATGTTAGTACCTAAACTTAAGTGCTGAGAGGTCCAGTGTCTGATTAGGGCGCTGTCCCATCTCTCTGCCACGACAGCCAGGAGACCGTGGCGGCTGGTGCGCACTCTGCGGAGCGTCACGGCGCAGCGCTTGCGCAGCGTGGCGTGGAATCCATCCACATGCGCGTCGGCGAACATGCCCGACGCGCTACAGTATCGCGGCAGCCGCAACAATACCCTGAAGGCGTCGTTATATTGTACACGCATGGCATTAATAGCACGCTGCGTGTACCTCGTCCACAGGCTACAGGCGTACAGCGAAGTACAGTACGATCGAAAAAGTGTCACTTTAACTTGCGCTGTACACCTGCTGAACCTCCGGGCTATCATGTTGGCCCTGACGGCCAATGCCCTACGCTCGCGTTCGATATCCGCATCGTCACGCAGATCATCGGTGACCAAGTGCCCAAGATATTTAAATTAATAAACTCTATTAAGTAGCTCGCCATTCAAACGAATAGGTGGGACATGAGATGGGCACTTGTTCCCCGCCTTAAATACCATGTACTCGCTCTTGAGCACATTGTACTTCAGGCCGTGACTTAGAGCATAGGATTCGCATTTCTCAATCAGTACACGCATACCACCAACCGAGGGGCTCAGCAGTACCATGTCATCAGCATAGCTTATGTTATTAAAACAAACCCTGTCTATGTGACAACCAACATGAATACTGCTAAGCCCACCGATAAGGGCATCCATGTACAGATTGAAGAGCTTGGGGGAGGTAAGCCCCCCCTGCCTGACCCCGCACTCCAAGCCATATTCGTCCGACAGCTCGTTACCCCAACGAACACTATTTCGCTGGCTCGCGTACCAACATCTAAATATGCGTGTGAGTTCCTTAGGAAATTGCACTTCGTCTAGTTTTTTCCAAAGTAGGTCGTAATTTACAAGATCGAAGGCTTTGGAAAGATCTAAAAAACACGCATATATAGGCGTCTTCCTGCGGGTGTAGTATTCAACGGCCTGCTTCAAACAAACAATTGCATTTTCGGTAGATAATCCGGCGCGAAAGCCGAACTGCGCGTCATTTAGTTTTATATACCTATCCAATTGTAAGTTAAGCAGGCCATCGAATACCCTGGCTACAATTGTTGCCAGCGAAATAGGTCGATAGTTGGCTTTGTTTGATATGTCACCCGTCTTGTTTTTGACAATAGGAATCACAATTGTTTTTGTCATGATCGGCGGTAGGTACGAGTGACATATACAAAGATTAAAAAACATCGCTAGCACTCGGGGTAGGTGAGGACCAGCAAACTGCAAGTGCTCAATACTTAGATGGTCGTGTCCAGGAGATTTGCCCCTTTTCATTTCCTTTAGGACCTTAGTTACGTCACTAACACTGAGTCGGGTCTGAATGTCACTCACTGCCATGTCAGCATCGAGCACCTGCTGCCGCGGAGCCCCACCGGCGGATGTGTGGGAAGGCTTAAAATGCTCCATAAACACGTTAGCAACGCACTTCGGATCCGAGATACCGTCCACACTAACAGAAAGTCCAGGCCTAGACTCCATCTTTTTTGTTATTTTCCAAAAGTTTCGGAAATCATTGGTTTTATGATGCGTGGCAAGCAAATCCATCTTCATTTGCTCTTGGTGTTGTTGAACCCACCTAAGACGCGACTTAAATACTTTGCGACTATTACACATAGCATCATAAATAGGTCCACCAGCAGGTTTACCGTACATGATCCAGTCCTGGAATCTAGCCCTGGCCTCCCCGTGTGCGCCACTAACATGCTTATTCCATCCTATCACTCTATTATTTGCAATGCGGCGACCAGCGGTGACAGCCTTGCTGTATAAAGAAGCTTCACATAACGACGTCATTATTTTGAGGTACAGGTCGTCAAGAAACTTACAATGAGCAGCGTTATTTATACAGCACCCGTCACAGCAGTTCTGAAAATCGGAAGGAAAATCAATGGTTTTCAACAGCTCGTTGCATTTATTAGTATATTTTTCGATTTCCTGAGATGTCCTCTCCCCCCAAACAAAATGTTTCCCACTTGAGACTTCATTATTATTATTACTATTACATATAAGCTTAGGTCTTACCAAGTTAAAGTTACATTCTATTAAAAGGGGGTAATGATCGGAACAGTACACGTCATAGTCAATACAAACATCAACAACCGTTTCCCACCCGGCTGATGTGGTGACGCAATGATCCAGCCATCGCTTGGATCCGTGTGCTTCACTTAAGTAGGTGTGTGCGTCCGAGCCTATGCCTAGTTTAACGGTATCAACACAAATCCAGTCCTGTTCCGTACAAAAACTAAACAATTCGTCACAAAACAATTCGCCCGGATGCGCATTGAAGTCACCTAATATATAAACAGTTTCCACGCAATTTTCCTTCACTATAGCGCTCATAGCACTCATACATTGTACAAAATCCGGCAGGTTATCAACACTGTTGACGGGCATGTATACAGAAAATATTATAAGTATTATAACATGCTTATCACCAGACGCTATCTTGATCGCACTAATCCTAACATTGTCGCACTGTATAACCGAGGCAGATGGAAACATCTTCTTACGCCACAGAAGCGCCGTCCCGCCGTACGGCCTGCCGCGCAGCATTCCCGCCGAAGTGTCCACTGCTGAGGTCCCAGTGCAGGCAAACTCATCATTTATCGTATTTAGATACGCCAAATCGTGTGATAGAATCCACGTCTCTTGTAAGGCTATTATATCAGCTGAGATGCACAATCGCCTAACGTCGTCTATCGATCGTTTAATATTGCGACAGTTAAAAGAACAAAGGCTCACTGTATTTACTCCCATTGTTTACCTTGTTGTTCGATAGCGTCGTAGGCGTCGTAGCATAACAAAATAACTAATAATTATGCTACGCTCGCACTAAGCACTGCGCGCTGCCTAACGTCCGACTGATGTGTGTGACCCAGCGCGGCGCAGCGTGCCGCCGCGTCCGCGCCGCGCAGCGCTGCGCCCGCGCCGCGTGAACGCAAGGGGCCGCGCGGCGCGGGGCGCGACAGAAGCGGGGTGCGATGCCGGCGGGACGCAGTCTGTTTGACGTCGCTAACCTGTTAGCATGTGTCGCGGTCGCGCCGCGCGACCGCGGCGCTGCGTCGCGCCGTGTGTCTGACCAAGGCTTTACGAGTGGCTGAAACGTGCGTGTGTAATCGTTTATTACAAGCTTTTTATTAACTTGCAATGTACTCGTATGTAAGTATGTAATTTGTTCGGGTGGAATCTTGCAACTAAATTTTGAAGCAGATATCTTCAACCGATTGAGCTGTAATTTTGGGTAAAGGTATAGTTTGGGTGACAATTCAATATTATAATACCATCGAGCTGATCTGATGACGGAGACAGAAGGTGGCCATGGGAATTCAGTACTTAACCGACGCAGCCCCGTTGAGTTTGGGCTCGTTAGAATCGTCTCAATGAGTTGTTGATGACGGTATACAGAAAAGTACAGTCGGCGATAAAAGCTTGTACCAAAAATGTAATTTTTGACAGAAACTTATTAGTAAACTTGGAACAATTATTGATACAAATACATGAACGGGAAAAGGTGTCGTGGGACCCGAAATCAATCAGCTGTCATCATGTCCGACGCCATTTTGAACAACGCGCAATGTCGGCTCGCCGCGAGCATACTGCCTCGCCCGCGCTTGTTTATGTGCAACTATTTGGCTCGCGAGCAGCTCGCCGATGCCTCAGGCTGAGCCGCTCTATCTTCTTAGGCACCTAAATATATAAACACAAAACAACTTAATACCCCTTTCAGATCCGGCCAATACAATTGTGCGGGTTGATTACATTTAATTGTCAAATCAAAAACATATATCAATATACTTCATTTTACGTTAGCAGGGTCTTGTTTCTTCGGTCTGAAAGGGCTATGCATGTTCTTTATTTTTGACCTTTGTGGATGTACAGTCAGCATCAAAAGTAGCTACGCAATCGAAGACGTCAAAATTCTTATTCCCTTTTAATAAAGACTTTTGGCGTCTTCATTTGCGTAGCTAC
The DNA here is from genome assembly GCA_963854355.1 of Epinotia brunnichana. Classification (NCBI taxonomy): domain Eukaryota; kingdom Metazoa; phylum Arthropoda; class Insecta; order Lepidoptera; family Tortricidae; genus Epinotia; species Epinotia brunnichana. The sequence continues at coordinate 21,808,020 of OY977958.1, read as the reverse complement.
TTTTGATGCTGACTGTACAAGGTGTCTACGGGATCGGGTTGAGGGTAATTTTATGCATTGTATTTATGTAAGCAAACAGAGTTAAATGAAACATAGTCAATGCGATCTTACCTATGTTTTACAAACAATAAACAAATTGAAATTAAATTGAAATTGATCTCTTTCAGACAACGTTTGGGTAGGAAGTGGAGACAATACTAAACAATTTAACACGTTTCCTGTCCGAGTGCCCCACCCCCCCCCAATGATGCGTCATGCACCTGCTATTCAGGAGTCCGTGCCACAATGGATTCACAGCTTCGAATCGCAAGCAGACTTGGACGGATGTCCCTTGTTTTGTCGACAAACTTTTCATCGAATTTCGTTTCGTCGAAAACGTTTCAAGTAACATTTAGTTCACGAATTATTGTTTGGTATAATTTTATTTCATGACCAGTAGGTCAATCACGTAACGCATTGTACGCGCGTCTAACAGTAAAATCACAATCTAACTGTCATTTCTCCATATAAAATTGACATTTAGACCTTACAGACGCGCGTAAGAAAAGTTACGTGATCGACCCACAGATCATTCCAATTTTTATTATTTTATAGAATAACTGGTCAGGGAATATTATCTGGCAAATTATTCATTTTGTATGAATTTTAAATGGCAGAATAACAAAACAACGAATTTCATTTGTACGAAATTTAATTACAACATTACAAAACAATCAAATTAAACTGATTACCTACAGGGGTTTAACTAGATTAAGGCAGTCAGAATAAGGGGGGATGGGGGGTGGAGCACCCAACAAGGAGGGCTCGGGGGGCACGGCCCCCCGCAGTAAAAAAACAAACAACCGTAACAATTGCATTATAAGTAGGTTAGGTTAGGGTTCGCTTGTGTCCTTCAGAGCGGAAATAGGCACCCCGCTAAGCGGGGTGACGTCGACACGCTAGCGGTTAGGTTAGGTTAAAATAATTGCCGTGCGGTAAAAATTATGAGGTCAAACCATGTTCAAACATGTTCTTAGTAATGACAGTATGAATAGTTATGTGTCAAGATAAACAACTTAAAATCTCAAGTACCCTCATTCAGCGCGTGGATCCCGATTGCATTGCGTTCCGTTCTCAACATAATGTCATAGATGCCTAGACTTGTGTATGCCTACTATCTTAAATTTAAATAATAATCCTTGTAATAATTTGTATGTTAATTAAAAATATTTGAAACAATAAATCACAAAACGTTTTCCATGATATGATACAGCTATTGAATGAATCATCCGGCAAGTAAAATTACACGATATAAAATCAGTTGTAATGACCATTCCACGAACTGAATTGTCGACGAAATGAAAATACATGAAACGTTGACTTTGTTGTGAAATTCGACGAAGTGAGTGTCGACAATTTGATGATAAACCCACTTGGACGTGTGACATTGTCAGATCATTTTGTATGGGGGCAGTGAACATGTTAACATTTATTTACAGACACCACACGGGGTATCCTTTACACTTGTTTGTTAATGTCAAATCCATTTTCAAATTGTCTGTAGTTATTTTTTCGTCAGAGTGTGTAAAGACGGAGCCTTCGTGTTCAGCAAGCGAGTGGGCGGACTTGTACGCCGAGCACGCGGTGAAGGAGGAGCTCGTGCTCGGCCCGGAATGCGAGCTACGCCCGCGCGCGCGCGCCGTGCCCGGAGGTAAGCACTGTCATATCTGCAAACATGGCCGACGTCGCGTCTCCTTGGTGGTCGATGATTTTGCTTAACACATTCCCCGTCCGAGTGATGATGGATCAAGCACCTTCTTTTCAGGAGTCCGTGATTCGACTATGGATTATGCGCGGAAGCCCCGTGTCTCGCGGCGCACTCTGAGGGGGTGCTCCGTGAGGGTCCAGCGCGTCCCGCACCGCAGGGTGCCGCCCGTGCGCACGCGGGGCTCCGACCGAGACACGCCCATGACTCGTGCTCACGAGGACTCTGACATCGGAGAGGAAATATACAACACAATCGATTATGACAAAGACCCGACATGTGACCTGTGTGGGTGGAGCTTTGCTCTGAAGTCAGATCTAATGAGACACGTCGTGGTCCACATCCACACGCCGGAAGGCACGGAGCTGGAGGAAGGAAGTGGCGGCGATCAGAATAGTGGTGAGTTGTTGTACTTTTCTGTCTGCTAATTGGTAGTTTTAGGATCCACAGTGCCTCTCAATGTGTACTTAAGTCTTTTGCAAAGGATATGTGTTGACGAGCACAGGATGTTTGATGCCTCTGGTCCGGTAGCAGACGCAGTAGTATCCGGGGCAAAAATACATTGCGCTGTACCCTACCCCTCTCAACCGGCTAATTCTAGGGTCGAATACTCTGTTGTCCTCGTACGCAAGCAGTGGCAATCGGATAATTTTTTAATCGTTGTATGAAACCTCTTGCATTTTTTTTTGTAATTCTACCGTTTCGACGGGAACCTGTCTATAGGCGATTTAACTTTCGGGCATCTGAAGCTACCTACCATACCTAGTGTTTCGCGATCGCGATGTGTTTCCCGTTAGGAAGAAAAAAATCTTCCATTTCAACTGGTTAGGCGCCATTCGCCAATCCAAAGCGTCATGTCGTATAAGGTGACCAATCATTTTCCCTCTCCTATTCTCTATCGTTTTTATCAGTTTCCTTTTCTCTCCCACTCTTCTCAGCACTTCTTCATTTGTGATTTTTTTCTGTCCAGCTAATTTTCTCCATTCTACGCCAACACCACATTTCCAATGCTTCCATATATTCTTTATCTCTTTGAGTCATGGTTCACACCCATATAAAGTTCAATGACAAGGGTAATGTTGAAAACTATCGACCTATTGCCATTCTGTCGTCCACCGCCAAACTCTTTGAAATAATATTGAATAGGCTAATAGCTCCTCAAATTAAGCCGCAACTGTGTGGCGCTCAACATGGTTTTCGGCAGGGACGTTCAGTGGAGACCAACCTTCTAACCCTGGTTGACTCGATCTCTGAACACTTTGATAAAGGGATTCAAGTTGACGTGTTGTACTTCGACTTTAAAAAAGCCTTTGATCACGTAAATAATGACGTCTTATTGAGTAAACTGAGTCACATTGGCTTTTCGCCTAAATTACTCAGATTCTTTGCCAGCTATCTACGTGGCAGGCAACAGTTTGTACAACACGGATGTTTTATTTCTGAACCACACGCGTCTGGAGTCAGCGAGGGTTTAATTTTAGGTCCACTTCCTTTTGGCGTCATGATTAATGACCTAGCTTTAGTTCTAAAGAGCGCTGCATGCCTACTCTACGCCGACGACTTTAAGTTGGTGTATGGTGTGCAGCAGCGCTCAGATTGTCAATCTCTTCAAGAGGACATTAATCGGTTACTTGAATGGAGTATTAAAAATAAGCTTCTCTTCAATATTGAAAAGTGCTCCGTGATGTCTTTTGGTCAGACCCGTAATCCACTGCACTTCGAATATCGGCTTGGCACACAAGTCATGATCCGTGTCAATACCGTGAAGGATTAAGGCGTCATCTTTGATCCACACCTCAACTTTCATGAGCACATGAAAGCTTTAGCAGTTAACGGTTTTAGAAGGTTGGGGTTCGTTATGCGGAACACACGTGACTTCGACAGCCCATGTGCCACTTTACTTTACTTACTTAAACTTGTTTACACTGCCCTGGTACGTAGTAAATTGGAAGCTGCATCGATTGTCTGGAACCCTTATGAGTCCTTTTACGCCTTGCTGCTTGAAAAAATCCAAAAAAACCTTTCTGAGATTTTTTTATAAAAAATGTACGGGTACTATCTTTTTTAGGGTTCCGTACTCAAAGAGTAAAACGGGACCCTTTTACTAAGACTTCGCTGTCCGTCCGTCCGTCTGTCTGGCTGTATCTCAAGAGCCGTGGTAGCTAGAGAGTTGAAATTTTCACAGATTATGTATTTCTGTTGCCGCTATAACAACAAATACTAAAAACAAAATAAAATATTGACCGTGATTTTTTTGCCGTTTTTATACATAATGGTACGGAACCCTTCGTTCGCGAGTCCAACTCGCACTTGGCCGGTTTTTTATACCCTACAAAGTTCCTGCTAGGGGTATTGGGTTTTAATTCTCTGGAAGCGAGGCGTAACTATGCACTCCTAACGGTTGGTTGTAAAATTTTACGAGGTGATTCAGACTGCCCTGAACTGGTGGAGCAGATAGTGAGGCTGCACACTCCGTTGCAATCTTGGATGCATCTACATCCGCGAAACCGACCACTGCTTGCTCCTCCGGAGGCGCGAAATGTGGCTCATAGTAAGTCGCCGCTTATTTGAGCACTTCACAGCTTCGATGTACTTCTCGCATATGCTTCTGACTGGGATGTTTTCGCTAGTAGCTGGGTAAAAGTCTGTCGTGAATGCTTGAGGTTCAGCGAGACGATTGATGACCGTCAGTCATCGATAGTACATACATACATACATATAATCACGCTTCTTTCCCAGAGGGGTAGGCAGAGATCACGGATCTTCATTTGCTACGATCCTGACAAACCACTTTCGCTTCACTCACTTTCATAACATTTCTCATACATGCTCGTCGGTTTAGGGTACTTTTGACCTAGCCTTTTTGTAAGATTTCTCCAATTTGATCGGAGAAAGTTCGCCTAGGTCTTCCCCTTCCAACTTGCCCTTCCACTCTTTTTACGGTGGAATTTAATCGGTGATCAGGAATCCAAAAATCTTAATTATCAATCTACACAGAAACCAATACGTGAGATCTCGTGCAATATAGCTCACAATCCTATACTATTAAACGAGCAATATTTGTATATATATATATATATATATATATATATATATATATATATATATATTTGCAATCACGTTCTCGTAAACGGCTCTAACGATTTCGATGAAATTTGGAATATATGTGGTTACGGGGGCGAGAAATCGATCTAGATAGGTCTCGTTTCCGAGAAAATTCGTTTTCTCGAGATTTTCTAGCATAAAGATTTGTTAGTGCGATATAGTACGTAATTTCACCGCAGCTGTCATCGCTTGATTAGACGAATGGTTATAACATTGGCTTACAACACCTTTGGTCGGGGGTTCAAATCCCAGCGAGGGAATGTTTCTTTTTGCTTTATTTTTTATAAAGAATGATTTTTCGTAGTATTAAAGCCGGGAAAAGCATGGTCCTACGTTTTTTTTTATTGTTTATATATCTTTTTGTTTTTAAATTATAATAGATATTAAAAACATGTTTTTTATAGCACTGTGCCTTCTTTTTTCCATAAGGTTATTTAGGTTGAAAAAAGTTAGATTAGTCAAGTGAGTGGGCAACTCGACTGTTAGAGATTCTTAAGCCGCCCGAAGGCCTCTAACTCGGCTTAACGACTACTGTCATAGACAGCAGCCGGGATCAACTGCTTAGCGTGCCTTCCAAAGCACGGAAGCGCTCATTTTAGTAACCACTCAAACAGGCGGTCACCCATCCAAGGACTGACCGCTGCCATCTTTGCTTAACCTGCGTTATTGTTTCCGATTCGCAGGCGCCACTGGGCTAATAACGCTTCGCTAGATGGTGCTCATCATTATCGGAAACTTAATTCAGGCATTAATAATGCCTTTCTTTGAATTTGTGATTCTAAATGCTGAGTTAAGAATATTATTATTTATAATTTCTGATTGTAATTTTTCCCTTTGTAGGTAAAAAAATGGTTTATAGAATCTCTTTTTTATTATTTGAAAATCATATCCGTCGCAAGTTTTTTTTTATGTTGAATTATTTTTTAAAGAGCATTGTGTAATGCAATATCTACTCACCTAACTCTATCTAGAGAGTTCTGCTCCATCATTTTTATTTTTTGTTGGACCCTGAGCAATTCATACCTATACCTTTTTTTTCTTGGAGAAAACCTGCGAACCAGCCTGGTACCCAATCATCGGGGGATGACTGGGATCTGTGGTTTTTATATCCACTAAAAACCCCTTACAGAAATCCAAATCTTAATAGGTCAAGTCGTTTTGGAGATAATTTAGAATAGAAAACATCCAAGACTCAGAAACAAATGTTCATGTCCATCACGCAAACATTTGCCCTTTTCCCGGAAAATTCGAACGCGGCGACCCTCCAGCTTCGTAAGCAGTGTCACTACTCCTTAATAACTCTATTAATAACTTCCAAAAAAGGAGGATTCTTATGTTTAATGTTTGATTACCTCAGAACTCCGTCATATTTAATTTATGAACCGATTCGTATTTTTTATTTTAGTGAAAGTACGAGTATTTACTTCCAGATTGGTCCCATTGTTTTCAAAAAGCCAGTCAGATGATGGAATCCATGAGGAATTGAGGAAGGTCCTCAATTGTATTAAGCACGCGTCACAGAATAAGTAAACGCGTGTATAGATTTTGGTATTTTCTATTATAACTCGTGTAGGTATAAATTTAGCCTCGGAAACAACAAATTTGGTGAAATGGAACTGATTATGAAGACTCTCGTAGGGAACCATAATATCAGCCTTTAAAGCCTACGCCAAAACAAATTAAGTTTATATCATTATTTTGTTTGTTATCCACCGTGAACTCACTCGACGGTTCTATCGGAAGACCAGCGCTGGCAGCAATGCCAGCATTATGCTGAGATAGAACCGTTTCGTGACAAACGCTGTGTGTTGTTTGTCTCGAATAAATGTTTCTTTCTTTCTTTCTTTCTTTCTTTCAAAACCAAACACCAACACGAGTGGAGTAATGAGGCTGGCTAAAGACACTCTAAGCTCTTCATAGAAGGAGTGGACTCGGGCTGGACCAGAAAACTCTGGAAATCCAGTAGGAAGCAACTCAGAATTATATCTGGGGTGTTCACAGGTCACTTCAGGGTCATGAATCTCTTGGCCAAGATGGGACTATCGGATAGTTAAGACTGTAGAATGTGTGGCGAGGAGGATGAGACTATGGAACACTTATTGTGTTAATATCATGCCCTTGCCAGACAAATAATGAACTATTTTGGTAACGGCTACCCGCAACCAAAGGAATTCAAGGTGCTCTTGGTGAACTGCATCATCCGTTTTGTGGAAATGATGGAGCAAGCCTGGGAGCAGGTATAAAGGAGAGGACAAATGCACAAAAGATCCCACTGGGTCGAAGTGCATCCGAAAGGGCCCTCACCTAGATAAGATTATGAAGACTACAGACGTCACATATTCTGTGATTCCGTTAAAGTAGCAACTAATGAAGTGCCAAAGCTAATTCTGAGATCCTTGAGGAATCGACGGAACTCCTCAAATATTATCGGCCTACTTATAGCGAATGGGTGTTTTCTGTAATAATCAACGCATTTGCTCTCGGAAACCAGTTCATGCAGTAGGTATAGTGGGAAGGAAATGTTAATGTATGTTCCTTGGCGAAGTAATGAATTGAATTCGGTTTAAACTTTGTTTTTAAAGTTAATTGTGAATACCATTTGTTGGTATAACTTTTTGTATTAGTTGTTTCCTTTATAGTCGGGGGTTTAAATTTAATAATTTTCAATTCCAAGGCGAGTTTTTTAAGACCAATGAAAATAAGCATCTTTTAAAAATAAAATTAAAAAATATATAGGAAGTAAACTTACTCGTATTTTCACCCGAGCAGAGCTCGGTCGCCCAGATATTCTAATTAATCACACTTAATGAACATCGGTAAAATGTACACTGACTGAATAAATGGACACCCTACTTTTATTGAAGGGAAGTTACTCGTAAGTGTACATACGTCAAGTGCTTGCTGGCTTTGGCGGGAAACTAGACAGATCAGACGTCATTAAATGAAACGTCATTAAACTTTTCAGACTAAACCATTAGTAGGGTGACAAATAAATTTTAATTAAAATTTAATTTCAACTTAAAAATTGATGTGTTATGAAATAAAAAACTTGGTTCCACTTAAGTACTACATAAACGTGACCGCCATCGATTACTGAATTAGAAAAATGGGTTCCTGTTCACCGATTAAATTCCACCGTGTATACACTCTCTTCGTTAATCTTCTTTCATCCATCATCTCTACTTGCCCAAACCACCTTAACATACCCTTCTCAATGTTTGTGACTATATCTCCATCCATTCCACACTTATCTCTTATCACACTGTTTCTGACTCTATCACTCAATTTCACTCCACACATACTTCTCAACGCTCTCATTTCTACTGCATTCACTTGACTTTGATGTCTTTTCTGCCACACCCAACTTTCGCTACCATACATAAGTATGGGCACCAACACTCCCCTATGCACAGACACGCGTGCTTTTTGCGATATTTTCTGGCTGCCCATAAAGGCATTCAGTGCCCCATTCACTCGATTCCTTGCATTCACTATCCTTTCAATATCTTTCTCATGCTTTCCGTCTCCAGTAAATAGTGTCCCCAAATACACAAACTCTTTTACTTGTTTCAGTCTTTCTTCACCAATCATTATTTCGCAGTCTGTCATAATTTCATCTTTTTCAAATACCATCACTTTCGTCTTACTTACATTCATCTTCATCCCTTTCCATTCAAAAGATTCATTCATCTTCGTTACCATGATGAGTTACAAATGATGGCATTTGTAACTCCTCAGCGAACGACGCAAGTAGTACAAGGTCGTCAGCATATAGGAGACATTTGACGCGTACCCCTTCCATTCTCAAACCACATTCATCACCTTTCAGATCCTGCAGACAGCTGTCCATGAATAGATTAAACAGCCACGAAGACGCTACACATCCCTGTCTAACACCCTTTTTGATGTTAAACCAGTCAGTATATGACCCGTTTATTCTCACGCAAGCACTGGAATCCTTATATAAAGATTTCAGAGCTTGAACGATGCGGCTGTCTACTCCATACGTGCACAACACCGACCATAGTTCATCCCTCATCACTCTATAATTAATAAAGCGCAATAGACCTTTTGACCTTTGGCCAAATATTTCTCGGCTATGCATCGTAAGGAAAAGTCTTGATCCGTACAACCCATACCCTTTCTAAATCCTGCTTGTGCGTCCCATACTTTCTCATCGGTCTCTTTCACTACTCTTTTAATCAACACTTTTGCATACAATTTGCCGACGATGCTGAGTAAGCTAATGCCCCTGTAGTTTTTGCAGTCAAGTTGTGATCCTTTCCCTTTGTAAAGAGGAACGATTACGGCCTTGCACCAGTCCCTCGGTACACGGCCGGTGCTGTAGCACAAATTGAAGAGGAGATACAACTGACTCGCTACGACGCCCTGTCCTGCCTTCAGCATCTCAGCGGAAACTCTGTCATACCCTGCCGCCTTACCCGATTTCATTCCTCTCAATGCTTTCACAATTTCGTCCATGCTGATATTACTTTCATCCTCGGTTGCGCTACCATTCAGACTTGAGGTTAGACCATTTTCTTCCTCCCTATCAAACAATTTTTCAAAATATTCCTTCCACCTCCCTGATATGCATTGTGTCTCATTAAGCAAACTTCCATTCCTGTCTTTGACTGACTTCAGCTCAGAGTTCTGGCTCTTACCTCTGGCTAGTCGAACAGATTTCCAGAAATATTTTATGTACGTCTGGAAATCCCGCGACAGTCTTTCATCCAAATGGTCATTCTGTTTATCTTTCTTTCTTTTTACTACTTCTTTCACCCGCACTTTCATTATTCTATATGCCTTTTTTACTTTCGTCAAAGGAGGCTTTATTGACTCTTTGGTTAGCTCTTGTAGCTAACCAATCCCGCCACAACTTTTCCTACTCACATACAGCTTCTTGTATACTTCCTTATCCAACCAAACATTCTTCTCCTTTCTTCCTTTGCTCCTTTGACTGATACCGCACTATTCCTGAGCCACTTTAACAACTTTATTTTTAAAACCACAAATCATCCATCTCGCTTAAACTATCCATTCCTTCGAATTCAATCTTTAACTTACTGAAAAACTCATCACTTATTTCTTTTTCTTGCAAATCCTCTACTTTTATTCTCTCTAACACGCTAGTAGTAAGACGCGGTTGGTGTCGCCATCCCTTGAACAGACCTCTTATTCGGCTCATTACCAGGAAGTGGTCAGTGTGGACACCGGAGCCGCGATATACTCTAGCGTCTAGAACATTCTTTCTCATTTTTTCGTCAACTATTATAAAATCAATCATACTTTTCCTTACATTCTCTGCCTCTCGAGTGTACAAATGGATCCATTTATGGGCAAACATTGTGTTTGCCACACAAAGATTCCACTCAAGACAAATTTCTAACAGACTTCTTCCATTCTCGTTAACTCTTTCGTCACCGTGCATCCCTAACACCTTTTCAAATCCATCTCTCTTCACTCCTACCCAACTATTAAAGTCACCTAACATTAACCTTTCGTTGTCCTTGCATAGCCCTAACACGTCTCTCAATTCATCCCAAAACATCTGTTTTTCATCCTTGGTACGCTGTGAGCTTCCCGCACCCTGTTCTACAGGTGCGTAAACCCCAACGACAAATATCCGCACTAGGCCCACTTTCATTCTTACCCATATCAGTCTGGGACTCACGCCGTCAAACTCATTCACGCACTTAGCCATCCTAGCGGAGAGTATAACACCAACTCCCTTACAGGCCCGTTCTGAGCTTGGCACCCCTGACCAATAAGCCGTGTAGGGTCCATGTGTGGTGGTGTCACATCCCTTCCGCTTTGTCTCATTCACGCATAGCACATCAATCTTCCTTTCATCCATCATCTGTAATACCTCATCAACTTTCTCACTCATACCTCCTTGAACATTCAACGTAGCAAAACGGCTTTCCGTGAGCCGCTTCTCGCCCCCGTGAGAAACGAGACGTGACGGGTGGCGTACCGCGTCGCTGCCATTCGGATGATTTTTATTTATAGTCTCCATTGCGTTCCCACGAGTAATATTTCCACCCCAGCAGAGCCCTGATACTGAGGTAAGACGGGTGAGAGTAGTGCCCTGTGACCGCCAACACAGACACAGACACCCTCCGTTATCAACCAGACTTCTTCTGGCCATGCATCCCTTAGCACGGGTCGGTTAACACCTTGGATTGAGGGTTTATATTCGAAGTTTTCCGTCTCCTAGACAGGTTGCAGCACAATGCTAACGAGGCCCATCTCCCCGAAACCATCTCATCGATAGTATATTATATTAAGTATGCTGGTAATGTTAATTCTAAGATTCACCGTGCATTAGTTCTGTCACTGTAAACTTTAATATTTATTACGTAAGAATCCAAAGGAAAAATAAACACATGTTTGCTTTGTTTTAATGTTTATTTTTAAAATAAACAATTTAAGGCAAACTTTTTCAAATTATACGGTCGTGCGCCTCCGTGCTTTTTCAAGGTGTGTGCGCATTTTTGTAATCTTACGTAAGTACTATCAATGCTACCTCCCCTCCCCCGTATAAGAAAAAATAAGAAATGGTCGACCCCCTCCCTCATACATAAATCACATTACGTAATAAATGAATGGCGCCTTACGAACTTGCGTTACCGTTTAGCCGTACCCGGCGGAAAGTTAAAATAGCGCTTGGATCGCTGTCTGTATCACAGGCTGCACAAGCCTGACCAGTGCGACTCTCGTTGTTGCAGACTTGCCTCGCTTCTTGTGGCGCTGGGCGCGGCTCGTGCCCCGCGAGTGCCGGGTGCGGCTCGAGCGCTGCGGCGCGCCGCGCGGCGCCGGCACGCGCCAGGAGCGCGCCGCCACGCGCCCGACGAGCGCCGGACGCGACCCACCGCGGCAGACTCGTGAAACCTTCTTACACAACTGGGAAAAGACATACGTGTGCGATATATGCAAGAAAAGATTTACACTAAAACGTCATCTAATTCTTCATATTAAGGTGCACTCGCCAAATATATCACAAGTAATACATAAACGTTCTCACAGGACTAATGAGCCTTACACTTGCGAATGTAAAAAGGAGTTCTCAAAATTGAGAAATTTACTGACACATATACGGACTTACACTGGCGGCAAACCACACGCGTGCGGTATATGTAACAAAAGGTTTTTTAAGTCGGATTTAATCAGACATCGACGAACTCACACTGGAGAGCAACCCTACTCATGCGAAATATGCAAACGAAAATTCAACCAATTTGGTAGTTTAAGGAGGCATAAAGCGATTGTACACGAGTACACAACCAGCCTTCCTAAAGCAACACCATTTTGTGAAATATGTAATAAACGGTGTCCGACTTTGACAGCGTTACACATTCATAAACGAGTCCACACTGGGGAAAAACCATATTTTTGTAGCGTTTGTAAACAAAGGTTTACGCAATCGGGCGATTTAAAGGCACATAAACTAATACACACTGGGGAAAAACCATTTCCTTGTGAAATATGCAAAAAAAGGTTCAGGAAATTGACGGATTTGTACAGACATAAACGAGTACACACGGGGGAGCAGCCACACTGTTGTCAAACATGTGGAAGGAAATTTACTCGATTGGGTCGTTTGACGGAACATATTCGTAAACACACTAGAGAAAAATCTTTTTGCTGCGAAATATGTTCGAAGCTGTTTTCTAGTTCCGATGCTTTAAGGTATCATAAACGAAATCACGAGAACAAGGCGAATGGCAAGAGAGGTACCTCTAACAAGGCGTACCTCGACTCTCGCGAGTTGTGTGATTGAAAGAGACGATATGGAAAGGAAGGATTCGAATGACGAGCTGACGCGTGACAGAGATGTATTGAAGAAAGAGAACTGCGCCGATCACAAACAAGTCGGAGCAAGTGGGTGGTGAGACGAATCCCCGCGATACAAATGGAAGACAATTGGATCAGTCGGACTGTAAAGTAACTATGTTTAAACCCTGACGAAAAAGAGAATGAACGGGAGGCTGGAAAAAACTGTAATTACTTCCATTTTTATCAATGAATGAGTTAACTATTGCTAAGTACTCGCACATTACAAGTATATTTATCAGTATGAAGCTGTCGTCGCGCCACACCCAGAACTTGATACTTCAACGCATATAAGCAATGTAACTAACGTCAATATTTGATTACATGTTTGAGGAGAAGATTTTTTTACTGTATGGAGAATTTGATTGGAGTATATCCTACACTATTAAGTAAACGAGCAATATTTGTATGGTATCTACGGGGGTGAAAACCCGATCTAGCTAGGTCTCACGTCTGGGAAATATCGTTTTCTCCATTTTCACCCGAGCAGAGCTCGGTCGCCCAGGTACTTGATAACAATAAAAAACATATTTTGAATATATTTGTTTGGTTTTATTTATAAATGATGTTCCTCTGTGACAGCGAGGCTCCCGCAACAAGTTAGTCTAGATGTGAGAGAGATTGGGCGCAGTGAAGTGACCTCTTGGTCACGGTTGGAGCCGCCCGACTGGGGAGGCACCTCCCTTACAGAAGAGCGCAGCCGTGACGCTACCACCTCCTCTGTAGATGTGGAGTTGTGCGCGAGCTATGGTAATAATAATTCCAGGACCGAGCAGATAGTTATATACAAATCTCGATAAGTGTGACAGAAATCAATAATATCATTATTTGTGTTCTTTGTCATAGTTCCACTTTTTTTATTTGTTGCAATTAAATAATATGAGGTTACTGTAAATAAACCATTACCCAGTAGGTAATTTATTATCTTTAGGAGATAATAATTTGATATCTTTAGGAGATGCCATATCGGCCGGACTGCATGCAGCACGGCTAACACAAGACGGCGCACGAGCTCTCTCGATTTTTCTCGCACTATCCGTCAGTTAAGTTGATGATGAACATGACTCATAGGCTGATGATTGATGTGATGACGGTGTTTTTCGAATAGGCTGATGATGAACAAGAGTCGTAGGTTGATAAGTGTAGACGGTGTTTTTCCGAATAGGTTGACTATGAACATGATTCATAGGTTGATGAGTGATGAAGGTGTTTTTCGAACAGGCTGATGATGAACATGAGTCGTAGGTTGATGAGTGATGTGATGACGGTGGTTTTCGAATAGGCTGATGATGAACATGAATCGTAGGTTGATGAGTGTAGACGGTGTTTTTCCGAATAGGTTGATGATGAACATGAGTCGTAGGTTGATGAGTGTAGACGGTGTTTTTCCGAATAGGCTGATGATGAACATGAGTCGTAGGTTGATGAGTGTAGACGGTGTTTTTCCGAATAGGTTGATGATGAACATGAGTCGTAGGTTGATGAGTGTAGACGGTGTTTTTCCGAATAGGTTGATGATGAACATGAGTCGTAGGTTGATGAGTGTAGACGGTGTTTTTCCGAATAGGCTGATGATGAACATGAGTCGTAGGTTGATGAGTGTAGACGGTGTTTTTCCGAATAGGTTGATGATGAACATGAGTCGTAGGTTGATGAGTGTAGACGGTGTTATTCCGAATAGGCTGATGATGAACATGAGTCGTAGGTTGATGAGTGTAGACGGTGTTTTTCCGAATAGGCTGATGATGAACATGAGTCGTAGGTCGATGAGTGTAGACGGTGTTTTTCCGAATAGGTTGATGATGAACATGAGTCGTAGGTTGATGAGTGTAGACGGTGTTTTTCCGAATAGGCTGATGATGAACATGAGTCGTAGGTTGATGAGTGTAGACGGTGTTTTTCCGAATAGGCTGATGATGAACATGAGTCGTAGGTTGATGAGTGTAGACGGTGTTTTTCCGAATAGGCTGATGATGAACATGAGTCGTAGGTTGATGAGTGTAGACGGTGTTTTTCCGAATAGGTTGATGATGAACATGAGTCGTAGGTTGATGAGTGTAGACGGTGTTTTTCCGAATAGGCTGATGATGAACATGAGTCGTAGGTTGATGAGTGTAGACGGTGTTTTTCCGAATAGGCTGATGATGAACATGAGTCGTAGGTTGATGAGTGTAGACGGTGTTTTTCCGAATAGGTTGATGATGAACATGAGTCGTAGGTTGATGAGTGTAGACGGTGTTTTTCCGAATAGGCTGATGATGAACATGAGTCGTAGGTTGATGAGTGTAGACGGTGTTTTTCCGAATAGGCTGATGATGAACATGAGTCGTAGGTTGATGAGTGTAGACGGTGTTTTTCCGAATAGGCTGATGATGAACATGAGTCGTAGGTTGATGAGTGTAGACGGTGTTTTTCCGAATAGGTTGATGATGAACATGAGTCGTAGGTTGATGAGTGATGAACTGATGACGGTGTTTTTCCGAATACTCGTAGGTTGATGATGAACATGAATCGTAGGTTGATGAGTGATGACGGTGTTTTTCCGAATAGGTTGATGATGAACATGAGTCGTAGGTTGATGAGTGATGAACTGATGACGGTGTTTTTCCGAATACTCGTAGGTTGATGATGAACATGAGTCGTAGGTTGGTGAGTGTAGACGGTGTTTTTCGAATAGGTAGATGATACACATGAGTCGTAATTTGATGAGATGAGTGATGACGGTGTTTTTTCCGACCAGACCGTCGGGCGTGTTCGAGTTCGAGAAGTTCGCCGGCGGCACCAAGGCGTTGATGGACGGCGTTGTCAAGGCTACAGTTAATGGAACTACCACTATCATTGGTAAGTTTTACTCTGTTCAACACCACTTTGGATTTACCTTGGCCGATGATAGATAGATAGATAGCTCTCACTTATTAGAAAACATAGAAAGAGGCTTAAAGTGCGAGAGTAATCGAGAGAGCTCGCGCGCCGTCTTATGATAGCCGTGATGCATGCAGTCCGGCCGATATGGCGTCTCCTAAAGATATCAAGAATCCGTCTTGTGATAGCCGTGCTGTTCGGTTTTTCTAACACGGCATGTTTTCGTATGGGGTCTACATAATGGCTGCTCATGCAATCGCCTCCAGGGAGGTAAGGGGATATCCCATCCGCATACTTTCTGACAGTCGATCCGTACTGCAAGCCCTGCAAGGTCACGCAACAACTTCTGGGCTGATACACGAGTGCCACAAGATCCTATCAGAGGTATGTAATGACAGCGACATAACCCTGCAATGGATCAAAGGGCACAGCAATTTACGCGGTAACGATGCAGCGGATGCACTGGCTAGAGAGGGTTCAGAGTCAAGAGCTGTAGGACCGGAACCCACAATTCCTCTACCCTCTGCATGGCTGCGGAGCACACTGCGACTAAACACCAAGGTAGAACACCAAAAACATTGGAACACCCTAGGAACCTGCAGGCAAACCAGGGAGGCCCTCCCGACAATCAACCCCGGATTGTCAAGGAAGCTAAAACAGCTAAAGAGGCCGGCACTCCGTCTTCTGACAGGAGCTATAACTGGTCATGCACTACTAAACAAACATCTTTTCACTTTAGGTGTTACAAACAGTCCTCTCTGCAGAGCTTGCATGGAAGAGGACGAGACAGCCGCCCACGTCATCCTGACATGTCCTGGAGTGGCGGAATACAGGGCAAAACACCTCGGAACACCGGGGTCACTACCGGAGGCCGTCGGCAACATAAAGGGTCTGCTAGGCTTCCTGGTGGAACTGGGTTGGCACGAATAACAGTAGTGCCAAAACCCCTACGCAAAATAGGCGCATTTATGACGTCGAGTTGCGGAAACCCAGCCCGCGTACAACCTATATGGGGTCTACATATTACATGATTCAACCACACTTTGTCAGTACAACAGGTCGAAGTCATAATTGGGTGTGTCGTACAGATATAACAATCCGACCACATGTGCATGCAGAGTTGGGCATTCAAGAATAAAATCATGAATAGAATAAGAATAACGCGTGAATAAAATCACGTTGCAGGATATACAAGTAGCCGTTGAGGAGTTCCACTATCCACCTCCTGACTCCATTATCACACCATATTCACCAAGTATAATGTAAAGAACTCATCAAAACAAACCAAATGAGCCCACACTCGAGGATATACAAGTAGCCGTTGAGAAGTGCCACTATCCACCTCCTGACTCCATCATCAGACCATCCTCACCAAGTATAATGTAAAGAACTCATCAAAACAAACCAAATCAGCCCATACTCGAGTATATACTAGAAGCCAATGAGAAGTTCCACTATCCACCTCCTGACTCCATCATCAGACCATCGTCACCAATGTATAGAACTCATCAAAACAAACCAAATGAGCCAACACTCGAGGATATACAAGTAGCCGTTGAGGAGTTCCACTATCCACCTCCTGACTCCATCATCAGAACATCGTCACCAAGTTTAATGTGTGAAACCTGACAAAACAAACCAAAACTCGAGGGGTATACAAGTAGCCGTTGAGGAGTTCCACTATCCACCTTCTGACTCCATCATCAGACCATCGTCACCAAGTTTAATGTATAGACCTCATCAAAACAAACCAAATGAGCCCACACTCGAGGACATACAAGTAGCCGTTGAGGAGTTCCACTATACACCTCCTGACTCCATCATCAGACCATCGTCACCAAGTATAATGTATAGAACTCATCAAAACAAACCAAATGAGCCCACAATCGAGGATATACAAGTAGCCGTTGAGGAGTTTCACTATCCACCTCCTGACTCCATCATCAGACCATCGTCACCAAGTATAATGTATAGAGCTCGTCAAAACAAACCAAATGAACCCAAACTCGAGGGGCATTGAAGGAAGTAGCCATTGAGAAGTTCCACTACCCACCTCCTGACTCCATCATCAGACCATCGTCACCAAGTATAATGTATAGACCTCATCAAAACAAACCAAATGAGCCCACACTCGAGGACATACAAGTAGCCGTTGAGGAGTTCCACTATACACCTCCTGACTCCATCATCAGACCATCGTCACCAAGTTTGATGTGTAAAACCTGACAAAACAAACCAAACGAACCACAACTCGAGGGGTATACAAATAGCCGTTGAGGAGCTCCACTATCCACCTCCTGACTCCATCATCAGACCATCGTCACCAAGTATAATGTATATAACTCATCAAAACAAACCAAATGAGCCCACACTCGAGGATATACAAGTAGCCGTTGAGGAGTTCCACTATCTACCTCCTGACTCCATCATCAGACCATCGTCACCAAGTTTGATGTGTAAAACCTGACAAAACAAACCAAACGAACCACAACTCGAGGGGTATACAAATAGCCGTTGAGGAGCTCCACTATCCACCTCCTGACTCCATCATCAGACCATCGTCACCAAGTATAATGTATATAACTCATCAAAACAAACCAAATGAGCCCACACTCGAGGATATACAAGTAGCCGTTGAGGAGTTCCACTACCCACCTCCTGACTCCATCATCAGACCATCTTCACCAAGTATAATGTATAGACCTCATCAAAACAAACCAAATGAGCCCACACTCGAGGACATACAAGTAGCCGTTGAGGAGTTCCACTATCTACCTCCTGACTCCATCATCAGACCATCGTCACCAAGTTTAATGTGTAAAACCTGACAAAACAAACCAAACGAACCAAAACTCGAGGGGTATACAAGTAGCCGTTGAGGAGCTCCACTATCCACCTCCTGACTCCATCATCAGACCATCGTCACCAAGTATAATGTATAGAACTTGTAACGCTTGTAGGTGGTGGAGAGTTAATAAAAACAATAGCTAACAGTTTTATACAATTTTTAATAAATTAACTTAAATATACACCTAACAATTAGCCATGCGTTAATTAGGTCTCAGGGGTGAGTGCTAGAAATTCGCTATCTAAGTAAGCCGTGTCCACTTAAAACTGTCCTAAAAGGCAACCACTTCCCTGTAGCTGTGCGGCGGCGGGTCACGCGTCAGGTGGTGGTGCGGCGGCGGGTCACGCGTCAGGTGGTGGTGCGGCGGCGGGTCACGCGTCAGGTGGTGGTAGTTGTGTCACGGATGTAGTCCGGACAGTCCGGAGGCAGGCAGGACGGATCAGCAGCGGAAAGTGGCCATCAGGGTCCCAACATAGTTTTGGACCGGTAGTAAAACCCTGGAATCACCGATAGGAAGATTGGACATTTTTATGGTATCGGGAGCCTTCACGAAAGAGATGAACGAAACAAACCAGCGATCTTAATCACGTTTATTACAGAACTGACATTACTGACATGACACATGGGAAATAGTGATTTTTAGAACCTACCCCCATTTCCACATATACTACACCCCACCACTTAAACTACACTTACAGCTACTTAGACAACTAATTACATCGCCATTAACCTTATCCTAATACAATAAAGGATCACCATAGCGTTCGATGGGCATTATATTCCGACGGTCTCTTGGTACTATCGGAAGGCCGGAAGGCATCGGTGGCGGTGGCGGGCCTTGGGCGTTGCCCAACGGACTGGGCCAAGCTAAAACCGAAACGGGCGCCCGCGATCTAACCTGGTCTACATGCCTCCTAAATTTTGACGATAAATCGTTTTCTGTTACCACTACCACGACTCTGGAGCCTATCAGGCTATCTACCTTTCCTCTTAACCATTTCTCCCCCGAGCCATAATCCCTAAACCACACGAGGTCTCCGACACTGAAAGTCCTGTCGGTCCCCCCCGCGGCCCGCGCTTGCTGGCCCTGCGCCGTCCGCACGCGCTGCTCAAGCTCGCGGCCCGGCCGCAGCATGTCAAGGCGACAGCGCAAGCCCCGCCTTTGCAGTAACATAGCCGGCGCCTGCCCGGTGGTACCCTGTGGGGTATTCCGATACGCCATCAAATATTCCTGAAGGGCTTCTTCTACGTCCGCATGCTCCCTAAATGATTTTTTGAGAGCCCTTTTACACAATTTAACCGCCGCCTTGGCGGCCCCGTTTGACGCCGGATGGTATGCCGGTGTAAATGTATGTGTAATACCATAATATCGCATGAATGCATCAACCTCGCGGCCTGTAAAAGGAGGGCCGTTGTCCGATACGACCTGCTTGGGTAAGCCAAAACGAGCAAAAGTCTCCCTCAATATCTTGATAACTGCCGCTCCCGTGGTGCTTGCCATCAAGAATGCTTCCATCCACTTAGACGAGGCATCTATTAATATTAAAAACGTTTTTCCGTGCCATGGTCCCAAAAAATCGATGTGCAAACGTGTCCACACCTCTGCGGGGTACTGCCAGGGCTGCACGGGCGCGCGCGGCGGCGCCGGCGCCTCCGCCGCGCACGCGCCGCAGGCCGCGCAGCACCGCTCGATGTCGGCGTCGATGCCCGGCCACCATACGTAACTTCTCGCCATTGCTTTCATTTTTACTATCCCTAAATGTCCGACATGTAATTCCTGCAGTATTTGTTCCCTAAACACGGCGGGAATAACAATTCTATAACCCCACATGACGCACCCTGATTCTAAATACAACTCGTTTCTTCTAATGGAATAAGGTTGCAAATCCGTCATTGACATGTGCGAAGGCCACCCTGACTGTAAATATATTACGATTTTGCGCAATACTGTATCTTTTTTTACTTCTTCGCAAACCTGTTGATGCGTAATAGGTAAAAAGTCATTAACGTAATTAGTGTAAGTACAATCCGGCTCTCTCTCCTTAACTTCTCTTCGGCGTGGCAACCTCGACAGTGCGTCGGCCCCATTTTGACTGGTACTCACATACTGTATGTCATAGTCGTAACCCGATAATATTACTGCCCACCTTTGTATTCTCGAAGCCGCCATTACCGGTATTCCCGCTTTTGGTCCGAAAATAGAAACGAGTGGCTTATGATCCGTCTTAAGGAGAAACTTGCGGCCGTATAAATATTGGTGAAATTTTTTTACACTATAAATTATCGCCAACGCTTCACGATCTATTTGTGAATAACCCCGTTCCGCCGAGTTAAGAACCCGCGACGCATACGCGATCGGTCTTTCGCTCCCGTCTGGCATCACGTGAGAAATGACACTTGCTACCCCTACGCTGCTCGCGTCAGTAGTAAGGATCAAGGGCAAATCTGCCGAATAATGTGCTAGCACCGTATTACTGACTAACAATTTTTTCACTTCGCCAAATACCCTATCACACTCCTCAGACCACTCAAACTTTACACCCTTCCTCAATAGTGTATAAAGAGGTGACAAAGTGGTACTAATATCACTTACAAACTAAGCGTAATACATCACCATACCCAAGAATGATCGTAGCTCGGTCACGCAAGAGGGGGTCGGTACCTGCTCGATAGCCTTTATTTTGTCGGGATTTGTACAAATCCTCTCTTTGTCCACTACATACCCTAAATAAGTGACGGACCTGGCAAAGAATTTACACTTTTCCTTTTTTATTTTCAACCCAAATTTTTGCAATCTACCTAGCACCTTATGTAGTGTTTCTATGTGTTCTTCATCATCTTTGCCTGTCAAAATGACGTCGTCTAAGAATACGCCCACCATGGGAAGGTCCGCAAACATCTGTTCCAGCTTGCGCTGGAAGATCCCGGGGGATGAGGCTACCCCATAAATTAATCTGTTATACCTATATAACCCTCGGTGTGTGTTAAGAGTGCTCTTCAAAAAAGCGCTCGCTCAGAATTCGGTATTTTGACACGCGTAGTGCGTTTGTGTGTGTAAATACTACTACCACCCACACAAACGTACCTAACCCCCACATGCACAGCGAGATCGCACCAGCCGCGGGTGCCGTCCCTTTCTAGCTATATGTAAGTGCGATCGGGATAGAACTAACCGCGGAGCTTGCCGATGCAAATAGCTGTATAGCACACCGTTGGAATTCACTCCGTGACCGATATTGATACTTGCACTAAAAAGTGGTAAGTATTACTTCGCTAACATGATGTTCTAGAACATCATGTTAGCGAAGTTAGATAACTTGAATAAAGTAAGTATTTGATTTTTGAGCACAAGTTTTCTATTTGTATTAAAATACTATGATATGACAAAGTATATTTAGTTTCGTTTTTTTAGTATAAAATAAACTAACGAGTTTTAAAGTTGTCAGTAATAAGAATATATTATCAATAAAATTACTTATTTGGTAATAACAATATTCTAGAAACTAAACTACTTATGAAAGATACATAACTCGAATATAAAACTAAAACTACCTAAAATAAAATTACTTAAGCTAAAAATTAAAAATACCTATCAAAATGTGGTGCCCTTGGTAGGGTACCCATCACGCAGGCAGCGTTCCCGCGCTGGATTGCGATTGCAATTCTCTGCGCGAGAAAGCTGCCCGCGCGAGGGTCGCCCGTTGCCTCCCTCAGCCGCTTGCCAAGCGCCCTGTGGAGCAGCTGTGCGCCCCTGCCCCACGAACCAAGTGTCTCGACGCCAAATGCGACGAATTCGTATTGGGCGCCGAGACAGCTGTATTTGGCAACCTTTAGACGCTCCCGAGCGTCCGCCGCCGCGCCAGCACGCCTGCTGGTCGATGGAAAGTAGGACGCCGCTAGTGTGTCGGCGCAAGTGGCGTCCCACACCAACGCACGGCCCATCCTCCAGGGAATTAACGACATCCCGTCGGGGCGCTTGCCATCGTTCCGCACTATTTGGGGCTCCAGAGCGGCGGGAACTCCGGCACTGACGAGCGCCCTTCTCAGAATGTCGTTAAGGGCGGCATGACGAGACAGGCGGCCGGCACCCGAAGAGCAGGCGAGCCCGTGGTGGCCGAGGCTATCTACAGACGATCCACAAGAAGCACAGCTGTGGTCGGCACAGAGAGCGACTCCGAGCCGGAGACCGGCGGCTATGCGAAGCGTCTCTGGATCGATAAAGGTGCCGGTGTTGGGTGAAGGATAGGCGTGGAGCCAGTGACCTGACTCTGGCCTAGATGATGCCAGAAGCCTCGCTCGGTCCCTGCCTGTTGCGGTGTCGAGGAGTGATTTTAGGGTTGAAAGTGATGCTATGGTATCCCAGGCCCTTTGAATCTTAGGTCGGGATGGAAAACTTTGATTCGGTCCAGCTAGCCAGGCATTCGAGGCCTCAACAAGGCACGCAATCTCGCAGTTTGTAGCCGGAGAGGCTTGAAGAATTTTACCTGCGAGATCGGAGGTGCTATGAATTGAGGCCAAGAATGCCGGCAAAGCAACACTTGAAATTTTACGGGTACCCAAGCCACCATACCTTATCGGTAAGGTGGCTTGGGTCCATGCCTGCTCGCTCAATTGTATATTCAAAATGGATTCAATTTGGGATTTTAAAAGTAGGTCAATAGGTCGGAGTAGGTGGGGGTATTTCCAAATAGGACAACAGCGGAGCAGGTAAGTGAATTTTGGAACGAGTAAACAAAATTTTAAAATAAACAGAGCAGAATGACTGCTAATTTTGAGAAGGCGATCAGAATGATCATTAAATTTCGAAATAGATTTACTGAGAAGGGGAGGGATGGCTTCATTGAAGATGGGTGCTCCGAGAAGATGTAGACAGTCTTTGGATATCGTTTTGATGGTTGGCGCGATGTTATTAAATTGCTGAATAATTTCGGATGCCGAAGAAGAATCTATATTATCAGAAATATATAATTCGCATTTATTGAAATTTAGTTCCAGCCCAATATCTCTAAATTTATTTTTAATTTGAAATAAATCCGCTAAGACAGTCTGCGAATCGCCACCCAGAGTGCCATCATCAAGGTACCACACGTTTAATTTAGAATTTAGACTGTGAATTATTGAATTTATTGCCAAACTAAATATGGCTGGACCGAGGGGATCACCCTGCTGACAACCCACTGCCGAAAGGATCTCATTGTTTTTGTGCATTAGTTTAGATGGACAGTGATAACACTGTAGTAAAAAGTTATAAATTTCCGGAATAGTTATTTTTATTTCGTTCAGCAGGGTGTCCCTATTAACCGAATTAAAGGCATTTTGTACATCTAATTTTAAAAGTACCTCACATGCGTCGCTCTTTAAAAAGGTGCGTACGGCATGAACCGCCGCCTCGCAGCCGCCGCGTGTGCCGAAACCAACCTGAACGGGTTCAAAAAAGTTTTCTAATTTTTTACGTGTTAGTCTGACGCAGACTTTGGCCGCTAATCGCCGTAAAGTCGAACCTACGGCGATAGGCCGCACGCCACCGTCTTTTTTTGAGAGGGCAATGAGGTTCGCCCCATAGATTACCGGTGTTACTTCTTGACACACATCTCCCATCAGCATAAGATTGACCAGCTTTGTTATGCTGGAGACAAGGTGCTCACCATTTATACCGCTGCCATGACTGGTTAGGTCAACCAGATGCTGAGGGGAAATGCCGTCTAAGCCAGACGCAGACCCTTTTGGGAATGATAACAGAGCTGCTAAAATATCTTTGCCGGTGGCTTGGAGACAAGCCGAAGGATCAGATGGAGGGTCCACGAAAATAGGGCTGGAAGGGCCTGGTGGGTGTTTTGATTGTAAAGCAGCCGCGGTTTCCGGTGTATCAGGTGCCATGGTGTCATTGGAGAAGAGTAAGCGAGTTGCACCCTTAAGGTCACCATCGTGGATTTTCTCCTCGACCTTCTCAAACAGGTTATATTTTCTGGTATAGGATCCAGGGCGTATATGGGAAGTGGGCATGTTCGGCGTTTGGGTATTAATTTTGATCTGTTGAGTTAGAGAGATGTTACTGTTTTTATGCTCGGGTACGTGAAGGATTTTGTAAGAAAATGTTAAAAGGTTGTGCCATTCTTCAGCGTTATTGTGCCGAACGCACTTGTTGATAGTGTTGGTAAGTGCTTCAGCTACTGCTGATCTTGCACCGCGTGGCACGCGTTTTATTATTGGCGTTGACTGTTTGAGCTGGCTGAGGAGAGTCTGAAGCGGAGCTGTGGCGTTGGGTGAAGGCGTGGGAGTGCTGAGGTTTACGGAACTTGGCGTGGATATACTTATTGGGAGGATACGTACCCGATGCATTCGCGATTGGTGAATGTGTAGGCCTCTGGTAGATGGAAAATTTTTGTTACACACACAGCACTCCATTGTAGGCAACGGGCACGATGCCAAAACATATACGCGATACACAAGAACGAAAAAAAACCTAAGGTCATAAAAAACAATGATTACTATCTAAAACTAAGTAAAAACATAAACATTCACAATCAAAGTCAACTGTCAGCAGAAAGATTTGTTGAGTGACACTTGAACGAAACTGGCCAAGCGCGCAGGCGTAGCTTGGCGTTTCCCGTAGAGACACAGCCCCTCGGCCAATAAAACAATCCAAAATCTTGTTGCTACTGGATACGTGAATAAATATCATTGATATGTTATGACATATGGCGATGGCGATCTTTCAAATTATAGCTTTTCGTATTGCAGCTGATCGATGCCACTTTAAGAGCCACCCACACTCACATGGCTGCATTACCGACTTAAGTAATAAGAATAATAATTTGTTTTACGGATATTAATAGTTTGCATATTATCTGAGTCTTATTTATATATAGTAATGTAATGAAATTATACCAGTAGACCCACTACTAGGAAATTACTGGGTACTTACGTATTCATTTCTTGAAGAATTTTTTTTTTGTTATGTACAGTAAAAAAAAACGGCCCTTTATAGAAATTGCTATGTCCGTTTCTTACCAAAGGAACTGAAAATTATAAATTATACAAACACAGCTTTTTATCTAGAATACAATTAATTAATGCGTGATTTTATTCAAAAGCCTAAGACCTCAGATGATAAAAAGGAATAGATATGAAACGGGGGCTTGGCGCGTGTCGGTGCGACATGGCCAAATGGGCATGTCACTGCCCACCGCATGTTAGTCGCAATTTGCCGTGAATCTGAAATGTTTTTCTACGTTTACTCAAAATGCCGAATTGTAGCGTGGTTACATGCAAAAATAGGAATGAAACTAAAACCTACATGAATGGTGGAGTCACGCACCACATGTGAGTATTAGTATTTTCACTTAAGTCAGTAAAAACTAATATTTTAATAAATAAACGCAACGCCGCATCATTTCTCGGGATCGAACTAACATATCGAACGAAAAAGCATATTTTTGTTCTATGCGTTGTACATTGAACGTTCAATACAGTAAACCACGGCGCAATGTATTAAACCACTATGGATATGGACGATGCTTGAATTTTTTAGTGGTACGGCCGCTGCTTGGCGTCGCAAACTAGAGCGGTGCCAAAGTGCAGTTACAATTTACGCGTAATCGATAAAATAGAAGGACGATATCATACTAGTTATTTTATTTCGACTACTTTCGCTGTTTTATTTTATTTAATTACTTGTTTTGGTTGGGTGCCTATCTTAAAGGTAACTAATAACATACTAATAAGATTAAAAGGCACAAAATGTTTACGGTACCTACTAATAAGATTTTCACTAAGTTGCAGTATGAACGGTAAATAGACATATTAAAATTGTATATACAAGTATATAATTTAGTTGCAAATGGCTTCAGAACAACTTAAAATGTGATATTATTACCAATAATTTATTTTAAATGAGTATTTTTTACTTTCATTTGAAATGTGATAATTGAAGAAGAAATCTCGGTTTCTTATTACAGTTTTCCAAAGAATTCGAGTAGGTACTAAAAAAATGGGTAGATGCTACTGGCAGAGGTCCTAACTGGTTTCCTGTACAGAGAAGAGTTAATGTGTTCGTAACATTTTCAAGAAAAATGTTTCCAACCACTTAATAAGAGCCGTACACTTTTCGAATATTTGACACCTCGCTTGCTTGAAACCTAGGTGTAAAATGTATGGTAACACATCTCCGCACATCTTTGGTGGATACTCGCCCTTAGCCTTAAATCTCGTAATATGAGTAATGGACATATTATTTCGCGCCAAAATGCGAGTCGGATCGGCCTGGTACCTACAGGTCAAAAATATCGATGTGACCAGAGTTTTAAATGTATGTGAACACGAACTTATAAAAAGCCGTTTATGTTACTCTGTAGGTATTCGTCAATATTTTTTTACTTTTGCGATTTATGGTAAGTTAACAACCCGTGTTATTTAAACTTGTAGCTAAAAGTTTAAATACCACCACATAAACTTACCATGTTGTTGAAGTTGTTACCCATCAATATCATAACATAATATTAATTTTAATATCAATGTCGATAAAACATAATTTTAACGTTTGTCGCCCCCCTAGTGTAGTGCGTTTAAGCCAATCACAGCCCTTGTTTGCATGTTGCCGTAGACTCACTGGCAACGCCCGAGTCTTTGTTTTTACACGGTTCAATGTGTGTGCCTGTGGGCGCTGCGGTGGGAGAAAACTGGGGACATCGGTTTTGGTTGAAATTAAGCAGTACGGCACTTCTCCCTTTTTTTATGTTCTGAGCCTAAAACCTATGTCACTTATTAGGATTCCGTACTCAAAGAGTAAAACGGGACCCTATTACTAAGACTCCGCTGTCCGTCTGTCTGTCTGAATGCCTGTCTGTCCTTCTGTCACCAGGCTGTATCTCATGAACCGTGATAGATAGAGATTTTCACAGATGATGTATTTCTGTTGTCGCTATTTATAACAAAAAATACTAAAAAACAGAATACATCTTTTTATTTTTATTTTAGTTTTTATTTGTTTCTTTTTCTTTTACAATCTTACACAAATCGACTTTGCCCCAAACTAAGCAAAGCTTGTACTATGGGTACTAGACGACGATAAACATACTTATATAGATAAATAAATACTTAAATACATAGAAAACATCCATGACTCAGGAACAAATATTTGTGGTCATCACACAAATAAATGCCCTTACCGGGATTCGAACCCGGGACCTCCAGCTTCGTAGGCAGAGTCACTACCAAGTTACTAACTAGGCTACAGGGGGCTCCTATACAACAAACGTGATTTTAGATATATATATTTTGCCGTTTTTAGATATAGATAATGGTACGGAACCCTTCGTGCGCGAGTCCGACTCGCACTTGGCCGGTTTTTTTAACATTTATTTCGAAATAAAGAGTGATACTCGGAAATGTCGAAGGGAAGGTCAATCGTCGAATCCGACTCGGCTGGGCAGCATTCGGGAAGCTACGGCACATCTTTTCGTCCAATATTCCGCAGTGTCTCAAGACGAGAGTCTTTGACCAGTGTGTGTTGCCAGTGATGACATATGGCACGGAAACGTGGTCGCTTACTATAGGCCTCATAAGAAGGCTCAAAGTCACTCAAAGGGCAATGGAGAGGGCTATGCTGGGAGTTTCTCTGCGCGATCGCATCACAAATGAGGCTATCCGCAGCAAAACCAAGGTAACCGATATATCCCTCCGAATTGCTAAACTTAAGTGGCAGTGGGCGGGGCACATTGCACGTAGAACCGATGGCCGTTGGGGCGGAAAGGTTCTGGAGTGGCAACCACGTACCGGAAGGCGCAGCGTGGGTAGGCCCCCCGCAAGGTGGACTGATGACCTGGTAAAGGTCGCGGGAGTCCGCTGGATGCGGGTGGCGCAGGAACGGCCATTGTGGCACTCTTTGGGGGAGGCCTATGTCCAGCAGTGGACGTCTTTCGGCTGATATAATGATGATGATGATGATGACTCGGAAATGTAATAAAACCACGTAAAAATCTCCCTTTCCAGTGTAAACCCCCGGTGTGTGTTATTATTATATATAAACGAAAATAATAACTAAATGCAAGGTAGGATCGTGCTGTACTTAACAAACGCCATATAAGCTTGTTTTTTAAAAAGTTTTTTATTCATCTTGTTATTTTCAATAACCCTGCATATTATGTCGCTGGTTCGTGGGTACTTGTACAGACAAATCACACAAACCCAGAAGCGTTCATAGCCCGGCGGCGCCTGCGTATCGGAAACGATAACGCAGGTCAAGCAAAGACGGCAGGGGTCAGTCTTTGGATGGGTGACCGCCTGTTTGAGTGGTTACTATAAATGAGCGCTTCCGTGCTTTGGAAGGCACGCTAAGCAGTTGATCCCGGTTGCTGTCTATGACAGTAGTCGTTAAGCCGAGTTAGAGGCCTTCGGGCGGCTTAAGAACCTCTAACAGTCGAGTTGCCCACTCACTTGACAAAGGGGGGACAACTGTCACTCGCGTCCGCAGGAGCTACCTACCACAACCCTGCACGTGTCCCCTGGGTGGTACTAAAGAGTGACAAACTCAAAGGCCAAAATAATAATTGCCATACGATTAAATAAACACAAACCCAAACAAGATAGGTCTATCTATTTTAGTTTAGGAGTTCCCATGACCACCTTCCATCATCAGATCCTGGAAATCATTCATCACCAAAGTGTTTACCAAGACAAAACTGATGAGCCCAAACTAGATGGGTTTATCTAGTTTAGTTTAGGAGTTCCATGACCACCTTATAGCTCCATCATCAGACTCTGGAAATCATGCAGCACCAAAGTCTTGCCGTGCCATGACCAAATAAATGAGCCCAAATTCGATGGCTTTATCTTGTTGAGTTTAGGAGTTGCTATGGCCACCTTCCGACTCCATCATCAGACCAGCTCTATGATATTATGTCACCGAAGATACGCAATTGTACCTAATTTGAAGATTTCACCCAAACTCCCATACATACATACATACTAACAAGGTGGACTGATAGTAACAAGTAAATAAATTAAATCTATCAAGTATCACGATCACTCGTACAATAATAATTGACTATAGAACGCGTAGTTTAGACAAAAGGATCCAACCCACAAGACATCACCATTGAAATGTATGACTTTTGTTTTAGGTAGAAGGTTCAATTTTAAATGTTACGTATCCGGTGGGTTTGAGCCTTTTCGCTACACTACGTCATATATGGCAGCTATGCAATTCATAACTTGTCTCGATTAGCCTCACGAATGTATCCCCAGTATAGTTTGACCCCGAGGTTGGTAACAACTATGCCTAGTCGGAGATCAAAATAATATTATTTTATCTGAAGAGTGGCCGGTTAGCTTCGTGAATAGCCACAAATAAACATACTACACGTCTGTCTCGGAGGGCTATTCAGCCGGTACCACAAAGTACTTTGTTATATACTGAAATAGAGAACAATCTCTGGGCCTAAAAACGGTAACCCTGTAATTGATGCGCCATCTAGAATCGTTAGTTGAAATACTCCACTTCAATGTTAAAACATACAAAAAGTGCGTCGGTCGCAGGGTTTGAACCCCGGCTCATCGACTCCAAATACCTCCGTCTGTACCCCTAGGCTACTGATGTCTTATGACAACACGGCAAATTTTGAAATACCTTGACAGCCTCTAGTTGACTTATTATGCTGTCATTACCGCGCAACTAGTACTAAAAGATTGGCCGCCCTGGCCGGTACTGAGATAAATTCCCGCGCGACGGTAAATTTATACTAGTTTAGAATAATTATTTATAAATATAAATTTTGACAAAAGTTATATTTTTTGGACTGGATCTTGTTGGTACAAGCATGAACTTTAATGTTATGTAAGATTCAATACAAAAAATATTCAACAATAATGAGAAAATCCTTGAGTTTTCAGTACGATTTTGTTGACAAATATGGTGTAATTGAGAACAGTTTACATATATATACGTGCAGAATAAGGAAAATTCGAGGCGGCTAGGCGCAATGGCAACATATTACGCTAGTGAAAATATAATAAAACAAGTAGGTTCTCATATAACATCATGGAGTATTAGGGGCTCAAACTTATGACTCTGCGCTCTCTTCAGAAAACTACTGTCGGTAATCGGGTATTTTCGGTTAAAGTATTCAGTTCTTCGTAAATTGGAGGCGGCTAGGACCGATATGAGGAGTTTACCTATGCAAATAAGTAATCAGGATCTAGAAAAAGCTCTCCGTTTCTTAGAATTACAACGTCAAAAATCCGTCATTCTCGCTTATTCCTGACCAAAAAACAAGCGCCCTCTTAATAACTGTATACTGTCTAGAACTCTCATCCAGTACGAACTGGGCAAACGCTTGTGATAAGTCAATTTTAGTAAACTTCTCTCCCCCATTTATTCTTGCTAACAAGTCCTCCGCCCTTGGTAACGGAAAACGATCTACTTCGAGGCATTTATTAAGCGTAGATTTAAAATCTCCACATACCCTAATAGTCCCATCCGCCTTAACCACGGGTACGATCGGTGTGGCCCAGTCCGACGTGTCCACCGGCGTGATGACGTCGTCGCGCACCAGTTGGTCCAGCGCGCGCTCCACCGGCTCGCGCAGCGCGTACGCCAGCGGCCGCGCGCGCAGGAACACGGGCGTCGCGCCCTCACGCACCCGCAGGCTCACCTCGCCACCCGTGTACCGACCGAGCCCATCCGAAAATACTTCACGGTATCTGGAATTAAGTTCATTCAAGTCAAACGGTGCAGTGACCTTCACTGTGTGACATGACAGTTCTTTCCATTCGATACCTAACTCATGTAACCACTGTCTGCCTAACAAAGGTGTCTTGCCCTTATCTACCACGTACAATTCCAACGGTATACATATACTTTTAAAAGTAACTTTCACATATATCTTTCCAATAGGTTGTTTTTTTTTCCCTGTATAGTAACACATAACTAGGTCACTGCTACTACATAATGGCAAGTCGGCAAACAATTTTAGATATAAATCTCGACTAATACAAGAAATTGCGCTCCCCGTGTCAACCTCCATACTAATTAATTTTCCCTCCAAGCTAACCGGCAACATAAAAGGTTTAAATTGGTGGATGTTATCTCCACTTATAATAAATCTCTAAATTAAAAAAAGAATCAGCCAGTTTGAAACTAAGCTTTGCGCGGTTCGAGTGTTCTCAGCATCCCATGAACGGAAAAATATGAAACATTTTATATAGGTACATTATTATTCTAGCTGCAACTTAGGATAGTTTTTATCCGACTGCGACAGTTAATTAATTTTCCGAAATATACGACTTCATTTAATTTTTCATTTATTTTTATTGAAACGCTGCTCCAACTGTCAGCTATAAGAACCGTCAAATTTTCGTCAAATTGGCGGAATTGCTTTGCCTTTCACTTATTAATAATTTAAATCCCGTCTACGATAGACCTTTACGAGACAAATGCTAAAATATAAACCATAAAAAAATATTCGATTCTGATATGAGAACTTATATGCGCAAATGTCGTTTTATGTCGTAATTTCAATAAATGAAATCAACAAATTTGAACAATATAATTAACACGAATTTGTTTTTTTTTAATGACAATGGCACGCGCTCGGCGCATTCAGCCAAAGTACCTGCGGCGCTACCACGAAAACCGATACTCAATGTTCATATATTTGCATCCCTGTCACTCGAGTATGGTTAGTGCGATAGAGATAGAGATACCCGAATATTTTCGAATTCCGAAGTTCGTGGTTATAGCTCAGGAATCGAAAATATGGTAAATAATCATAATGTATTTTCTCGAAAAAGAATTTAAAATAAATATAGTCAAATGGAGAAAAAAACAAAGCAAGAGGTTATATAGGTAATGATTAAGTTATAAGAGTCCAAAGTTTTAAGAGGGGGTATGTTCTGTCCCTTTTCCGCAAAACGCACCTTCATATGAAACGATTGTTTTTTACTATGACGCTCGAGTATATTGACGTCACAGTCCCTCATCGTTTTCTCACTCTAACAAGCGACATTAAAACGGATGTAGCTTCATAATTTTTTGAGATATTTGAATGGGAGTTTCATTATCTTCTATCTATTTATACATAATAAATGCCTATGTCCTGACTGACTTATTCACTCAATCACTCACTCACTCACTCATCAACGCACAGCCGAAACTACTAATCTTAGAGAGTTGATTTTTGCACAGTATGTTGCTTTTATAACGTGGGCTAGGGATAAAAAGGGATTTTTGAAAATTCTACCCCTAAAGGGGTAAAATAGAGTGCAAAGTTTGTATGGGAAAAACTACTTTTTTTTAAATAGAGACTTAAAACTTTGTAGAGAAACTATTCATTAGAATACAAATAAAGTACCTAGATTCAGTGTTTTAAAAAAATCTTCCCCTAAGGGGGTAAAATATGGGTGCAAATTTTGTATGGGGGAAACAATATTTTTTTTAAATAGAGACAAAACTTTGTAGAAAGATTAGTCATCAGAATACAAATTAAGTACTTTCAGCGTTTTAGAAAATTCTACCCCTAAAAATAGGGGGCTAAAATAGGGGTGCAAAGTTTGTATGTGGGAAACTATTTTTTTTAGCTAGAGTCCTAAAACTTTGTAGAAAGATTATTTAAATACAAAGAAAGTACTTTCAGCGTTTTGGAAAATTTCACCCCTAAAATAGGGTGCAAAGTTTGTATGGGAAAAACATATATTTTTTTAATAGAGACTTAAAATTTTGACGAAAAATTACTTATTAGAACATGAAAAATACTACATTCGGCGTTTTACAAAAATCATTCCCTAACGGGGTTAAAAAAGGGTGCAAGGTTTGTATGGGGAACACTTTTTCTGAGCTAGACACTTAAAACTTTGTAGAAAGATTACTTATAAAAATACAAAAAAAAAGACTTTCAGCGTTTTGAAAAAATCTATCCCTAAGGGGGATAAAAGGGGTGCAAAGTTTTTATCAGGGAAAGTTTATGTTTTTGAGTTAGAGACTTGAAACTTTGTAGAAAGATTACTTATTAAAATTCAAAAAAAGAACACAAATCGTTTTAGAAAATTCCACCCCTAATAGGGTTAAAAAGGAGAGCAAGCTTTGCATGGGCAACACTTTTTTTTGAGTTAGACTTAAAACTTTGCAAAAAGATTACTTATTAGAATACTAAAAAAGAACTTTCAGCGTTTTAGAAAACTCCATCCCTAAGGGGATCCTTAAGATCCTTAAGAAGGGTAGCCAGTGTTGTGTGGGAAAAACTTTTTTTTTTACTAGACTTAAAACTATTCAAAATGTTACTTATTAAAATTAATAATAAAGTACTTTCAGAGTTTTAGAAAATTCCACCCCTAAGGGGGTTAAGAAAGCTTTGTATGGGCAACACTATTTTTGAGCTAGAGACTTAAAAGTTTACGAAAAAAGTTCTTTCAGCGATTAGAAAAATTCAACCTCTAAGGGGGTTTAAAAGGGGGTTCAAATTTTAAATGGCGAGCAATAAAATTTTAAAGTGTGAGTAAGAGATTTTTAACTTCGGTCTTATTCTGTACGTTAAGAGACTACAAAACTGATTTCAGAGTTTTTCCAAATTCATCCCCTAAGAGTGTTAAAATTGGTTCAAAGTTTGAGTATTTCAAGGCATTTTTAAAGTATGAGATTTTTAACTTTGGTTTTAGACTGTTTGTTCACAAACTAGAAAATGAACATCAACTTTTTTTTTAATTATCCCCTAAAAGAGGGTTCAAATTTTGTATTGAGAGAAATCATTTTCTAAGACGATAAAAAGTTCTACGCGGACGAAGTCGCGGGCAACAGCTAGTTTACATTAAAAACATTAAACGGTACCTCGTCACTAAAGTCGCTGCTCTCTTCTACATCATTATTGTGCGTGCCTGTGTCCATCTTCAACCTTGGGCACATCTTCTTCAGATGCCCCGGCTGATTGCAAACGCGGCACACATAATTTGAAAGAAGAAAGAAAGAAAGAAAGAAAACATTTATTCGTGGACAAAACAATGGGTGTAAAAAACAAAACACAGAACGTTAAAAATACATGGTCCACGAAAAGGCCCCGACTCAGCATGGTGCTAACCTAGAAGGCCAGCGCTGGTCTTCCGTCGGAGCCTAATTTTTCTTTTAATTAATCTAAATTCTAATTTGCGAATTTACAACTCGACGATTCATGCGCACGTCCACAAACACTACAATCAGAAACAGACGGTGCAAAGCGGTACTCCCGTGTTGCTGGCCCCGACCGCCGGAACGCCGGCGGCCGCCCCGCTCTGTTGTTAGCCGGCTGCGCCCCACTGTTGCTAGCCGGCCGGTATGACGTCATCGCGCTCTGGCCGCGCGACGACTGTGCTGCTACCGCATGACATCCACTCGACGTACTCGCGACGGCCTCCAAGTCCCTTGTATGACCTTCCACTGCCGCCGCGTTTGTTTGCGCCGCTTACATCGATACCGCTACCTGAAGCGCCCGGTCGAATGTAATGTTGTCTTCTTCGGTAAACAAACGCTGACGTATTGATTCATCCCGAAGCCCACACGCGAGCTGGTCCCTCAAATTTTCCTTCAGCCCAGCTTCGAATGCGCAAAACCTCACCATTTTTTTCAGTTCTGCAACAAAATCGGCAACCGATTCACCCGCCTTTTGTTTCCGGTTACGAAATCGGTATCGCTCGGCCAGAACGCTCGGTTTCGGTTGCAAATGGCCTGGCTTATCACCTTAACCAGTTCGACAAACTTCTTACTTGCCGGTTTGTCGGGTGTACACAGCGTTACCAGAAGTTCATAGGCCTGATTCCCCATCACCGTTATCAAAGTCGGTACTTTGTGCTCCTCCTTTGTTTCGTTGACCACAAAATATTGTTCCAACCGTTCCACGTACGTCGACCAGTTGTCCGTTTCGACATTAAACAGTTCCAGTTTCCCGATCGTCATCCTGTCGTCGTAAATTACAGTAAACCGTTGCGTAAGTCCGAATTCGTCGCCAATATGGTATCGGGAGCCTTCACGAAAGAGATGAACGAAACAAACCAGCGATCTTAATCACGTTTATTACAGAACTGACATTACTGACATGACACATTTTTATAGGTACCTACACATGGGAAATAGTGATTCTTAGAACCTACCCCCATTTCCACATATACTACAATTTTGTAAAAGTCTAATTTCGCGTTACTGCCTGCAACATTCTTCAAAAAGCGGTGATTGAAACGCTACTAACAGGGAAGCTACCAAAAGCATTAAATAGTGATCAATGATGTTGCAGTAGTATAAAAACAGTTTAGGTATGGTAGAAAGTTAGGTAGAAAGTGAAAGTACCAAATTATCACATTGAATAAAAATACAATTTATATGAAATATCGTGTCAAAGCTATTAAAACAGCTGGGGAATAATATTTACTATTCAATTTGTATGCGAATTCACTTTAAAACCAATTTATCACATATTATAGGCAAGCGGGTAGGTATAGACTCGACTAAGTAAAGTGTATAATGAAATTAAAGATAAAAAATGTAAACAAAGAACTGTCAACATCAAAGTGACGTCTCAGGGGCAATCAACCAGGTTTTGGTTTT
Source organism: Epinotia brunnichana (assembly GCA_963854355.1). Taxonomy (NCBI): domain Eukaryota; kingdom Metazoa; phylum Arthropoda; class Insecta; order Lepidoptera; family Tortricidae; genus Epinotia; species Epinotia brunnichana. Next base: position 21,772,065 of record OY977958.1, on the reverse strand, counting down.
AACTAATGAATATATCGTCACTACTTTTAAAACAATCTTATATTTTACTTTGATCACTTTAATGTCGTAGGTTGGTATAAATAGGTACTTAGTAGGTGACGATAGTCCGGGTACGATATACAGCAAAAGCCTATTGCCAGCAGCCACTAGCACCACACCAAGCGATCGAAGCAAGACGTGCCATTATTATATGTCTTATTAGGAAGCGGAAAGGAAAACATTCGATCACGACAAACGTCAGAAAACGAATGCGATTCAGATTTCAGAAAATGGCCGCCTCAGCTCGGGGCAAAGATATTAAAGCGGTCTACGCACGATCAGACAAGTCAATTCAGTATAAATGGAACTTGAATTAATTTTTCGGTTTTACTAAAAAAATAAGAATAAGGAATAGGAATATCCATGTATATTAATTAAATTACGAACCAAAGGTTTACAATTCCTAACCATTGCCAGTGGCGTAAATATAAACTGCTCATATTTATGAATATAAAATAATTACGTTTTCATTTCGCTTACTTAAATATTTACGAATATTTTCCAGGCATTATTTTACGTATAAATTAGTCGCATTATTTTTTATCTCGCGTATTTAACGAATTTCTAGTTTCCACTTCTTGGGATTGATTTTATTGCAGTGGCAACACATTTGTTTACATTTTTTATCTTTAATTTCATTATCCACTTTAGACAAAGGAATTTCATCATCCTAGATGTTACACGTATAACGGCATAAAATTACTGGAATGATTCTAGCTACAAAATAAGCGTTTTTAAATAACTTAAGGCAATGTAATGTAATTCTACTGATTCACATTAGTAACTGTTATAACTATAAGTAATAATTTTGCAACACTCACCCGACCGGGGAACACACACTCACTTATAAAATTTCATAGGTAATTACATACACATCATTGCATACTGTGGTCTCTGCACAGCACAAGAGAATATAAATGAATTTAATTTAAAAATTTACAATAAATTAGCGCCCCATAGTAGTGGCGGCGAATATTCGGTACGGTAGCTCCAAGCAAAGTGTCCGCAATGACCGCTACACCGCTCCGCGAGTAGGTGTGTGACGTTCACATATGACTGCGCGTAAAGCGCCTACAGCTTTTGACATGGCAAGAATCTCATTTAGAATGTTGATTATTTAGGATAACACCAGGCAATAATCCTTAGACTCAGGTTGTAGAAATGTATCTTGTTTATTTATTAAGTTTAGGTATTAGGATTAAGGTAATTAGGATTAGGATGTAAATAATGTACTTTTTTTAATAAAATTGTTTACTCGAAGCATGCAAAAACAGATATGTTACAAACTCATCAAAACAAACCAAATGAGCCCAGACTCGAGGACATACAAGTAGCCGTTGAGGAGTTCCATTATACACCTCCTGACTCCATCAGCAGACCATCGTCACCAAGTATAATGTATAGAACTCATCAAAACAAACCAAAATGAACCCAAACTTGTCATAAAATCCATTGCGTGAAAAAAACCTTACAAAATTTCACCGACGATACCACAAAGTTATCTTTTATTTAAATAAAATGTTAGTTAGAATAACCCCATTTGTGGAATAATTATTCCGTATTTCATTATTTATTTAAGATAAAAGTAGCGTGAATTATTCCGGAATAACCAGCGCATGAATTTATTCTTATTCCCATCGATTGGTATAAGAATAAAAATTCTGTTCTTATTCTTATTCAAGATAACTTTTGCCCAACTCTGTGTGCATGCAATTTCTCAGTACAACTCGTTTGACAGTTGGATCAGCAGCGCAACATAGGCATGGACGATAGCAATTAGTCAGAGGGCCTACCGCGAAAGGCATTCGAAGTTTCCCCTCTCTGTCGCACTTACGAGTTCGTACGTAAGTGCGACAGAGAGGGAAAACATCGAATGCACTTCGCGGTAGGCCCTCAGGCTTCTGACAAATTATGACATGTATCATGTATAGACCATAGACTGTTACGTCAGTACGTCAACGTAGTAGGTACTCTGTACTAGGTAATCATGGACATAGGATACTCTGGACAGGCTATACGTGATGCCACAACGAGGGACGGAAATGCAGCTTATTTAAAAACTGGTCGTATAGTACTCGACACTCGAATATGGTGTAACAGACGCTCGAATATGGTGCGCTCCGCACCGCGAACTTGGTCTGCTCCGGACCATATTCGATGGTGTGTTCAGCGGTCCGCCGCACATTATTATTATTATTGACGGTGCGCTAGGTTCGATGGTTCTCCCACAGGATTTGGTGCGGTCCGCACCAAGTTCGCTCATGTGTACGGGCCACCGCACAGGATTTGGTGCGGTCCGCACCAAGTTCGCTCATGTGTACGGGCCACCGCTGTCGCGAAGAGGGTTCGCGAGAAATAACCCTTAAATAATATTTGTATATAGCAACATTGACTGAACACCGGATGGACTCAAACTCTATTTTATCTTTGGTAAGCTTTGAATTTTGTCGCTAAAATTCTTTTGTTTTCTGACATTTAAAATGATATAAATTGTGATGGTGAAAATAGTTTTTGTGCCCGTTTCCTGACCTGTTACCCAAAGCTAAGTATCTTGAAAACATGTAGAATATTCCTTTATTTAAGTCTTTATTAATGGAGTGGAAGTTAGGTGACTTGGCGAAACTCATAGAGCTGATCAAGCAACCTATTTCCATCCGATACGCTTATCCGTAATATATCATTAATGTTATTGTCTGTCGCTACTAAGAATCTGAAGAAGGCTTGCGAGCCGCCGTTTTAATATTCGGCAACTTTGAGAACCGAAGGGTTCACCAGTGCACGTAGACTTGGCCAATTCTATAGGCAGGGAATGAGTAAAGAGTCCGCGCGACTCCGTCTGGGTTCGTGTGAGCTCAGGACGAAACATAAGTAAGAGGGTCCTTGCGACTCTGTCTGAGCCTGTGGGCTACCAAGTTCATAACATTCAATAACATGCTAAGGATAAGTCAGTTAACGTTTTACCTATGCGTTGAAGGCATAGTCAAGTACTTAGAGGATCTAGCAGAGATTCATGTTTTCACCTTTAAACAGATGGGACATTCAACCCAACTACATGGGATCAGCGGACGGTGCCAGGTCAAGGAACACTTATAAGGTAAGACAGCTGACCCAACAATCTGACCAGAAAAATTGACTCAACGTTCCTATTAAAGGATTCTCACTTAAATTTATAAACTACAAGTTAATGGTCTTAATATCAATTTATTATACATAATATTACATACTCTAATTGCGAAGCAGATATATCATATCCAGAGGAAAGTTAATCCAAGAGTTACATTCCATAGGACCTGGAGCTAGAATGTCCTTGTGAGGTTATTCTTCTTTGAATACACTCATGAAGACATTATCACTTTTGTACGCAGCCGTATGTTAAGGAGCGGGACAACCGCACCGTTCAGAGGTTTAGGTTACCGTCGCGTTACAATGTCACCAGGCCAAGAAGCCGTGAATATTATGGAAAAAAGATTAATTGTGGAAATATTAGAACTTTACAAAGATTTTCCTTGTTTGTGGGACTCAACTCACGACCTTTACTGCAACAAAGATGTCCCCCCAGTCAAGCGTTGGAAATAATTTTAAAAATAGAAATAGAAAAAACTTTATTGTTTTACCGTGTTACATACTTAGATGGTATTTAATACAAGTGTTAGGTCCCAACGGTTACCCATTTCGGGTGTACAATATTTACTTAAAACTAAGGAAAACAAAACGAATAGGTATATAATAAAATTATTTTCTATAAGACGAAAATTCAAAAAAATATTATAGCAAATACTTCGTCTACTCATCGCCCCGCGCGCGTGAAACGGACACCTGCCCGCTATTTGAATTCCGCGGACTAAATAGTCGACATAGAATCGAAATTCGCGCGGCCGCCGTAGCCGCGCGCCCAAAATCTTGCGCGGTCGCATTGATCGGTCAGTCAGGCTTTAATCAGGCCACCACCGCGACGCCGGCGCGCAAGCTAATTACTAATTAGTATGTTTACCGTAAACGTGCTTTCTTACTTTATTAGAGATAGAGCCTGTGGCTTACTAGTATAAGTGAACTTTTATCTTTATCTGTTGTGTGTAGGTATGTGAGACTGTTCGTGGTGTGTGTGAGACTCGTAAATGAACCAAATTTGTGAAATATTTCCGCCGGTGTTTCATTCGCTGCCTACACCACAATAATATTTAAATGAATAGAAACCTTTCTTATTTAACCATGTTTTTAAATAACGTTTAAATTTTACGTCACCCAACATTTTTATTTAATTAGGAAGCTGATTAAAAACTCGAATGGCACTAATAAATGTGCTATTGTCGTAAGTTTTATTTTTTACCAAAGGCAATGTTAAATTGTAAGTACTTATATTGTCTACGTATATTATCGCGTTGGGAGGCTAGGTAAGAAAAATGGAAAACGGGTTACCCGCATGACACCAAAGGAAGTAAAAAAAAAATTTAAATCTTTGAGCTGCATATTTTATTGGATAAAGTCGGAGGAATGTCGACGTGATTGTGTGACTGAATACTTAGTATGTAAGAGTGGCAACACTCAGGTTTATGGAAATAAAGATTATTATCTATGATCAACACACATGGTGACACGGTGGATATTTTTTTTCAATGTGAAAATAATTATAAAAAAACCAGCATGGAAGAGCTAAAGAAGCAAATAGATGCCCAAATGTTGCTAATACAGCAGCTGCAGACACAACTTACGTCTCAACCTGCCGCAACGACATCATTAGGTGCTCAAGCTATGACCTTCCTGCCCGGCATTACTACGCCGCCGCCTCAACAATTCAGCTTCAAAGCGATCGACTGGCAAAACTGGATTACTCGATTCGAACAATACCGAGAAACCACACGTTTGAAGATGCTACCGAGCGAAACACAAGTAAATTCGTTGCTGTACATCATGGGTGGCCAGGCCAACAACGTCATCGCATCAATGAAACTCAGTGAAAGCGACATGAAATCTTATGAGATAGTCAAAGCTAAATTCGAATCATACTACATAGCACGAAAAACCAAGATGTATAGCAGAGCCAGATTCAATCAACGCATACAAATGGAAAACGAGTGCATAGACGATTTCATAACAGACTTGCACAACCTTGCAAAAAAATGTGAGTTCGGAACTCTCGAGGATGAACTCATTCGTGATAGAATCGTCGCAGGCATGAGAGACGCGGAGCTCTCGAAGGCACTCCAAAACCTGGAAGAAGAGCCTAAACTGGAAACGGTCATCAACAGAGTTCGACACGCCGAAGTCGTGGAGGCTAACATGGCCACACTCAATCCCAATCAAGTACAAGCCCCAGAAGTACATTATGTAAACAAGAGAATGAGTGCAAGGAAACCTATAAAACAAGTTGGAACTTCAGACTGCTGCAGAAAGTGCGGACGTACTCCAAAACACAAATTTGCAGACTGCGAAGCTACAAACTCAATTTGTAAAGGATGCGGACTAAAAGGGCACTGGTTAGTTGTCTGTAAGAAAAAGAAGACAAGAAGGAACGTAAAACTGTTAATGAGGTGACAGAAGAAGAGGAATTTTTCTTTGGAAGCATAGAAAACTCTCAGAAAATTATTGAATCTGTAAACTCAGCACCACGATCAGCCCGCTCCAAACCTAAATATGCTACAATATTAGTAAATGGCCAAAAAGTCAAATTCAAAATTGACACTGGTGCATCGGAAACCGTCATAAGCCCCGAACTGAGAGTCAAGCTAAAATTACATAAACCAACAGAAGTTAAGGAGAAACTACTAGGACCCTGTGGAGTGATATTGCCTTCAAGAGGTATATGCCGAAATGTTAATTTGACATGGCAAAACAAAACCATGGTCACAGACATCTATGTGCTGCAAGACCAACACACACCTTTACTAGGATTAACAGAGTGTGACACTTTCAGTATTGTACAATGGCATGCAAAGACTGAAATTATGCAAATTTCCGACAAGACACTGCCTGAAGATGAATTCCCAGACTTATTCACAGGATTAGGCGTCATGGAAGGAAGATACAACATAAAATTGAAAGAGAATGCCAAACCATACGCAGTAACTACTCCAAGGCATATTTCTATACCAATAAGACCAAAAGTAGAAAAAGCACTGCAGAATCTTCAAGACATGAAAGTAATTGAACCTGTCACACACCCAACCGAATGGTGCGCTCCGATGGTACCTGTCCCGGACAAAAATGACACTACTAGCGTGCGTGTCACAGTTGACTACACAGAACTTAACAAAAGTGTCATGAGAGAATATCATCCTTTGCCAACTGTAGAAGAATGCTTGGCACAACTTGCCGGATCCAAATATTTTTCAAAAATTGATGCTGTAAAGAGCTATTTCCAAGTTGAACTTACTGAGAATTCAAAAGATCTAACTACTTTCATCAGCCCCTTAGGAAGATATAGATTTAACAGAATGCCGATGGGAATGAACTCGTCAAGTGAGATTTTTCAACGGAAAATGGCAACAATACTAGCAGGCATTAAAGGTTGCATAAATCATGTTGATGATACCTTAGTTCATGGAAAAACCATACAAGAACATGATGAGAACCTCAGACAAGTACTCAAAGCTTTACAGAAAGGAGGAGTAACCCTAAATAAGAAGAAGTGTATCTTCAGAACAAACGAATGCATATTCCTAGGTTACAAAATAACAAGCAATGGAGTACAACCTCTTCAAGATAAAATTAAGGCTATTAATAACCTACCAATACCCAAGGATCTTACTGGACTAAGAAGCTTCATGGGAACAGTAAATCAACATCTAAGATTCCTGCCAAACATAGCAGATGTGACAAAACCTCTCCGTGACCTACTAAAAAATGATTCTCAAAGGGAATGGAATGCTGAACACACTACTGCATTTCAAGAAATCAAAAAGTTGCTAACTTCAGCTCCTCAGCTAGCACATTATGACCCAAACTTACAAACCAGAGTCTCAGCAGACGCATCACAGTATGGAATGGGCGCCGTAATTGAACAAAAACATGGAGATATTTGGAAACCAGTTCACTTCTGGTCATCTGCATTCACACCCACTCAACAGAGGTATGCAATGATTGAAAAGGAAGCATGCGCATCAACCATGGCATGTGAACGCTTCAAACTCTACCTTCAAGGTTTACCAATGTTCAGCTTGCGATCAGACCACAAACCATTACTCGCTATATTAGGATCAAAACCCATTGCAGACTTGCCTACAAGACTACAACGATTCAGGATGAGAATGACCCCATTCAACTATAAAATGGAGCATGTCCCTGGAAAATATATGTACACAGCTGATATGTTATCTAGAGCCCCACTTCCAACTGAAGAAGAAGACAGAGATATTCTTGAGAGAAGTGATAAGCTTGATGAATCAACATTCCTCAGCATTTATAAAGAAATGCCTTTCTCGGATGAGCGTCTCATAAAAATAAAAGAGGCCCAACAAGAAGATGAGATATGCAAGAAACTACACACCTATATAATGAATGGATGGCCCAGCTATAAAAGCATTGAAGAAGAAATAAAACCATTTTGGAAGCACAAAGAAGACCTTGTTCTGACTAATGAATTAATTACATGTGGATTGAAAGTATATATACCTACAAAACTGAGACAAACCACAATTGACAAGCTTCACACTGGACATGTTACAATTGTCAAGAGCCAACTGCGAGCCAAACATGCAGTATGGTGGCCTACATTGGAACATGACATCACCCTATGGTCAAAAAAATGTGAATTCTGCGCTAAACAGACTACACAAAGGCCTGAACCTCTCATATCTGGAGAAATACCTAAAAACCCGTTTGAAGTCATAGCTGCTGATCTATGTACCTACAAAGGAAAAGAATATCTTGTTGTAAGGGATGTACTGTCAAACTACCCTGAAGTAGTATCACTGACATCTACCACTTCTATGGCAATAATCAAACACCTAAAATGCATTATGGCCAGACATGGTATACCCCACATCTTAAGATCGGATAACGGACCTCAATTTGCATCAAAACAGTTCAAACAATTTGCAACAGACTGGGAATTTACGCATATCACTTCAAGCCCCCACTTCCCCCAGAGCAATGCAGCGGCCGAGATAGGTGTAAAGATAATCAAGACAATATTTGATAAAAATCCAGAAGATCCCCTACTCGGACTATTACATTATAGAACAACACCCAATAAACTAGGACTCGCTCCGTCACAAATTGCAATGTCAAGACTTCTGAACACAAATATACCAACAACATCTTCAGCACTGAAGCCAAAAGTACAAAATATAGAACACTTGAGAGAACAGTTGCTAAAAAGAAGAGAAAAAGCTAAAGAAAACTATGACAAGAGACACCGAGTCAAAGAACTACCTGAATTGGAAACTGGAAAAAGAGTATTTCTACCAAATGAACAAATACATGGAACAGTCACTAGGAAAAGAGAAGAACCTCGAAGCTACAATATATTGACAGAAAAAGGAAGAGAAATTAGGAAAAATAGAAAAGCAATCATTGAGCTACCCGATCAAGCTATTGATTCAAATTCACAAAGCCCCTCTACTCTCACTCTCACACCACCTTCGACACACTCATCATTTCCACCAAGCCTAGAGCCCATCATATATATCATTTCAGAAGAATGCAGTCAACCATTAATGACAAAGACAACTTCAGATCAAACAGAAACTGTGAACCACTCGCCACCAACAGAAGACCAACATGCAATATTATCATCACCCATGAGACCAAGTACACCGACAGAAGAGATCACAGTAAGCACTCCCATACATGAGTCCAACCTTGAAACTGATGAAGGATCAGCACCACCAACCCCTGAATCATCATCATATTCATCATCCACAAGCCTGGACCCTCTACCAGAAAAAGAAACCATCGCTACCAGATCTGGACGGCATGTGAAGCCCAAAAAGTGTTTGTGTAAAGACTGTTAAATGTGAATTTTATTGTTTTAACATCTTCATTTAAAATCAATGAAAAAGTGATAGTGTTGTGCTGTACTGTACTTGTGCTCATATTCGTAAGCTACGTGAACAAGGACAATTTATAATTATAGTTAGGAAGTAAGTAACACAATTATTTCATTTAAAAATCTTTATTGTTTAAAAAATACAATTATCAAAACTATGTTGATTAGCTAGTTATAAATTTTCGCCTCGCTTAACTCCTCTCAAACTGGAATTGTTTGTAGATCAGTCCTTAATGTCCTTATAATTATTACGTAACAGTTTGATTTCCCATTTTTTACATACTATATCTGTTAATTAGTTAAAAACACAACCTGTTTAATTGTTTATTACTTTTTTGTAGGTTAGTTTTATTAAAGTGTCAGTGTCACTCACAAGTAACGTCAACTAGAGATGTAGCCGTTGTCAGTAATAACCGATAACTAGTGATGTGAAAACTATTCTTTTTGTAAAAGAAAAAGGAAGATGTGTGACTGAATACTTAGTATGTAAGAGTGGCAACACTCAGGTTTATGGAAATAAAGATTATTATCTATGATCAACACACAGTGATCACTGTATGGCACGAAAAGCACTGGACCGTCTTTGTGCGGTGCGGTGGTGTGGCGTGTCGAGCGCACCGCACCTGTCCGTCGGTTCGACGCACCATATTCGAGCGTCTGTTAGTACTATTAAAATGGCTGATGGCTTACCATAAACAACCTACTAAATTTGGACGGGTAATGGTTTGTTGGGCACAACTTCATACTTAATCAGTTGTGCCCAACAAAAAAAAGTGGAAGTGACAAGGACAACGAATGATATATCTTTCTGTCACACTTATTGCGTTTGGTATAGCACTGTCGTTTTCGCTCGTGGTATTATTATTAACATAGCCTGTCCAGAGTATCCTTTGCCCATGTTTATAATGAATACGTCCATGATTTTCTTTATCTGTGAAGCATCTGTCAATGTTGGTTGTTTGATTGAGGTTATAATATAAATATGTATTAATTAATAATAGTTTATTTGTTTCTGAGTCTTTGATGTTTTCTATCTATTAAAGCAGTGTTTTTCATAGTGCAAAATTATATTTCATTCGGCCTTGCTACAATGTGGTACTCAACTCGATAGTTGTATTATTCATGGCCGTTGATGAATGTATATCGTATCGGTAGTGGTGTAGATCGTTGACCTAGTCGACGTGAGCAGCTGGAGTGGTGTCGCCGCCGACGGGAGGGGCCGGTCGCGGCGGCATGTCGCTGCGAGTGAGGGAGGAGCGCGGCAGTGCGGGCGCGGACCGCGGCGAGCCTGTGTGTATGTATATCACTGCACTTGGTGTTATAACATTCATCTCATTAATTAAAACATTTTACCTAGACTGTTTTTAAAACTGTTCACCAAAGAGGCACTGATATCTCTGATAGTTTATTCCACTCATGTACTACAATATTTGATAGAAAGTGCTTCCTAAGATTGCTTGTGCTGGATGCCTGAGTAATTCTTACTCACTATAAACAATAACACTCTACTCAGTGGTCATCACCCAAAGCTGGTCGCTCGCAGGTCACACAACAACCCCCATAGACATTTCTTGAGCAACAGGGTGGTGAAAGCTTGAACGAACTGCCAGACAATGTGGTCTCAGCTCTCAATGTCGACCAATTCAAAAACAAATTAGACAAGTACACTTGTAAAAAAAAGAAAATTAAAGCTCAAAAATGATATACTTAAAGTTAACTGGATATAGGTTTTATCAGTTGTTTCACGTGCCTACCTGATAAATGGGTATATGGGTAAAAAAAAGCATACATATATGGGTAATTGCCGTTACGAAAATGAGAAAAGTTAAAGCGTAGATTACATGAAGGCTCTTAATCTATATCTCTATGGGCATTTTTTTTTATTTCCAGCATTCCAGCCAAATAAGAAAATAATAAATAAATTCTTTGGATCAGGTAAGTCATAGTTATCATGCAGTCATACCACAAATCATACTCTAACATGCTGAACAACTTTTTGATATTTAAATTATTTGGTTGTACCTAGCATAATGTCTACAGGATACCATCTTGCTGCATGTGACTAGTTCTTCAGTTAGTAAAGCTCTGGTTGTTACGCAGTGCACATCAAGGATGAGGCGGGGTGGAGCGACGGGGAGGGGCAGAAGCTGCGGTGTGTTGTGCAGGAGCCTGTGGAGCTGGGACAATGTCTGCCGTTCGACAGGATCAACATACTTTGTGGTATGAGGCAGCAACTTCTGTGTAGATAAGTACATAATCAAAGCATTCTGCAAATGGGCCACAGCTGCACTTTTACGAGTCAAATGATACATTTCAATAACAATAGGAGATAAACAAACAATCTATATTTCTTAGTGATGTATAAGATCTCAAAATAAAATTACAATAATATATTCCATATAAGATTAAAAAAATCCTGTGATATCAAAGAAAACCATTTTGAAACATAAATACAATAGTATCACCCACTCACCCTGCCCTCGCAGTACATATATGACGTTGCTAAATTCGTCAAAGAAAACATTGACATGTTTCCCCGCAAAAAGATAACTCGCACAAGATAGGGGACCCTGAACCAGCTCCTCACACAAACCACTCGACTGACCAAGTCAAGTAAAATCATCTCACACGTGGGGCCAAAAGTATTTAACAAACTACCAGTAAATGTAAAATGCGCGGGTAGTAACTCAACCTTTTTAAGAAAATTAAAATCGTGGCTTCTAACCCACTCTTTTTATGACATCAAAGATTTTTATGAGTTACCACAATAATAATGTAATATGTTAACACACCTAGTTTATTAATTTAATTTAATCTACTTAAACAAACGATGACATGTAATATTTATAATATTATAAATAAATGACTTATGACTTATTGTTAGGGTATAAAAAGGACTTGATGACCGAAATATGTAAAACAAGTTCAATATATATTTTTGATATCCTGGATAAACTAAGACTTTCTCCTGTTCACATTTGTGCATGTGCAAGGCGATTACAAGGTCGGGGTTGATCGTAAATATATGAATTGTACTTATGTAAGAAAACAGAATTAAATGCAACATAGTCAATGCAATCTCTTCCAGGCAAACTTTGGGTCGCGGTGGAGACAATACCAAACAAGTTCCCTTTCCGAGTGCCCCCAATAGGTGTGTTCACACGCTCGCCTGAGCCGCTCGCATGCTCGGCTGCATGCGCTCGGTCGAATTTGCTCGCCGAGCGACGTCCACACTGAGCGCGCACGCTATGGCGAGCCGCGCTCGGCTGAGCATGCGTCCAGTGTGGCAGACCTATTGATGCACAGGCTTTTCATGACTTTTCACAATGGATTCACAGCTTCGAACTGGAAGCACACTTGGACGTGTGACATCCTCAGATTATTTTGTATAGGGACAGTGAACATGTTATTTATTTAATCGTATGGCATACATTTACCACCCAGGGGACACGTGCAGGGTTGTGGTAGGTAGCTCCTGCGGACGCAAGTGACAGTTGTTCCCCCTTTGTCAAGTGAGTGGGCAACTCGACTGTTAGAGGTTCTTAACTTAAGCCGCCCGAAGGCCTCTAACTCGGCTTAACGACTACTATCATAGACAGCAACCGGGATCAACTGCTTAGCGTGCCTTCCAAAGCACGGAAGCGCTCATTTATAGTAACCACTCAAACAGGTTTCCGATTCGCAGGCGCCGCTAGGCTATGAACGATTCAGTGAACATGTTAACATTTATTTACAGACACCACACGGGGTATCCTTTACACTTGTATTTTGAGTCAAATCCTTATTACAAGCTGTCTGTAATTGTTTGTCAGAGTGTGTAAAGACGGAGCCCTTGAGTTCTCCGAGCGAGTGGGCAGACTTGTTCGCCGAGCACGCGGTGAAGGACGAGCTCGTGCTCGGCCCGGAGTGCGAGCAGCGCGCGCGCGACGTGCCCGGCGGTGAGTTCTATCATATCATGTTTTGTATGTATTTCAGTATTTATTTAACTATATAAATATGTGTCTCTTCCAGTACCCATAGCTTTGCTTAGTTTGGGACTAGGTCGATTTGTGTAAGATTCTCAAAAAAAAAACATGGTCGACGTTGCCTCTACCATGCACACACTTGCATGCATACACTGCATGCGTATACACTTGTTTGTAATTTATTTATTTAGTCAAATCCATTTACAAACTGTCTGTGTTTGTTTGTCAGAGTGTGTGAAGACAGAGCCTTCAGGTTCAGCGAGCAAGTGGGCGGACTTGTACGCCGAGCACGCGGTGAAGGACGAGCTCGTGCTCGGCCCGGAGTGCGTGCAGCGCCCGCGCGCGCGCGCCGTGCCCGGAGGTAAGCACTATCATATCTGCAAACATGGCCGGCGTCGCGTCTACTTGGTGCTCGATGATTTCTTAACACGTTTCCTGTCTGAGTGTCCCCAATGATGGATCATGCACTTGTTTTTTAGGAGTCTATGCTTCCACTATGGATGCACAGCTTCGAACTGGAATCACACTTTTGACGTGAGACATCGTCAGATCATTTTGTTTGGGGACAGTGAACGTGTGAAGTGAAATTTCAAGCATCATCATCATCATCATCATATTAGCCGAAAGACGTCCACTGCTGGACATAGGTAGAGGTAAGCCTCCCCTAAAGAGTGCCACAATGATCGGTCCTACGCCACCCGCGTCCAGCGGACTCCCGCGACCTTTACCAGGTCATCAGTCCACCTTGTGGGGGGCCTACCCACGCCGCGCCGCGCCGATACGTGGTCGCCACTCGTGAACCTTTCCTTCCCAACGGCCATCAGTTCTACGTGCAATGTGGCCCGCCCACTTCAGTTTAGCGAATCGGAGGGCTATATCGGTTACCTTGGTTCTGCTGCGGATAGCCTTATCCGGGTGGATAGTTAAGTCGAGTGTTTAAATGGCTAATTTATGCCTGAGTTATACACACTGCTTTTCACTTCGATTGCGAGAAAATAACAAATAATTGCAAAATAAAATAATATCTTATTCCCGTCACTCAACTTTTTACAGTTTTATGTTTACTTTTCGACACGTGATATTAGATTTCATACGGCCGAGTAATTTAATGGTTCAATACGTTTTAAAATAATAATTGACGCCTATTTTATCTGGTTTTATTATGTGAAATTCAAAAAAACACGGATGTGAAATTCATTAAAGCAGTTCAAATCAAAAGACATGTTTATTCTACGAAGTTTTATTGTGTGTGGCTGTTAGGCCCGATTATCTTAGTCTTTAAAACAATTTTACTTTGTGCACTAGAGCATACAAGTGGCATTTTGTAACATACATCGAGCACAAAGGCGAACTTTGCGAGCATGAGAAGTGAAAAGAGTTAAAATGACCACTTGTGTCTTGCTCCAAATGTTCTATTATTTCATCTTCACTTTATGACGGTCGTGATAAAAGTTCTTATTTGTTTGACATGTAGCAAATTTGTAAATAATCAAATCTAATGAAGGTTAATGGTGGTTGAAGTCCAACTTTAAAGTTTAAGCTTGGTAATGGTGTACACTTAAGTAACTAATGTGTGGACATGAAAAAATCTGGTCGGTTTGAATTATATATACTTCGTGGCATTAATTTGTTTAAAAAAAATCTTATGTCAAACCATGTTGTCCAACTTCTGTTTTATAACTCCGTTACGGTAATTTTACGATATCCGCATAGTAAATAAAAAGCGGCCAAGTGCGAGTCGGACTCGCACATGAAGGGTTCCGTGAAATAAATAGCTGTTTACGATTTATGACGTATTAAAAAAAACTACTTATTAGATCTCGTTCAAACCAAATTTCTGTGGAAGTTTACATGGTAATGTACATCATATATTTTTTTTAGTTTTATCATTCTCTTATTTTAGAAGTTACAGGGGGGGGGGACACACATTTTACCACTTTGGAAGTGTCTCTCGCGCAAACTATTCAGTTTAGAAAAAAATGATGTTAGAAACCTCAATATCATTTTTTAAGACCTATCCATAGATACCCCACACGTATGGGTTTGATAAAAAATCCTCCTAACTGCTCAGAGCTGAGACCCGTTGAGAAATATTGGGCCTTGGTGAAAAAAAATCTTAAAAATATAAAACAGATGGTAAAGACGTAAAAACTTTTAAGGCGAAGTGGCAAAAAACTAGTAAAGAAGTATCTGATAACGTTGTTCAGCGAATGATGAAAAAGGTGAAGTCTAAAGTACGGAATGTCATAGGTACATACGCATAAACTCGAATAATGTTTCTATTGTATTATCATCGGCTTTAATATGTATGCACGTATGTTAAGAGAAAAAAATCTAACATTAATTTCATAATAATAAATAAATTATATCAAAATATATACGACCAGATTTTTTCGTGTCCACACTTTATATGCTCGACGTCGTGCAAAAATGTCGGGCGTGTAGTCTCATGTCATCCTGTCTTTCGACAGAGTGCTTCTATCCTCGCGAATCTTCAGCCGAGTCTGTGAGAGCGCTAGCTGTAGGAGCGGAACCGGCACGGGAGCCCCCTGGCTCGCGGCGAACGCTGAGGGAGGGCTCCGTGAGGCTCAAGCGCGGTCCGCGCCGCGGGGCGCCGCCAGCCCGCGCGCGGGGCTCCGACCGAGACACGCCCACGACTCGTGCTCACGGGGACTCTGACTTCGAAGAGAAAATATACAACACAATCGACTATGACAAAGACCCGACATGTGACCTGTGTGGGCGGAGGTTCGCTCTGAAGTCTGATCTAATGGAACACGTCGTGGTCCATATCCACACGCCTGCAGGCACGGAGCTGGAGGAAGGAAGTGGCGGCGACCAGAATGGTGGTGAGTTGTTGTACTTTTCTGTCTGCTAATTGGTAGTTTTAGGATCCACAGTGCCTCTCTATGTGTACTTAAGTCTTTTGCAAAGGATAGGTGTTGACGAGCACAGGATGTTTGATGCCTCTGGTCCGGTAGCAAACGCAGTAGTATCCGGAGCAAAAACACTTTGCGCTGTACCCTACCTCTCTCAACCGGTGAATTTTAGTGTCGAATACTCTGTTGTCTTCGTACGCAAGCAGTGGCAATCGGAGAATTCGTTAATCCTTGTGCGAAACCAGTTGCCTCTTGGATTTTTTTCTGTAATTCGTCTGTTTTGACGGGACCTGTCTCTAGGCAATTTGCCTTTCGGTTGTTTGAACCTATCTAACGTACCTAGTGTTACGCGATCGTAACGTGTTTCCCGTTAGGGAGAAAAATTCTTCGATATCAACTGGTTACGAACTTGCGTTACCGTTTGGCCGTACGCGGTTGTAAGGCTAAAATAGCGCTTGGATCGCTGCCTGTATCACAGGCTGCACAAGCCTGACCAGTGCGTGACTCTCGTTGTTGCAGACTTGCCTCGCTTCTTGTGGCGCTGGGCGCGGCTCGTGCCCCGCGAGTGCCGGGTGCGGCTCGAGCGCTGCGGCGCGCCGCGCGGCGCCGGCACGCGCCAGGAGCGCGCCGCCACGCGCCCGACGAGCGCCGGACGCGACCCACCGCAGACACGTGACACCTTCCTACACAACGTGGAAAAGACATACGTGTGCGATGTATGCAAGAAAACATTTACACTAAAACGTAATCTAATTTTTCATATTAAGGAGCACCTGGAAAATTACGCATCGCCGAATATATCACAAGTAATCCATAAACGTGCTCAGAGGACTAACATGCATTTTTCCTGCGAATGTAAAAAGGAGTTCACAAAATTGAAAGATTTACTGGCACATATACGAATTCACAAAGAAGATAAACCCTTTTCTTGCAAAATATGCGAACGAAAGTTCAAACTATTGTCTACTTTAAAGGCACACACACTAATTCACACTGGAGAAACCCCCTTCTCATGCGAAATATGCAAACGAAAGTTCAACCAATTAGGTAGTTTAAGGAGGCATAAAGCGATTATACACGAGGGGACTTACAAGTACACAACCGGCCAAGAGAAGTTCTGTGAAATATGTAATAAACGGTGTCCGACTTTGAACGCGTTACACATTCATAAACGAGTCCACACTGGGGAAAAACCATATTTTTGCAGCGTATGTAAACAAAGGTTTACGCAATCGGGCGATTTAAAGGCACATAAACTAATACACACTGGGGAAAAACCATATCTTTGTGAAATATGTGAGAAAAAGTTCAGGAGATTGACCGATTTGTACAGACATAAACGGGTCCACACGAGAGAAAAGCCACACTGTTGTCAAACATGTGGAAGGAAATTTACTCGATTGTGTCGTTTGACGGAACATATTCGTAAACACACTGGGGAAAAACGTTTTTGTTGCGAAATATGTTCAGAGCGGTTTTCCTTTTATGCTTATTTAAAGTCTCATAAACGAATTCACGAGAACAATGTGAATCGCAAGAGAGGTAGGCCGAGAAAAAGGCGTACCTCGTCTCTCGCGAGTTGTATGAGAGACGATATGGATAGGAAGGATTCGATCGATGAGAAGACACGTGACAGAGATGTATTGAAGAAAGAGAACTGCGCCGATCACAAACAAGTCGGAGCAAGTGGGTGGTGAGACGAATCCCCGCGATACAAATGGAAGACAATTGGATCAGTCGGACTGTAAAGTAACTATGTTTAAACCCTGACGAAAAAGAGAATGAACGGGAGGCTGGAAAAAACTGTAATTACTTCCATTTTTATCAATGAATGAGTTAACTATTGCTAAGTACTCGCAGATTACAAGTATATTTATCAGTATGGAGCTGTCGTCGCGCCACACCTGGAACTTGATACTTCAACGCATATAAGCGCGGCCGCCCCCCGCGTGCCCCCCGCGCGCGCGGCCGCCCCCCGCCGCCTCCACGAAGTCACGACGTCATCGCTATGCTGACGTTGTTACCGGTCAGCCAGTCGCAGCCAACCGGAGAGACGCACCTTCAAGAGTGCGTGAAGACGGGGTTCCTCCAAAAGAGAAGGCCTTCGCACCAATGTGGATAATGAGGGTTTCACATCGGTGTCAAGAAAGCGCAAGCCGCGAAAGAGTCAGTGTGGTACAGCAGAGCCGGTCGGTTCTGGTCTGCGGGTAGCCACACCGAGTAAGGCGCTGTACGTGTCGCGCCTGCATTACTACGCCGCGACTGCTGACATGGTGGAGTATATTCACCAGAAGACTGGGTTCTCGCTGAGGGTTTTCCAGCTGCTTTCGCGCCACTACGTGCACTTCAGCTCGTTTGTGGTGCGCGTGCCGCGGCCGCTGCAGGAGACCATCGCGTGTGCTGACTTCTGGCCGAAGGGTGTCGTGTTTCGGCGGTTCCGGGGCAACCTCCCGAATGCTACACCGGACTTGACGACACAACGGACCCACGCTGTTAAGTCGCCTCAATAATTAGTTTTTAATTTTATAATATTTTTGTATGTATGTTAGTCTTTAAGGTATTTGTTACTATGGGCCTTAGATGCCTAAAATAAATGGTTTTATTATTATAAGCAATGTAACTAACGTCAATATTTGATTACATGTTTGAGGAGAAGATTTTTTTACTGTATGGAGAATTTGATTGGAGTATATCCTACACTATTAAGTAAACGAGGAATATTTGTATGGTATCTACGGGGGTGAAAACCCGATCTAGCTAGGTCTCACGTCTGGGAAATTTCGTTTTCTCCATTTTCACCCGAGCAGAGCTCGGTCGCCCAGGTACTTGATAACAATTAAAAACATATTTTGAATATATTTGTGTGGTTTTATTTATAAATGATGTTCCTCTGTGACAGCGAGGCTGCCGCAACAAGTTAGTCTAGATGTGAGAGAGATTGGGCGCAGTGAAATGACCTCTTAGTCACGGTTGGAGCCGCCCGACTGGGGAGGCACCTCCCTTACAGAAGAGCGCAGCCGTGACGCTACCACCTGCTCTGTAGATGTGGAGTTGTGCGCGAGCTTTGGTAATAATAATTCCAGGACCGAGCAGATAGTTATATACAAATCTCGATAAGTGTGACAGAAATCAATAATATCATTATTTGTGTTCTTTGTCATAGTTCCACTTTTTTTATTTGTTGCAATGAAATAATATGAGGTTACTGTAAATAAACCATTACACAGTAGGTTGCTGCCTGCTAATTTGATATCTTTAGGAGACGCCATATCGGTCGGACTGCATGCAGCACGGCTGACACAAGACGGCGCACGAGCTCTCGATTTTTCTCGCACTATCCGTCAGCTCTCACTTATTGGAAAACATAGAAAGAGGCGTAAAGTGCGAAAATAATTGAGAGAGCTCGCGCGCCGTCTTATGATAGCCGTGCTGCATGCAGTCCGGCCGATATGGCGTCTCATAAAGATATCAAGAGTCCGTCTTGTGATAGCCGTGCTGTTCGGTTTTTCTAACACGGCATGTTTTCGTATGGGGTCTACATATTACATGATTCCACCACACTGTCAGTACAACAGGTCGAAGTCATAATTGGGTGTGTCGTAGGTACAGATGTAACAATCCGACCACATGTGCATGCAGAGTTGGGCATTCAAGAATAAAATCATGAATAGAATAAGAATAACGCGTGAATAAAATCACGTTGCAGGATATACAAGTAGCCGTTGAGGAGTTCCACTATCCACCTCCTGACTCCATTATCAGACCATCCTCACCAAGTATAATGTAAAGAACTCATCAAAACAAACCAAATCAGCCCATACTCGAGTATATACTAGTAGCCAATGAGAAGTTCCACTATACACCTCCTGACTCCATCATTTATTTATTTATTTATTTATCCAAACAATTATTACACAGTATTACAGTTACAGAACTAATGCACTGTGAATCTTAGAATTAAAATTTCCAGCATACTTAATATACTATCGAAGACTGGCGGTCATCCATCGTCTCGCTAAACCTCAAGCATTCACGACAGACTTTTACCCAGCTACAAGCGAAAACATCCCAGTCAGAAGCAGATGCGAGAAGTACATTGAGGCAGTGAAGAGCTCGAATAAGCGGCGACTTACTATGAGCCACAGTTCGCGCCTCCGGAGGAGCAAGCAGTGGACGGTTTCGCGGACGTAGATGCATCCAAGATTGTAACGGAGTGTGCAGCCTCACTATCCGCTCCACCAGTTCAGGGCAGTCTGAATCGCGGACGTAGATGCATCCAAGATTGTAACGGAGTGTGCAGCCTCACTATCCGCTCCACCAGTTCAGGGCAGTCTGAATCGCGGACGTAGATGCATCCAAGATTGTAACGGAGTGTGCAGCCTCACTATCCGCTCCACCAGTTCAGGGCAGTCTGAATCGCGGACGTAGATGCATCCAAGATTGTAACGGAGTGTGCAGCCTCACTATCCGCTCCACCAGTTCAGGGCAGTCTGAATCGCGGACGTAGATGCATCCAAGATTGTAACGGAGTGTGCAGCCTCACTATCCGCTCCACCAGTTCAGGGCAGTCTGAATCGCCTCGTAAAATTTTGCAACCAACCTTGAGTAGTGCATAGTTACGCCTCGCTTCCAGAGAATTAAAACCCAATACCCCTGGCAGGAACTTTATAGGGTATAAAAAAGGATAGTACCCGTACATTTTTTTATAAAAAAATCTCAAAAATGTTTTTTGGATTTTTTCAAGCAGCAAGGCGTAAGAGGACTCATAAGGGTTCCAGACAATCGATGCAGATCATCAGACCATCGTCACCAAGTATAATGTATAGAACTCATCAAAACAAACCAAATGAGCCCAGACTCGAGGACATACAAGTAGCCGTTGAGGAGTTCCACTATACACCTCCTGACTCCATCATCAGACCATCGTCACCAAGTATAATGTATAGAACTCATCAAAACAAACCAAAATGAACCCAAACTTGTCATAAAATCCATTGCGTGAAAAAAACCTTACAAAATATCACCGACGATACCACAAAGTTATCTTTTATTTAAATAACATTTTATTTAAATAAAATGTTAGTTAGAATAACCCCATTTGTGGAATAATTATTCCGTATTTCATTCCTTATTTAAGATAAAAGTAGCGTGAATTATTCCCGTTCAATTTATTCCGGAATAACCAGCGCATGAATTTATTCTTATTCCCATCGATTGGTATAAGAATAACAATTCTGTGCTTATTTTATTCAAGATAACTTTTGCTCAACTCTGTGTGCATGCAATTTCTCAGTACAACTCGTTTGACAGTTGGATCAGCAGCGCAACATGCCTAGGACGATAGCAATAGGGAACATTACTGCAATGTTCTGCCGCCAGAGGCAGCACTAACACTAATAGTAAACCAGTATAGAAATATAGGGATTCACACACACATGCAAAATTGATTGTCAAATGAGTGACAAGGATGCTTGCATAGACAATACCGCAAGTGCGAACGAGATACAATGTCAACGCTGCTAGTGTCGCCACCTACGAAGAGTTTTGCGTAATGTTCCCTATTAGTCAGCGGCGCTACCACGAACTTTGAATCTCGAACTTCGTATATCTCCGTCTCTATCGCACTTATGGTTTATGGTACTCGAGCGACAGAGACGGAGCAGCGCCGCAGCTTCTGACAAATTATGACATGTATCGTGTATAGACCATAGACTGTTACGTCAGTACGTCAACGTAGTAGGTACTCTGTACTAGGTAATCATGGACATAGGATACTCTGGACAGGCTATACGTGATGCCACAACGAGGGACGGAAATGCAGCTTATTTAAAAACTGGTCTAAAAATGGCTGATGGCTTACCATATACATCCTACTAAATTTGGACGGGTAATGGCTTGTTGGGCACAACTCCATACTTAATCAGTTGTGCCCAACAAAATAAAGTGGAACTATGACAAGGACAACGAATGATATATCTCTTTCTATCACACTTATTGCGTTCGGTATAGCACTGTCGCTTTCGCTCGTGGTATTATTATTACCATAGCCTGTCCAGAGTATCCTTTGCCCATGTTTATAATGAATACGTCCATGATTTTCTTTATCTGTGAAGCATCTGTCAATGTTGGTTGTTTGATTGAGGTTATAATATAAATATGTACTAATTAATAATAGTTTATTTGTTTCTGAGTCTTTGATGTTTTCTATCTATTAAAGCAGTGTTTTTCATAGTGCAAAATTATATTTCATTCGGCCTTGCTACAATGTGGTACTCAACTCGATAGTTGTATTATTCATGGCCGTTGATGAATGTATATCGTATCGGTAGTGGTGTAGAGCGTTGACCTAGTCGACGTGAGCAGCTGGAGTGGTGTCGCCGCCGACGGGAGGGGCCGGTCGCGGCGGCATGTCGCTGCGAGTGAGGGAGGAGCGCGGCAGTGCGGGCGCGGACCGCGGCGAGCCTGTGTGTATGTATATCACTGCACTTGGTGTTATAACATTCATCTCATTAATTAAAACATTTTATCTAGACTGTTTTTAAAACTGTTCCACTCATGTACTACAATATTTGATAGAAAGTGCTTCCTTAGATTGCTTGCGCTAGATGCCCGAGTAATCTTTAGGCTGTGGCCTCTTAGACAATGTTTCTTACTCACTATAAACAATAACACTCGACTCAGAGGTCATCACCTAAAGCTGGTCGCTCGCAGGTCACACAACAACCTCCATAGACATTTCTTGAGCAACAGGGTGGTGAAAGCTTGGTACGAACTGCCAGACGATGTGGTTTCAGCTCTCAATGCAGACCAATTGAAGAATGTATGCGACAAGCACATATGTACAAAAAGGAAAATTAAAGCTCAACAATTATATACTTAAAGTTAATTGGATATAGGCATTATCAGTTGTTTCACATGCCTGCCTAATAAATAAGAAAATAGTAAATAAATTCTTTAGATCAGGTAAGTCATAGTTATCATGCAGTCATACCACAATTCATACTGTAACATGCTGAACAACTTTTTGATATAAATTATTTTTATTTTATTTTATTTTATTTATTGGAGAACAAACAGAGTTAAATGTACATAATAGTTACTTACAAGCTAGATTACAAATAAACATGCATTTAGCTCCTCGACAGTTCCCACTAAAACATAATACTATAATATATTTAGTTTACTTACTAACAAACGATTTTATTACAAAAGACTACAATTTCTTACTTATATTATATTATACTTACAACATATAGATCTTTGTTTGCTAAAAGGCAGTATAAGACACGTGCAGCATACCTTTATAATAAAATAAATGTTAAAATTAATATCTATCAACAAAAGAAATATAATTGTAAGAGGTCTCTAACGGAATGGTTAAAGATGCTAAGTTATGAAGATACTGAACTGTTACTTAATCTTGTATTAATCTAAATTTAATTCTATAGTTAGTAAAACATAACAAAATGGAAAATGTTATATATAATATATACCTATTTTATCAAACAACACACACGCACGCACACTAACACACACGCACGCACACACTAACACGCGCACACACAGGCGCGCACACACACACACACACGCACACACACACACACTCAACTTTAGGGTCACGACACTATGCCTGTGATACCTAATTCGTCTTTGTTTTTATTTTATGTTATAAATATTTACCTACATATAAGAAATTAACATTAACTGCTTTTTTATGGAGGAGCGGGTCTTCCTGACACAGGTATTTTTTACCTACTAGGAAGACCCAACCTTATTTTCAATGTAACCTAGCAATCTATGAAATAAAACATTTTCATTTTCATTTCATTTCATACTTACTACCTGTACATTACAAATTACAACGAAACCATCCTACCAACCATCATCTTGGATGATTTTTAGTAGTTCATTTTTGTACTGGCTAATGGACGTGTTGAAGATGTCAACCGAGACTAGGGTCTTATTGTACTCGTCACACATGCGGCGCAGCGGCGCTCGCACGCCGGCGTTACTCTTGCAGATTGGCGTATTTGGTTGTTCCTAGCATAATGTCTACAGGATACCATCTTGCTGCATGTAACTAGTTCTTCAATTAGTAAAGATGTGGTTGTTTAGCAGTGCGCATCAAGGATGAGGCGGGGTGGAGCGAGGGGGAGGGGCGGGAGCCGCGGTGTGTTGTGCAGGAGTCGGTGGCGCTGGGACATTATCTGCCGTTAAACGGGAACAACACACTTTTTGGTATGAGACAGCAACTTTTGTGTCAGAATAATATACATACACACACCATATTATTTATTTAAATTGATAATAGGGAACTTGCATCTTTTTATATTATTACGAAAATCAAAAGTATAATCCAGCATTATAACAACTGTAGCACTAAAACTTTCTTATGATTTTTTTGTCTGATGTTTACTCCAGGCAAAATACGGTTTTGAAAAACATTAATTTATAATAGCGTTTTTTTTCTTTATATCATTTTAAAACATTGATCTATGATGCTTTATTCAAGAATCCAACAAATTTTCCATCCGGAAGTATTTATATAGATTTAAAAAAAGAATGAATTGTTTTTTTTTAATTATTTATCTTGAATATTATAGAGCAAATGTAAATGAACCAAAATAAAGATAAAACCATTTATTAATATTTTTTCTGACTTTTCAGAAGCTAGTTAAGTTATCATTTTTTTGATGTCTGAAATTTTGTTGGATTTTGTCACTAAGTAACTATTTAATTGATAATATATCCATTACATAAAAAAATTCTGCTATTATAAATTATTTCCAAATTTGACATATTTTCCATACAAGTTGTCAGTTCATTGCCTGGACTAGTTATATGCATTTGAAATCAGCACGCGCCGGCACCCTCTGAAAACGCTCTATATTAATCTGGCTTATGCTATGACATCACAACATATATTCTCTGCGTGTTTACTATGGAGTAAGTCATTAATTTGCAATTAATTATCTCCACAACATTTGCGTTTAAGTCTATACTTGTCATACAAAATATTATTTCTTCATATTCTGTGTAACTGTTGTTATTGTATCGAAAAAATAATTTTTTTTCGTCTTTTCTGGTTAAAGAGACATTATTTTTCTCAAAAGAAATGTAACATTTCACTTAATGAGATAGACATGCACTAAATTATATTAAAAATAAATATGTAGGTACATATGTTTACATATTTTTTTGCCCGTGAGCGACACTATTTAACAAGTACTAATATTATACACAAGTTACTAATAGGTGCATGAAGACTAAACATATTATTTTTATTTATTATTATATAAATAATAATAATTTTATTTTTTTATTTAACCTTTATTTAACGACTTTTTACAAAAAAACTTATTTAAATAGGTAAGTATATTAGACATCGACACTGTCGTCTTGCCTTTCGGCATAGGCCTCCTCTAAAGATTTCCATTCTTTTCGATCTACAGCTTTTCTTCTCCATATGTTTCCTTCTATTAGTCTAAGGTCATCCTCCCATCTCCGTACATGTCTACCTCTTTTCCTTTTTCCTTCTCTTGGGTACCATTCTGATATTTGCTTTGTCCATTTATCTTTTTTGTCTCTAAATCTATATTCTATCTCCTATCTCCATTTTATCATATTATATAATATTATATCAGCCTATCTCCATTTTAGCCTTTTTATTTTAATTGTGATATTGTTTATATTTGTTCCTCGCCTAATATCTTTTAGTCTTATTTTATCCAGCTTTTTAGAGTTCCGTAGCCAAATGGCAACAAACGGAACCCTTATAGATTTGTCATGTCTGTCTGTCTGTCTGTCCGTCCGTATGTCACAGCCACTTTTTTCCGAAACTATAAGAGCTAAACTTGGTAAGTAGATGTATTCTGTAAACCGCATTAAGATTTTCACACAAAAATAGAAAAAAAAAAGATAAATTTTGGGGTTCCCCATACTTAGAACTGAAACTCAACATTTTTTTTTTCATCAAACCCATACGTGTGGTGTATCTATGGATAGGTCTTTAAAAATGATATTGAGGTTTCTAACATCATTTTTTTCTAAACTGAATAGTTTGCGCGAGAGACACTTCCAAAGTGGTAAAATGTGTGTCCCCCCCCCCCCCCCCCCCCCCCCCCTGTAACTTCTAAAATAAGAGAATGATAAAACTAAAAAAAATATATGATGTACATTTTCATGCAAACTTCCAACGAAAATTGGTTTGACCGAGATCTAGTGAGTAGTTTTTTTTTTTAATAAGTCATAAATCGTAAAAAGCAATTTATTTAACGGAATCCTTCATGTGCGAGTCCGACTCGCACTTGGCCGCTTTTTTATAGATAATGGTACGGAACCCTTCGTGCGCGAGTCCAACTCGCACTTGGCCAGTTTTTATTTATATTTAGGATGCTTCGTTCCATGTTGTGTTGACAGGTTTCTAAGTCCTTGGTATCTTTTTTGGTTAGAGAATATGTTTGGCAACCATATGTCATACAGGGAAGTATGCATGTATTGTAGACTTTCCTTTTTTCTTTTATTTTAAATCCTGGGTTTTTCATAATATCTTTCATAGCCCAGAATTTTTTCCATGAGACTGATATTCTTCGTTTGATTTCTTTTCGAGTTTGTTGTTGTGGTGAGATAATTTGCCCCAAATATATATATTCATCTGCATATTCAATTGTGTTGTTATTGCTTTTAATTTCTTGCTTCAAGTGGTTCGTCATGACTTTGGTTTTTTGTGTATTCATTGACAGTCCCAGCTTTTCACTTTCGATGGTTAGCTGCTGGGGGCCGATTTTTGACTTTCGAGCGCTCGAAAATTAAATAAAAGTGAATACGATTTTAGTGTCAAAATTGCAGGGACTAACTTTCCACCGATATAATTGAATACGAGTGGTGAATACCACTCGCTTTTAAATTTTCTATCGCTATTTTAAAAGAGCATTTCGTAATTTTAGTCCGTTTTCGAGTGAAAGATTCGAGCGCTCGAAAGTCAAAAATCGGTCCCCTGTAACATATCTTGGAGTTTGGATGGGAGAATATGATAATTAAAAGAATAATCACCTATATCCAGGATTTTAACCCAAATCCGTTTGCAAGTCAAAAGATTGATACACTATTATCATCCTCATCATATCAGCCGAAAGACGTCCACTGCTGGACATAGGCCTCCCCCAAAGAGTGCCACAATGGCCGGTCCTGCGCCCTCCCGCGGGCTCCCGCACATGATGCGATGATACACTATATTGCATTACAATCACGTTATTAATCAGAATATTGAGACCTCTATTTTTGTTTTCCAAATGCCTTCATTGTTATTTTACATGTACCTAAGGTATGGCAAATGATTTTATTGCATATGAATATTATGGATTATAAAGTTTCTAGCAATTGATATTTTGGCATATGATATTATGGAAAATAATAATTCTGTCTTATGAATATTATGGTAAATAATAGTTATGGCACATCAAATTATGGTAAACAAAATTATGGCCTGTAAAATATGTGGCAAATGAAATTCGGGCAAATGAAATTCTGGCTAACGCCTTCGTAGACACGATATTATTCATATCTCGAGTTCTAAATCACTTAGAATAACAAACTTGGTAAAACGGGACCCTATTACTAAGAATCCGCTGTCTGTCCGTCTGTCTGTCTATATGTCTGTCCGTCTCACAGTGTTCCCTTGGACCTCATTTTGATACAGTCTAATTTTATTGAATGATCGAATAGAGAAAGATGTCACGGATAAAGTACAAAAACTCCCGCGAGGCTCACTATCATAGTTTTGAAACGAATGCAATCTAAACTTTAAGTCCCGGAATCTTAAGAAAATCTTTATCTGTTTTTTTTAAAGGAAACAACGTATAAATCTTGATTTTGCACTGCGATGAAAAGGCTTAGTATAAGGCTAAATTATCAACCATTTGTGGCCAGGCTAGGGCTTCTCAGTTTCAAGATAATCGCAAAAATGTCAAAATCGTATTTATTTTTTTGTGATTAATGTCTTTAGTATTCGCAATTTATTTTGGCTTGAAAACGTAGCTACAATAATGGACTACTACCACAAAAAAAATCGGATTGCATATATCGTGGACTTCACGAGATAACAATAAAATAAAAAATCCCGGTTTCCGGGATTTCAATAAAATTTCAGTGTCATTTATTAGCATCAGATAGATAGTCGATACGTCATGTATAGTCGGGCAGTGTGTATTGGCTTTGTGTATTTGGTTGAATGTAAAAATTATATGCTTTATAATAAATATCTATCCATCCATATCTGATTCCAACTACGTAATCGATAATATTTTTCAGATTGTGACTCCGAAGACTCACACCTGATGTGTCGCTTTCAAGACCGCGGACCTCAATTATAAAACGTTCGGTCTGGGATTCGACCAAAGGACCCTTTCTATATTCGTCTTCAGTTTTTATTACAATATTTTAATAAGAAAGAAAATGTCTAGTCAAGTCCAACAAAACTTACCAGTTCAATCAATATCGTTACGACCGCACTATAAAATGTCAGTACCGGTCATGTCAACAACCAATTTCAAGACTAGGCAATCCTTTTGTTGCTGTAAATATTTAATTATATTCAAAATAAGCTTTTTGATATCACTATGGATTGCTTTCGGTATATTTATGGTATTTTTTTGTACAATAGCGAAGTCCCTAATAGCGAAGTACTAGTTCTACTAACTTTAATGATTTAGATTTGGCGTTTTCCAAACCGACGAAGGAACAACAAAAAATGGTATGAGTCCCCTTCATGCCTTTATAAGATTTTTAGAGTTCTTACTCCATTTGGGGTACAAAAATGACCCCCAAGTAAGATAGTGGCGAGTCTCCAAATCGTCCGTTGCGGGACAAATAACCGAGGTCCGGAAAAAAAGAATACAGGTGGAAATAAGGGATCGCTTGGGTTTACTGGTTGATGTTGTGCGGTCCAAAAAATTCGGCGATTTCTGCAGAAATGTAGCCAAAAAATATGTAGCCGCTTATAGCTGGCACCTTATGACCACAACTATGCACAAAATCCTCGTTCATGGCCAAATAATGATAGAACGTGCAGCATTGCCCATAGGAGCTCTCTCAGAACAAGCTGGAGAGTCGAGAAATAAGTTTTGGCGATACGATCGCGATCACCACAGCCGAAAAGATAATAGAAAACACACAACGGAAGACTAATTTCATAGAGCATTGGAATCATCCGATCCGGTCGTATCTCATACAAGACTGACTAGACGTCAAAGTAGCATTAAACGTATGCCTTCACCCCCTCCAGTCATCGAAATGTTAATGCCATACCAAATCAATAACGATAATGACGAGGGAAATGGCAGCGTGTACCGAAACTGATGAAAGTGAAATTACATATATTCTTAGAAACGAAAATGACACATGTATGTATGTAGGAGACGAAAAGTAATCAATTAAAAAATAACACTGAAATTTTATTGAAATCCCGGAAACAGGGTTTTTTTATTTTATTGTTATCTCCTAAAGTCCGCGATATATGCAATCCGATTTTTTAAGTGGGGATGGAAGGCACCAATCCACCTTCAATCAATCTGCCTTGTGCAAATGCGGTGAAGAGACCCGAACTATGTAACATATCGTTCAACGTTGTCCCTGCACTCGTATCCAGGTCCAACGGAAGACCTGCTGCATCTTACACCCGACTTAATTAATATCCTGTCTATTTGTCACTGTTTTATCGAATATTAATGTAAAACCAGTTGCCTATTTTAAATGTGTACGCCATACGATTAAATAAATAAAAGTCTCTATTGGGAACTCGACTCTAAAAATATCTAGTTGATTTCCCTGACCCCAAATATGTAGGTATATTTAAACACCAAGTTTGTGATTCTAAGTGATTTAGAACTCAAGATATTCATTTATTATCATGATTCAAAATGACCGCCATGATAAAATGGCCGACGGATGAGTTGGTTCCTATCAAAAACTTAAAGCTATAAACCTCACTAAGTAGTACCTAAAAAAATGGTCACTATCATACGTGTTAGTAATGTCTAATGTCAAATCCATTTACTCTTCTACGTCGGTCGACAAACGGATTGCCTCCCTAAATTGTCTGATATACATAACTATAATACGCGATCTAAACACAAATTGGTACTACCACAGTTGCGGCTTACAAAATGTCAAAAACAGGGTGCTTTTCTAAAGATAAAAATGTACAACAAATTACCTTTTGAAATAACATCATTGCCAATTCATAGTTTTAAGAAGAAAATATCACACTATTTCAGGAAACATGCCTTTTACTCCGTATCAGAATTTTTAACAAGCAATATTAGCTTACAAACATTTTGAACTGTATGTTATTAGCTATAAGTATCATTTTGATTTTATTGTAATTTATTTCTTTTATTTTTACAAATTGTTACTGACATACCATGTAATGCACATATTACTTTATGGTGAAATAAATAAATACAAAATACAAATACAAACTGTCTCTATTTGTTTGTCAGAGTGTGTAAAGACGGAGCCTTCATGTTCAGCGAGCAAGTGGGCGGACTTGTACGCCGAGCACGCGGTGAAGGACGAGCTCGTGCTCGGCCCGGAGTGCGTGCAGCGCCCGCGCGCGCGCGACGTGCCCGGCGGTGAGTTCTAGGTATCATCTGCAAACATGGTCGACGTTGCGTCTGATGTTACTTAACACGTTCCTCGTACCAGTGCTTCCAATGATGCATCAAGCACCTGCTTTTCAGGAGTCCGTGCCTTCACAATGGATTCACAGCTTCGAACTGGAAGTACCTTGGACGTGTGACATTGTCAGATCATTTTGTATGGGGGCAGTGAAAGTCCTAACTCCCTAATCCTCTACTTTGGGTCTTATCAATACAAATTTCGAGTAAAAGTTATGACCACTTTAGTCTTGCTTCCAATGAAAAACGGTCGCAGTCCAATTTTAAAGCTTAGGCTTATAATTGTCCCGTTCATCATCATCATTTTCAGCCTGTAATCGCCCACTGCTGAGCATAAGCAATAAAGATACTGATTACTGATTACTAAGCCTCTCTTCGCGTACGCCACTTTGTCAGCCTTTCAGTTCGACTGTAACCTTCTTGTCTAGTTCAACAAGGATTATACGCTGAAGGATGATTAAATGAGACAAAGACTCTAGGTTTGGCTTAATGCTTGTATTTTATTCGTTTATTTTCTACCCACTTAGTTTAGTTATAAAACGATACTTACTGAACGAATGTAATAGGATAGCATAATTACTTATTTAACTAAGTGACACTTATAAGGACGGTGAATCCTGACCCACCGTGACACAGTGCAAACTAGTACGGGGGTCAGTTGACACTTACTTTTGGTTTTCACTATACAAATTTGTATATTAAAATGTAAGTAGCAATTTGTACTTTTACTTATGAAATAAATTTATGATTTATGATTTCCACACACCACTCCGCTGTTAACTTAGGGTACATACATTTCTAGGAACACTCTATAACAGCGCAATGCATATGTGTAACATCACAACTCTCCCGGGTCGCTTTATGTAAGTCCGTTGGTGATAAGTGATGATCTAACTATCTTGCCAGAAGGGCTGTTAATAAATAAAAACGAACTCACTCAGAGCGGGGTTGCCAGAAGGCAGTTACTCCCTGCAACGATTTCCTGATGCTCGAGGCTCCTGGGACAACCAATCCAGTTTCTTCTCTGGCTCTGAAGTCTCCCGGAGAAGGCTATCGTGCTACCACCGCTTGCCTGGGTACCGCCGAGTGTTGAGGTTCGATCTTGGGGTGTTCAGACTTCACACACCTTTCCGGTGGCGAATGCACTAGTCCCAAAACGCACTATACACTCTAATTTCGAAAGCACCTCTTCTCATAAGAAACTAGGCCCAAAACACCATATTTCCAAAAAGGCTCATTCTCGATTTACACGAGAACCATTGAGAACTAGTCCCAAAATACACCTTTCCCAAAATACCCCAAATTGTGTTCACCTGTAGGTGGCGTAATACTTTTTTCTCATAATGCGTTCTCAAAACACTCTAGTTCCAAAATACCCCATTTTTAGGGTTCCGTACTCAAAGAGTAAAACGGGACCCTATTACTAAGACTCCGCTGTCCGTCTGTCTGTCTGTCCGTCCGTCTGTCACAACAGGCTGTATCTCTTGAGCCGTGATAGTTAGACAGTTGAAATTTTCACAGATGATGTTTATCTGTTGCCGCTATAACAACAAATACCAAAAAACAGAATAAAATAAATATTTTAATTTGTTTTTCTTTTCCATACAACAAACGTGATTTTTTTGCCGTTTTTATAGATAATAGTACTTACGGAACCCTTCGTGCGAGAGTCCGACTCGCACTTGGCCAGTTTTTTTATTTTATTTTCGAATGTCATTTATCTCTTTGAATATTTTTTTGTATTTTATTAAGTCAGTCGTTCTTTCGTTCGATTAAGGACTCAACTATCATAGACAACGAATACCGTTTTCTACGGTGTTGTCATATTTATGTTTTAAGTACATATAATAAAATCGGCCAAGAGAATGTCGGGCCACGCTCAGTGTAGGGTTTCGTAATAATGTTATATAGAAAATGTCATTGGTGAACTTAAAGAACACTAATCTTGACGGCACTGACGTCCTTTTAGGTGCAGGTCTCAGTGGAGTTTCGTTTGCAAAAAAAGCGCACCGCAATCTGACTTCTGATATAATTATATTGTATGGATCCCAGACATCCAATAAACGGATGTTGCCAACCAGTATTGTGGTCCAGTCCCCCCCTCCCCTCACTCCCAAATTTTATTAGTAAATTACAAAATATTTTGGGTTTTAATTGTGGAATTTCATTAAAAAACGAAAGAACGACTGACTTAAATAAAATACTATTTAAAAATAATTCAAAGAGACAAGACATGACATTCAAAAATAAAGGACAAAAATAGGGTATTTTGGAACTAGAGTGTTTTGAGAAGTAAGTATGCATTATTCCTCTTCCCCAAGTCAAGCTTGATGGCACTCCTCTGAAGGTAGTTGACGAGTTTAAATACCTGGGCCATTGGGTTACCGCGTCACTGAGCGACAACAAGGATATCGAGAGGGAGCGTAGGGCGCTGGCGGTTAGAAGTAATATGTTGATCCGTAGGTTTGCTCGGTGTACTAAAAACGTAAAAATCACTCTGTTTAAGGCCTATTGCCAGTCATTTTACACCTGCAGCCTATGGATCAATTATACTCAAAAAGCTTACAGCGCCCTGCGCGTCCAGTATAACAACGCTTTCAGGATGCTGTTGGGGCTGCCGAAACATTGCAGCGCGTCAGGAATGTTCGCGGAGGCGCGCACGGATGGATTTCACGCAATATTGCGAAAACGTGTTGCATCTCTGCAGAGACGTATCGGCCTTAGCCCCAACAGCCTCCTGGAGACAGTGGCAGAAAGGAACGATGGCTCATTTCTGTATCACTGGAATAAATTGCATGTGATATCCTTGTAGCCAAGCATGCCTTTTAGTTTGTCATATATGTATTAATGTTTAATATAAGTGGATAAATTTGTAAAGTGTACTAACATTACATTTAAGTTATTTATTGTAATTAACCAAATATGGATTTATTCCGAAATAAAATTATTGATTGATTGATTATGAGAATAAAGTATTACGCCACCTACAGGTGAACACAATTTGGGGTATTTTGGGAATGGTGTATTTTGGGACTAGTTCTCAATGGTTCTCGTGTAAATCGAGAATGAGCGTTTTTGGAAATATGGTGTTTTGGGCCTAGTTTCTTATGAGAAGAGGGGCTTTCGAAATTAGAGTGTATTGCCTTATAGTGCGTTTTGGGACTAGTGCATTCGCCACCGGAAAGCAGTGTATGTTTAATTGTAGTTTCTTTACGTGAAGTAAAATGCAGTGCTCTAATTACCTTCTTATTATACTCTTATTTTATTTCTTATGTGATTTCCTATGTGATTTACCACCTGAAAAATAGACCTTAAATTAGTGACTAGTTCAGGCTTCTACAATAAAAAAATAAAATAAATATTACGGGACAATCTTACACAAATCAACCTAGGCCCACGGTAAGCTTAGTAAGGCTTGTGTTGTGGGTACTACTAGGCGATGATATATATAATAGATACATACATATAGATACTTATATACATATATAACATCCATAACTCAGGAACAAATATTCGTGATAAACACACAAATAAATGCCCTGACCGGGATTCGAACCCGGGACCTCCAGCTTCGTAGGCAGAGTTACTACCCACTGGGCTACGGAGGCCGTTAAATTTGTCTGGTCGGCATGAGAATTTGATTACTGACCCAAAAGCAGCGTTTCAATCGCTGCCCTCCCTTTCACATGTGCAAACGCTAACCGTGACGCAGCCACCTGTAAAATTTCTAGGTTAGAATCGTTTTCCCAATCTTCGATGGTTCCAAAGATGAGCAGATGACTTACGTCGAGGTGTTTCCATTGCTGCCTGGCCAAATTCACTTAATTCCTAACACATTATTTACAAAAGTCCCCTGCCGTCGTGCCGTCCTGCAACAATCGTTTAGGTTATGCCACTTCGTTTCTTTCCTTTCTTTGAAATATATTCGGGTTTTAATGTTATTTTACCTCTGTCGTCTGTCCCGTCTTCTAAATCCTCATCCGGGCCTCTCTTGCCACCGATCCTTTAGGATTACCCGCCCCGGTCAAGTGATGCTCAATGTCGACTCCTTCCTCCATCTTGATGGGGTCTGACATTTGACAGATAGTGTCACTCTGACAGCTCTTGGGATCGTTCCGGGTCTTTGCGTGTGTACGCGGTTACACAAGGCGTTTTTTTTAAATTGTGCTCAATAATCCTTAAGGCGTTTCTTCAACTGTTTCACTCTTGTCAGTCGGGCGTATTTTGCAGTGTGACTACTTATCCCGGTCCCGTGCTAGTCTCATCCAGAAATTACCGGCGGTCTTTTTAATGTCATCAACCCATCGAGCTGGTGGACGACCGACGCTTCTTTCTCCTGCAATTTGGTCCGTTAATGTTTTGGTCCACCTACCGTCACGCTGCCTGGCAATATGTCCTGCCCAACTCCATTTGAGTTTGGTTCTGCCTTCGCCGACGTCACGCACCTTAGTGCGACGTCGGATCTCAATATTCCTCACTCGGTCTTGTAGCTTAATGCCGAGCATGGCGCGCTCCATGGAAATGCCGTTAGGGAGAAAAATTCTTCGATATCTGGTTACGAACTTGCGTTACCGTTTGGCCGTACGCGGTATAAGGCTAAAATAGCGCTTGGATCGCTGCCTGTATCACAGGGTGCACAAACCTGACCAGTGCGTGACTCACGTTGTTGCAGACTTGCCTCGCTTCTTGTGGCGCTGGGCGCGGCTCGTGCCCCGCGAGTGCCGGGTGCGGCTCGAGCGCTGCGGCGCGCCGCGCGGCGCCGGCACGCGCCAGGAGCGCGCCGCCACGCGCCCGACGAGCGCCGGACGCGACCCACCGCAGACACGTGACACCTTCCTACACAACGTGGAAAAGACATACGTGTGCGATGTATGCAAGAAAAGATTTACACTAAAACGTCATCTAATTCTTCATATTAAGGTGCACCTTGAAAAGTACGCATCGCCGAATATATCACAAGTAATCCATAAACGTACTCACAGTACTAACATGCATTTTTCCTGCGAATGTAAAAAGGAGTTCTCAAAATTTAGAGAATTACGGGCACATATACGAATTCACAAAGAAGATAAACCCTTTTCTTGCAAAATATGCGAACGAAAGTTCAAACGATTGGATACTTTAAAGAGACACGCACTTATTCACACTGGAGAAAACCCCTTCTCATGCGAAACATGCAAACGAAAGTTCAACGAATTAGGTAGTTTAAGGAGGCATAAAGCGATTGTACACGAGCATACAACCAGCCTGCCCCAAGTGAAGTTTTGTGAAATATGTAATAAACGGTGTCCGACTTTGAAAGCGTTACACATTCATAAACGAGTCCACACTGGGGAAAAACCATATTTTTGTGGCATATGTAAACAAAGATTTACGCAATCGAGCGATTTAGAGGCACATAAACTAATACACACTGGGGAAAAACCATATCGTTGTCAAATATGTGAGAAAAAGTTCAGGAAATTGACGGATTTGTACAGACATAAACGAGTACACACGGGGGAGAAGCCACACTGTTGTAAAAAATGTGGAAAGAAATTTAATCGATTGTACCTTTTGACACAACATATTCGTAAACACACTGGGGAAAAACCTTTTCGCAAGAAAGGTAGGACGAGAAAAAGGCGTACCTCGACTCTCGGGAGTTGTGTGAGAGACGATATGGAAAGGAAGGATTCGAATGACGAGAAGACGCGTGACAGAGATGTATTGAAGAAAGAGAACTGCGCCGATCACAAACAAGTCGGAGCAAGTGGGTGGTGAGACAAATCCCCGCGATACAAATGGAAGACAATTGGATCAGTCGGACTGTAAAGTATTTATGTTTAAACCCTGACGAAAAAGAGAATTAGATTAGATTATTTATTTCATGATTATAAATTACATTACAAAGCTTACATGTCAAAGAAATAAGATTTTTATCACGATCGTCAAAAACTAAGAAAAAAATAAATATATAATATTAAATAAATACAATGTCAACAAATTTACTCAATAACGGTATGAACGGGAGCTTGGAAAAAACTGTATTTACTGTCATTTTTATCAATTAATGAGTTAACTATTGCTAGGAGGTGACGTAACCTCTCTTGAAGCCGACTTATTTTCTTGACCAGTTCACAAAGGCGGGTTAGCCATCCCTGTCCTTTCTAAAATGACAAACTTAAATTATGATAACTCCAAAAAAGGCTGCACTATCCTGTCATCCGCCTTACTCGAAAATAAACCCTTAACCTCTCTCAACACCACTTAGGTATCCCTTAAAGCGGCAAGAAAAGAATGCTGGATAAAGAAAGACTCTCAAGAGGATAAGCTCTTGAACGTTAAATTTTTAAGAAAACTTAAACAAACTCTTCCACCTGGCTGTCAGTGATACCGACAAAAAAAGATAATTTTGATTTATCCCCACTAGAATTTAGAGACTCACTAGCAATACGATACCACAGAACACCTGTTTCCATGCCCATATCATGCGATGGGTGCGGTAACGATGACTTCAATGTGGACCACGCACTCTGCTGCAAAACTGGTGGCCTAATAACTCGTCGTCACAATGAAATCAGAGACCTGTTTTGTGAACTATGCCAAAACGCTTGGGGAAATGTTACCAAAGAACCGATCTTAACTGAAGGAAACTGTGGACTTCGTGGAGACCTCAGCTGCCGCGGCGTTTGGGATGCACAAAGGGAGAGGCGTTATTCGATATCCGTGTCGTAGACACCGACGCTCCCTCTTACATCTCTCGCCCGGTAGCTTCCATTTTAAAATCCGCAGAAGAAGAGAAAAAACGTAAATACAGTAGCGCCTGCGAGAAACAACATGCAACATTTACCCCTCTCGTCACATCAGTTGACGGAGTCTTCGCCCCACAAATGTCCACCTTTATTAAACATCTTGGTGAAGCTATTGCCGACCGCTGGAACCGACCCCTATCTATAATAATGGGCTGGTTAAGGTCAAAAAATTATAATATCAATAATCCGAGCCACAAGCATGTGCATTCGCGGGACCCGGCACGGATTCAGATCCGTAAAGCATTGTTTCGGCCTCAACGACGGGGCAGCTCTACCCAACATCGCCCCCTAACCCCTCTCTACTCTCTACATACAACCATCCATTCTTTTTTTTTATATTTATATTTGTTGTAAATGGCGCCGATCTGGGCCAAGTTTTCTATTTGTGATGTTATCTTTATTTGTTTTATTTTATTTTACTTGTGTGTAGGAATTCTGATTGTAGTTAATTCTTTACTCACTACTATTTTAGGCTAGCTTAATTGTATTTATTTAGATTTAATTTTCAATGTTTACTTGTACACAAATACTTAATATATCTTATATATTATCAGAATTAATCATGTAAATAAATAAAGAGAATAATAAAAGTAGTTAGGTATATACTATGTTAACTATTGCTAAGTACTCGTACATCACAAGTATATTTATCAGTATGGAGCTGTCGTCACGCCACACCCGGAACTTGATACTTAATAGCGTAAGCAATGTATCTAACGTCAATATTTGATTACATGTTTGAGAAAAAGATTGAAGTATATAATACACTATTAAACGAGCAATATTTGTATGGGATCTATGGGGGTGAAAACCCGATCTAGCTATAGCTAGGTCTCACGTCTGGGAAATTTCTTTTTCTCAATTTTCACCCGAGCAGAGCTCGGTCGCCCAGGTCGAACATAAGAATCGAAAGATAAGTATTATAGAAAAAAAAATGTAGCCATCAATAATTTGTTTCTTTTTTGTCTCCTATAGCGACAATACGTACACATACTTAGCTACTTACATTTATACAACTTCAGGGTGTATAAGGACCTTTATTGTTAATCACTTTGCATATGAGAGTCGCATGTATATAGTATCAACATTTAGTGTTAGGACATAACAGATTAGAAATTCTATTATAATAAAAGGGTTCTGTAGTTTGGAAGCGATTCATATACCTCAGTTACTTTGTTAAACATGGTATTGATTTGGAGTGAAGGGATGAGTTACGAGTTGATAAGATGTATTAAAAATTTCGTGAACTTTGTTATTTGTATTTTTTCAGTATTGCTGGAAATAAGGGTGAAGGTGTTATATACGGTATTTCATAATATGTAGTAGGGGGTAGATTTTAGTCGCGTAATAAATGCTTGTCGAGAAACACGTCTTTGATTCAACAGAATGATAAAATGTGGATATGGTGCCACGTGGATGAACTGGGTTTCTTGATGTGAGGTCAATAGAAGGGCACACGTCCGTTTCGTATCGTGTATATTTGCAAAGAGAAATAATAATTATCCTAATGACATTACATCGAGGCGTTTTTAATTGTAACGCCATCTGTCGAGTAAATCCTAAACTAACTAAATTAGTTTGCTATGCTAGGATCTTACCTAGATAAGCCATCTAGTGGTTCTAGTTAGAAACTATAGATGGCGCTGTTAGTAACATGCTGCCGCCTAAGCTGCGGCTAAGGGCGTATAACAATAGGGAACATTACTGCAATGTTCTGCCGCCAGAGGCAGCACTACCACTAATAGTAAACCAGTATAGGAATATAGGGATTCACACACACATGCACAATTGATTGTCAAATGAGTGACAAGGAAGCTTGCATAGACAATACTGCAAGTGGGAACGAGATACAATGTCAACGCTGCTAGTGTCGCCACCTACGAAGAGTTTTGCGTAATGTTCCCTATTAAAAACATATTTTGAATATATTTGTGTGGTTTTTTTTTTATAAATGATGTTCCTCTGTGACAGCGAGGCTGCCGCAACTAGTTAGTCTAGATGTTAGAGAGATTGGGCGCAGAGAAGTGTCCTCTTGGTCACGGTTGGAGCCGCCCGACTGGGGAGGTACCTCCCTTACAGAAGAGCGCAGCCGTGACGCTACCACCTGCTCTGTAGATGTGGAGTTGTGAGAACCAGCAGAACCGAGCAGATAGTAATATACAAATCTCAATAAGTGTGACAGAAATCAATTAGTGGTCCTTTTCATAGCTTCACTTTTTTTACTAGCCGCAATTAAATAATATGAGGTTGCGGTAAATAAACCATTATCCACCCAAATGAAGTAGGATGCTGCCTGCTAAAAGCAAAACAAAGAGACACGGCTTTACCATTCTTTTCTCGAAGCCATTCAGGCCATTTTCAACATCCTGTAATATTGTGCTAGCTAAAACTAGAACCCTGAATTTTCAGTAACATGTAGGGCATAATAAGGCTTACATATAATGTCAATAACATTCAATTTGAACTTTTAGTTTAAGAACTATTGTCCGTCAAAGTTCGTTAGTTTTGTAACTGACATACTCACTTATATATTGATGATCAACATAATACTAAGGTACTTCTAGTAGAGCCACAAGCTCCAAATTTCAAACTTAATTCGTTTTTAGCCTAATAATTCATAAAAAACTTAAAATTATTGCGATTTCAGTCACGTTTCAGAGATATACAAAGTGCATAAGTAAGTTTGTAATTCTATACAAATACATGCGATTACAAAGTTACTTTTTCAA
The DNA here is from genome assembly GCA_963854355.1 of Epinotia brunnichana. Lineage (NCBI taxonomy): Eukaryota > Metazoa > Arthropoda > Insecta > Lepidoptera > Tortricidae > Epinotia > Epinotia brunnichana. Next base: position 21,731,998 of record OY977958.1, on the reverse strand, counting down.
TTCCTTCCTGCACAACTATACAAACGCTATTTGCAGTTGGTTAATTAACATTCCCATACAAAGTCTACAAAAAGAAATGAGATTCCATAAAAAACAGGCAAAGTCTCGAAACTCTTCCACAGTAAAAAGTGATGAGATATTTCTTAGAGCCATGTCAGGCATTCTTATTAATCTTTATTTGCTTGCTAAATACAATTTTGTGACTTGGAAATCACACATAGTTTTAGGTACCTATGAAAATTTTTGTAAATGCAGTAAAGTTGTGTGATTCCCAAGTTGCTGTCTGGTCGCCCGGTTGGAGGGGCGTGTTGGCAACCGTCTAGCAGGGGCTTTATAAAAACGTCCATGATTTTCTTCATCTGTCAATGTTGGTTGTTTGAGGTTATAATATGTTATAATTCATAGTAGTTTATTTGTTTCTGAGTCTTGTATGTTTTCTATCTATTAAATTAAAGCAGTGTTTTTCAATCTTTTTCATAGTGCGAGCTTATATTAGGTCCTTACCTATGAAATTGGCGGTGTATATGGGAGAATTTTATGAAAACTGTGATTTTCATACATTGAATTTTGCGGATTATTCAGCAATGTCAAATTCAAAGCAAACTAAATTTTGGTAGGAATATAGAAATCTTTTAAGCTACTTTACACATATCTTCATTCCTTAAAAATAGTTCGCATCATAAAACTATACGTAATTGAAACACTTTAACCGGCAGCACATGAAAAGGGCGGTTTTCAAGCTTTAATTTGAAACACTAAATAAAAAATTTAAACCTATTTTTTGTATTTAAAACCTTTGTTACATAGTCTTATAATGAAATAAAAAAATAATTTGGAAGTTGCAATAGAAATGAATAAATTACGTACAAAATAATATCTGTGAAAAAACCGCCAATTTTATAGGTAAGGACCTAATATTTAATTCGGCCTTGCTACAATGTGGTACTCAATAGTTGTATTATTCATGGCCGTTGATGAATGTATCTCGTATTGGTAGTGGTGTAGATCGTTGACCTTGTCGACGTGAACAGCTGGAGTGGTGTCGCCGCCGACGGGAGGGGCCGGTCGCGGCGGCATGTCGCTGCGAGTGAGGGAGGAGCGCGGCAGTGCGGGCGCGGACCGCGGCGAGCCTGTGTGTATGTATATCACTGCACTTGGTGTTATAACATTCATCTCATTAATTAAAACATTTTACCTAGACTGTTTTTAAAACTGTTCACCAAAGAGGCACTGATATCTCTGATAGTTTATTCCACTCATGTACTACAATATTTGATAGAAAGTGCTTCCTAAGATTGCTTGTGCTGGATGCCTGAGTAATTCTTACTCACTATAAATAATAACACTCGACTCAGAGGTCATCACCCAAAGCTGGTCGCTCGCAGGTCACACAATAACCCCCATAGACATTTCTTGAGCAACAGGGTGGTGAAAGCTTGAACGAACTGTCAGACAATGTGGTCTCAGCTCTCAATGTCGACCAATTCAAGAACAAATTAGACAAGTACACTTGTAAAAAAAAGAAAATTAAAGTTCAAAAATGACTTAAAGTTAACTGGATATAGGTTTTATCAGTTGTTTCACGTGCCTGCCTGATAAATGAGTATATGGGTAAAAAAAAGCATACCTACATATATGGGTAATTGCTGTTACGAAAATGAGAAAAGTTAAAGCGTAGATTACATGAAGGCTCTTAACTATGAGCATTTTTTTTTATTTCCAGCATTACAGCCAAATAAGAAAATAATAAATAAATTTTTTAGATCAGGTAAGTCATAGTTATCATGCAGTCATACCACAAATCATACTCTAACATGCTGAACAACTTTTTGATATTTAAATTATTTGGTTGTACCTAGCATAATGTCTACAGGATACCATCTTGCTGCATGTGACTAGTTCTTCAGTTAGTAAAGCTCTGGTTGTTACGCAGTGCACATCAAGGATGAGGCGGGGTGGAGCGAGGGGGAGGGGCAGAAGCTGCGGTGTGTTGTGCAAGAGCCGGTGGAGCTGGGACAATGTCTGCCGTTCGACAGGATCAACATACTTTGTGGTATGAGGCAGCGACTTCTGTGTAGATAAGTACATAATCAAAGCATTCTGCAAATGGGCCACAGCTGCACTTTTACGAGTCAAATGATACATTTCAATAACAATGGGAGATAAACAAACAATCTACAGGGTGGAATTTCATAAACTGTACATAATAAAAGGAGAAAAATTTCAGCCAATTTCATCGGTGAAACGGTGTTTTTTTTTTTTTTCTAGTCATTAGTTTTTTTTTTACAGAATTTTGAAATTTTTTGTAAAAACTCGGGTAATACACCTAATTCAGACGGTATAACTTTTGATCCAATGGTCCTAAAATGAAAATAAAAAATGCAGAGTATTACCAAGGGACAGGTTAATAATTCTTAATAACAATAAAAAACCAACTAGAAGAGAAAATCCGCAAAAAAAATTATTGTTTTTGAAAAATGGCTACAAAAATTACGAATTTTAAAAGAAAAACACAATTTTCTGAAAAAAACGCAGATTTAGTTACCATTTTTTTTGCTTAGTATTAAACCTCACTTAATGCCGATTCTAAAACCGTTTTTAAACTGTCTCAGACTTTGAAAAATACCACGCTAATGGGTACGTAAATCAAACCATAATTTTATTAATTTTAATCCTCTTAAAATCCTTAATGACCGCTTGTTCCCAGGTAGTTGAAGTGTGTTATCGGGTTTTAGGTAGAGAAAACAATAGGAAGAAAAGTAGTCCTAAAAATTGCGTAAATAAAATCATGTATTTTAATTAAAAGTCATAAATTCGATTGATAAACCTTTATTAAAGAAAAAACTTATTTTAGTGTTTCAAAGGGCGTTCCCTGTATGGTATTAATTGTTCAAAATGACCTCCTCTTTCTTGAAGGCACAATGTGGCCCGAGCTTGAATTTGTTGCGTAGCCCGTCGAATCATTCCCGGATTATTTTTTATTTCTTGTGCTGCATTTAAAATTCTGTCGTGCAATTCTGCTTCGGTATTGACGATTCTGTGATATACCCGTTGCTTCATATCACCCCAAAGAAAATAATCCAACGGCGTCATATCAGGCGATCTTGCAGGCCATCCAACGGGGCCGTCTCGGCCGATCCACCTTTTGGGATATTGCTCATTTAAAAAATGTCGAATTCTTAATGCCCAATGAGCTGGGCATCCATCCATTTGGAGAAACAGGCGTTGTCTCACATCTAACATCACATCTTCCAAAAGCTCTGGGAGCTCGTCTCTCAGTAACAGTAAAAATCTGTCGGCGTTCAAAGTATTCGGTAAGAAGACTGGTCCAATCAATTGATCGTCGAGTACCGCTGCCCAAACGTTTATGGAGAATTGGTCTTGAAAATTAGATGGTCTTACTAGGTTTGGATTATCGTGAGCCCATGTGTGTAAATTTCTGAAGTTAGTTATTCCCGTATGAGTAAATCTTGCTTCGTCCATCCATAAAATTCTTCTAGTAAATTCCGGATCCCTTCTGATATTGCCAAGTATCCAAGTCGACATAACACACCTAACGCGGGCATCGCCAATTTGCAAATTTTGTACCCGTTGATAATGAAATGGATGCAGTCCTTCCTTCTTCAAAATTTTCCAGACAGAGAATTTTGAGATTCCGTGCCTCAATGCCAAGCGTCTTAGACTCGTGTTTGGGTCCGCGTACAAGTCTCTGAGAACTGCTTCTTCTATGGCAACATCAATTATGTTTCCTGGCTCTCGGCGATCTCGGCCACCGTATCCCAGGCCAATATTGCACAACCGGCGATGAACTTCTTGAAAGTGGCGAGCAGCAGGTCTTGGAACGTCATTAGGATACTGCTCCAAATAGGCGATACACGCAGCTCTTGCAGATCCATGGCACAATCCATAATAATAGTGCATGTTGGCTATTTGTAACGGCGAAAACTCTCGTAAGCGGGGCATGATGATTCAAACTGAACAAGTACTGGAGTAATCAAAGAAGTGGCGAGCAAAGACAAGCAATTGCGATTTGCGAGCGACTGAATAGTTGACCTATTGCCCAATGCCTTTATACCCCTCATGTTATCTCCACCTTCAACCCAAAAACACCCTTCAACTACCTGGGAACAAGCGGTCATTAAGGATTTTAAGAGGATTAAAATTAATAAAATTATGGTTTGATTTACGTACCCATTAGCGTGGTATTTTTCAAAGTCTGAGACAGTTTAAAAACGGTTTTAGAATCGGCATTAAGTGAGGATTAATACTAAGTACGTAATTTGTTATTTCCACCTAAAACCCAATAACACCCTTCAACTACCTGTGAACAAACGGTCATTAAGGATTTTAAGAGGATTAAAATTAATAAAATTATGGTTTGATTTACGTACCCATTTGCGTGGTATTTTTCAAAGTCTGAGACAGTTTAAAAACGGTTTTAGAATCGGCATTAAGTGAGGTTTAATACTAAGCAAAAAAAAAGGTAACTAAATGTGCGTTTTTTTCAGAAAATTGTGTTTTTCTTTTAAAATTCGTAATTTTTGTAGCCATTTTTCAAAAACAATAATTTTTTTTGCGGATTTTCTCTTCTAGTTGGTTTTCTATTGTTATTAAGAATTATTAACCTGTCCCTTGGTAATACTCTGCATTTTTTTTTTCATTTTAGGACCATTATATCAAAAGTTATACCGTCTGAATTAGGTGTATTACCCGAGTTTTTACAAAAAATTTCAAAATTCTGTAAAAAAAAAACTAATGACTAGAAAAAAAAAAAAAAAACACCGTTTCACCGATGAAATTGGCTGAAATTTTTCTCCTTTTATTATGTACAGTTTGTGAAATTCCACCCTGTATATTTATTAGTGATGTATAAGATCTCAAAGTAAAATTACAATAATATATTCCATATAAGATTAGAAAAATCCTGTGATATCAAAGAAAACCATTTTGAAACGTAAATACAATAGTATTGTTAGGGTATAAAAAGGACTTGATGACCGAAATATGTAAAACAAGTTCAATATATATTTTTGATATCCTGGATAAACTAAGACTTTCTCCTGTTCACATTTGTGCATGTGCAAGGCGATTACAAGGTCGGGGTTGATCGTAAATATATGAATTGTACTTATGTAAGAAAACAGAATTAAATGCAACATAGTCAACTGGCATGTATCGAGTGAACTCTCATGCTCAGACCATAGATGGATTCGTTTCGACATTCAGGTAAATACACTTGCGGCAACACCCAGGAGGAACCCCAGGAAAACGAACCAGGCCCAGTACGCACAGCGAATAGGGCAGGCACTCATACGTACGGAGGTTCCTCCTAAACTAACAGGCACCGCAGAAATAGACAAAGAGGTAGGTGTCCTTACAGATACCATCATAGACTGTTACCACCAGACATGTCCTCTAACAACCCCGCCGACAGACAATGGTAACAAAGCCAACTGGTGGGGACCTGAGCTGGAGAGACTCAGGAAGAAAATGAGGAAACAACTAAACAGGGCAATGAACACCGGTGCAGACCAGGACTGGGATGATTATAAAATCACCAAGTCCAGGTACAAAAAACGGCTCAGATACAGGAGCACAAGCTCATGGCGCAACTTCTGTACCAACATTGAGTCCACTACACAGGCCAACAGGGTAAGGAAGGTTCTCTCCAACAACACAGCCTTAACTCTAGGATCCCTGCGTAAACCTGACGACACCCTCACCAACTCACCGGAGGAAACAGAGTGCGTCCTGGTTCAGACACACTTCCCGGGCTGCGAGATAGCGAGTCCAACGGTACGGTTGGATGAGGAAACCGCCCCGACAGAGGAAGGGTGGCGACTGGCCAGCGAGGTAATAACCCCTCAAAGAACTCAATGGGCCATTGACAGCTTTGACTCCTACAAATCCCCAGGACCAGATGGAATTTTCCCCGCCCTACTGAAATGGGGCGGGAGGGCGCTAACGCACAGGCTCACCATCGTCCTGAGTGCCTGCTTGGCACACACGTTCGTGCCCAGGCAATGGAGAGAAGTCAAGGTCATCTTCATACCGAAACCAGGTAAAGGAGATTACACGGACCCCAAATCCTTTAGACCAATAAGCCTAACCTCCTTCTTGCTGAAGACGTTGGAAAGGCTGTGTGACAGACATCTGAGAGAGAGGGCGCTAGTGCGGGTGCCCCTGCATCAGAATCAACATGCCTACAGTTCAAGTAAATCAACAGAATCAGCGCTTCACGCAGTGGTTACCAAGGCCGAAGTCGCGATCAAAAACAAGACTATGTGCTTAGGCACCTTCATTGACATCGAGGGAGCCTTCGACAAGACTAAATTCACCAGCATAACTGCAGCACTGGGAAGGCATGGAGTGAATGCGGTTATGATTAAATGGATACACAACATGTTAAGTCAAAGGGTCATTAGGCTCGGGGAAGACAAAACAAAGCAAGCACAAGTAGCGAAGGGATGCCCCCAGGGAGGCGTCCTCTCACCACTACTCTGGAACATGGTGGTTAACCACCTAATCACCAAGCTAAACGACAGTCATCACTACACCATCGGGTATGCTGACGACATAACAATACTCACCAGCGGCATCCATGCAGGTACAGTGTGCGATGTCACTCGCTCCGCACTCGCCATAGTGGAACGCTGGTGCAAAGACAATGAACTAACAGTCAACCCAAGGAAGACCGAGCTGGTAATGTTCACCAACAAACGGAATCTGGGGACCTACCACCTGCCCAGACTGTTCAATACAGAACTCCAATTGTCAACAGAGGTAAAGTACTTGGGTGTAATACTCGATGCCAAACTCAATTGGAGCAGTCATCTAGACAATAAAATCCAAAAAGCTACAGTCGTCTTCTGGCAGTGCCGTAGAATGATAGGTAGGACCTGGGGACTAAACCCCAAGATCACTCTATGGCTTTACCAGGCAGTAATCCGACCACTAGTAAGCTACGGTGCCATAGTGTGGTGGCCTCGTACCACGCTAACCACGGTCGAAGCCAAACTACAACGCCTCCAGAGACTGGCCTGCATGGCGGCAAGTGGCTGCATGAGGACTACACCGACTGCAGCCCTGGAAGCCATCATGGACATTCCGCCGCTTCACATTTTCATCAGGCAAGAGGCTCTGGCAGCAGCCATAAGGCTCAAAAGACAACATCTCAGGAGACCGCCCAGGGTTCCACACACCGAAATACTCTACGAGGCTGTAGGTAGGGAACCCCTTATAGAGGCAACTTCAGACATTATTCCCAGACAGTTCGTCTTTGACAAAAAGTACAAAGTGGAACTATACGAAACCCCCCAGGAAGGACTTAACCCCAGAGAGTTAAGAATCTTCACGGACGGGTCCAAGACAAGGTCAGGCACCGGATCAGGAGTATTCTCGTAGGACCTAAACATACACATTTCGACACCATTAGGGACCCACAACACCGTCTTCCAGGCAGAGTGTATGGGCATAATAATGGCTGCTCATGCAATCGCCTCCAGGGAGGTAAGGGGATATCCCATCCGCATACTTTCTGACAGTCGATCCGTACTACAAGCCCTGCAAGGTCACGCAACAACTTCTGGGCTGATACACGAGTGCCACAAGGTCCTATCAGAGGTATGTAATGACAGCGACATAACCCTGCAATGGATCAAAGGGCACAGCAATTCACGCGGTAACGATGCAGCGGATGCACTGGCTAGAGAGGGTTCAGAGTCAAGAGCTGTAGGACCGGAACCCACAATTCCTCTACCCTCTGCATGGCTGCGGAGCACACTGCGACTAAACACCAAGGTAGAACACCAAAAACATTGGAACACCCTAGGAACCTGCAGGCAAACCAGGGAGGCCCTCCCGACAATCAACCCCGGATTGTCAAGGAAGCTAAAACAGCTAAAGAGGCCGGCACTCCGTCTTCTGACAGGAGCTATAACTGGTCATGCACTACTAAACAAACATCTTTTTACTTTAGGTGTTACAGACAGTCCTCTCTGCAGAGCTTGCATGGAAGAGGACGAGACAGCCGCCCACGTCATCCTGACATGTCCTGGAGTGGCGGAATACAGGGCAAAACACCTCGAAACACCGGGGTCACTACCGGAGGCCGTCGGCAACATAAAGGGTCTGCTAGGCTTCCTGGTGGAACTGGGTTGGTACGAATAACAGTAGTGCCAAAACCCCTACGCAAAATAGGCGCATTTATGACGTCGAGTTGCGGAAACCCAGCCCGCGTACAACCTATAACCTATAACCTAACATAGTCAATGCAATCTCTTCCAGGCAAACTTTGGGTCGCGGTGAAGACAATACAAAACAAGTTCGCTTTCCGAGTGCCCCCAATAGGTGTGTTCACACGCTCGCCCGAGCCGCTCGCATGCTCGGCTGCATGCGCTCGGACGAATTTGCTCGCTGAGCGACGTCCACACTGCGCGCGCACGCTAGGGCGAGCCGCGCTTGGCTGAGCATGCGTTCAGTGTGGACAGGACTATTGATGCGTCATGCACCTGCATTTAAGGAGTCCATGCCTTCACAATAGATTAACAGCTTCGAACTGGAAGCACACTTGACGTTTGACATTCTCAGATTATATTGTATAGGGAAAGGGAACATGTTATCTATTGAATCGTATGGCATACATTATTTTGGCCTTTTTGAGTTTGTCACTCTTTAGTACCACCCAGTGGACACGTGCAGGGTTGTGGTAGGTAGCTCCTGCGGACGCAAGTGACAGTTGTCCCCTATTTGTTAAGTGAGTGGGCGATTCGACTGTTAGAGGTTCTTAAGCCGCCCGAAGGCCTCTAACTCAGCTTAACGACTACTATCATAGACAGCAGCCGGGATCAACTGCTTAGCGTGCCTTCCAAAGCACGGAAGCGCTCATTTATAGTAACCACTCAAACAGGTTTCCGATTCGCAGGCGCCGCTAGGCTATGAACGCTTCAGTGAACATGTTAACATTTATTTACAGACACCACACGGGGTATCCTTTACACTTGTATGTTATGTCAAATCCTTGTTACAATTAACTTGTAACAAGCTGTCTGTAATTGTTTGTCAGAGTGTGTAAAGACGGAGCCCTTGAGTTCTCCGAGCGAGTGGGCAGACTTGTTCGCCGAGCACGCGGTGAAGGACGAGCTCGTGCTCGGCCCGGAGTGCGAGCAGCGCGCGCGCGACGTGCCCGGCGGTGAGTTCTATCATATCATGTTTTATATGTATTTCAGTATTTATTTATCTATATAAGTATGTATATCTTCTAGTACCCATGGTATAAGCTTTGCTTAGTTTGGGACTAGGTCGATTTGTGTGAGATTGTCAAAAAAAAACATGGTCGACGTTGCCTCTACCATGCACACACTTGCATGCATACACTGCATGCGTATACACTTGTTTGTAATTTATTTATTTAGTCAAATCCATTTACAAACTGTCTGTGTTTGTTTGTCAGAGTGTGTGAAGACGGAGCCTTCATGTTCAGCGAGCAAGTGGGCAGACTTGTACGCCGAGCACGCGGTGAAGGACGAGTTCGTGCTCGGCCCGGAGTGCGTGCAGCGCCCGCGCGCGCGCGCCGTGCCCGGAGGTAAGCACTATCATATCTGCAAACATGGCCGGCGTCGCGTCTACTTGGTGCTCGATGATTTCTTAACACGTTTCCTGTCTGAGTGTCCCCAATGATGGATCATGCACTTGTTTTTTAGGAGTCTATGCTTCCACTATGGATCTTCGAACTGGAATCACACTTTTGACGTGAGACATCGTCAGATCATTTTGTTTGGGGACAGTGAACGTTTTAATCCTCATTTGGGTCTTATCAATACAAATTTCAAGCATCATCATCATCATATCAGCCGAAAGACGTCCACTGCTGGACATAGGTAGGTAGGCCTCCCCTAAAGAGTGCCACAATGACCGGTCCTACGCCACCCGCATCCAGCGGACTCCATCAATACAAATTTCAAGCATCATCATCATCATATCAGCCGAAAGACGTCCACTGCTGCACATAGTTAGGTAGGCCTCCCCTAAAGAGTGCCACAATGACCGGTCCTCATCCAGCGGACTCCATCAATACAAATTTCAAGCATCATCATCATCATATCAGCCGAAAGACGTCCACTGCTGCACATAGGTAGAGGTAAGCCTCCCCTAAAGAGTGCCACAATGACCGGTCCTACTCCACCCGCGTCCAGCGGACTCCCGCGACCTTTACCAGGTCATCAGTCCACCTTGTGGGGGGCCTACCCACGCCGCGCCGCGCCGGTACGTGGTCGCCACTCGTGAACCTTTCCTTCCCAACGGCCATCAGTTCTACGTGCAATGTGGCCCGCCCACTTCAGTTTAGCGATTCGGAGGGCTATATCGGTTACCTTGGTTCTGCTGCGGATAGCCTTATCCGGGTGGATAGTTAAGTCGAGTGGTTAAATGGCTAATTTATGCCTGAGTTATACACACTGCTTTTCACTTCGATTGCGAGAAAATAACAAATAATTGCAAAATAAAATAATATCTTATTCCCGTCACTCAACTTTTTACAGTTTTATGTTTACTTTTCGACACGTGATATTAGATTTCATACGGCCGAGTAATTTAATGGTTCAATACGTTTTAAAATAATAATTGACTCCTATTTTATCTGGTTTTATTATGTGAAATTCAAAAAAACACGGATGTGAAATTGATTAAAGCAGTTCAAATCAAATGACATGTTTAGTCTACGAAGTTTTATTGTGTGTGGCCGTTAGGCCCGATTATCTTAGTCTTTAAAACAATTTTACTTTGTGCACTAGAGCATAAAAGTGACATTTTGTAACATACATCGAGCACAAAGGCGAACTTTGCGAGCATGAGAAGTGAAAAGAGTTATAATGACCACTTGTATCTTGCTCCAAATGTTCTATTATTTTATCTTCACTTTATGACGGTCGTGATAAAAGTTCTTATTTGTTTGACATGTAGCAAATTTGTAAATAATCTAATCTAATGAAGGTTAATGGTGGTTGAAGTCCAACTTTAAAGTTTAAGCTTGGTAATGGTGTACACTTAAGTAACTAAAGTGTGGACATGTAAAAATCTGGTAGGTTTGAATTATATATATTTCGTGGCATTAATTTGTTTAAAAAAAAATCTTATGTCAAACCATGTTGTCCAACTTCTGTTTTATAACTCCGTTACGGTAATTTTACGATATCCGCATAGTAAATAAAAAGCGGCCAAGTGCGAGTCGGACTCGCACATGAAGGGTTCCGTGAAATAAATTGCTGTTTACGATTTATGACGTATTAAAAAAAACTACTTATTAGATCTCGTTCAAACCAATTTTCGGCGGAAGTTTGCATGGTAATGTACATCATATATTTTTTGTAGTTTTATCATTCTCTTATTTTAGAAGTTACAGGGGGGGGGACACATTTTACCACTTTGGAAGTGTCTCTCGCGCAAACTATTTAGTTTAGAAAAAAATGATGTTAGAAACCTCAATATCATTTTTGAAGACCTATCCATAGATACCCCACACGTATGGGTTTGATGAAAAAATTTTTTTTGAGTTTCAGTTCTGAGTATGGGGACACAGAATACATTTACTTACCAAGTTTCAACAGTATAGCTCTTATAGTTTTGGAAAAAAGTGGCTGTGACATACGGACGGACAGACAGACAGACAGACGGACGGACATGACGAATCTATAAGGGTTCCGTTTTTTGCCATTTGGCTACGGAACCCTAAAAATGCCGTCCAAAGAGCTTCAGATAAGAAAAATCATTGTGAACATCTTTCAAGAAAATCCAGGTTTTTCACAAAACGACATTGCTAGGTGCCTTAAAATTAATAAATCGATAGTTCAATCTGTACTTCTTACATTCAAAAAAGGACCTGACTGTAGAATGGAAGCAAGGAAGTGGTAGAAAAAGTGGACCCGTGGACAAAAAAAGGCTAAAAAAGTAGTTGACTATTTTACAAGAAATCCGAGCCTTTCTATCAGAGATGTTTGCAAAAAAAGATAAAGTTTCTAAATCGTACGTACAAAAAAAATTAAGTTATGCAGGCTTAAAGACATACAAAGCTGTAGTCAGACCTAACAGATCAGAAAAACAGGAAACTTCAGTCAAACCACGTTGTAGAAAACTGTAGGTACGACCAGTTCCAGATAAAATATGACTGCCTAGTCATGGATGAAGAAAGGTACATCAAAGCCGATTTTAACCAGTTATTTAGGCAAGAATTTTATGTGGCAAAAAATAAGAAGAGATTCCGGATAAATATAAAAAAAAATATTTTGAAATTTCGAAAACGTCACATGGTTTGGCAAGCAATATGCTCCTGCGGTAAGAGGAGCAAAGCTTTCGTCGCTACGGGGACAATCAATGGAGAAGTATACAAGAAGGAGTGTTTGCAAAAACGATTGCTGCCTTTCATCCGATAGCATACGGGTTGTATACTGTTTTGGCCCGATTTGGCCCCATGCCAGTACAGTGCCACAGTTATGGAGTGGTACAAAAACAATAAGGTCACTGTGGTGCCAAAACTGGCAAATCCTCCTAGCTAACTGCTCAGAGCTGAGACCCGTTGAGAAATATTGGGCCTTGGTGAAAAAAAATCTTAAAAATATAAAACAGATGGTAAAAACGTAAAAACTTTTAAGGCGAAGTGGCAAAAAACTAGTAAAGAAGTATCTGATAACGTTGTTCAGCGAATGATGAAAAAGGTGAAGTCTAAAGTACGGAATGTCATAGGTACATACGCATAAACTCGAATAATGTTTCTATTGTATTATCATCGGCTTTAATATGTATGCACGTATGTTAAGAGAAAAAAATGTAACATTAATTTCATAATAATAAATAAATTATATCGAAATATATACGACCAGATTTCTTCGTGTCCACACTTTATATGCTCGACGTCGTGCAAAAATGTCGGGCGTGTAGTCTCATGTCATCCTGTCTTTCGACAGAATGCTTCTATCCTCGCGAATCTTCACCTGAGTCTAGAGCGCTAGCTGTAGGAGCGGAGCCGGCACGGGAGCCCCCTGGCTCGCGGCGCACGCTGAGGGAGGGCTCCGTGTGGCTCGAGTGCGGCCCGCGCCGCGGGGCGCCGCCAGCCCGCGCGCGGGGCTCCGACCGAGACACGCCCACGACTCGTGCTCACGGGGACTCTGACATCGAAGAGGAAATATACAACACAATCGACTATGACAAAGACCCGACATGTGACCTGTGTGGGCGGAGGTTTGCTCTGAAGTCAGATCTAATGAGACACGTCGTGGTCCACATCCACACGCCGGAAGGCACGGAGCTGGAGGAAGGAAGTGGCGGCGACCAGAATAGTGGTGAGTTGTTGTACTTTTCTGTCTGCTAATTGGTAGTTTTAGGATCCACAGTGCCTCTCTATGTGTACTTAAGTCTTTAGCAAAGGATAGGTGTTGACGAGCACAGGATGTTTGATGCCTCTGGTCCGGTAGCAGACGCAGTAGTATCCGGGAGCAAAAACACTCTGCGCTGCACCCTACCTCTCTCAACCGGTGAATTTTAGGGTCTAATACTCTATTGTCCTTGTACGCAAGCAGTGGCAATCAGAGTTTTTTTTAATCCTTGTGCGAAACCAGTTTACTCTTGGTTTTTTTTTGTAATTTGGCTGTTTCGGCGGGAATCTGTCTCTAGGCAATTTGCCTTTCGGGTATTTGAACCTATACTTACCGTACCTAGTGTTTCGCGATCGTAACGTGTTTCCCGTTAGGGAGAAAAAATCTTCTATATCAACTGGTTACGAACTTGCGTTACCGTTTGGCCGTACGCGGTATAAGGCTAAAATAGCGCTTGGATCGCTGCCTGTATCACAGGCTGCACAAGCCTGACCAGTGCGTGACTCTCGTTGTTGCAGACTTGCCTCGCTTCTTGTGGCGCTGGGCGCGGCTCGTGCCCCGCGAGTGCCGGGTGCGGCTCGAGCGCTGCGGCGCGCCGCGCGGCGCCGGCACGCGCCAGGAGCGCGCCGCCACGCGCCCGACGAGCGCCGGACGCGACCCACCGCAGACACGTGACACCTTCCTACACAATGTGGAAAAGACATACGTGTGCGATGTATGCAAGAAAACATTTACACTAAAACGTAATCTAATTTTTCATATTAAGGAGCACCTGGAAAATTACGCATCGCCGAATATATCACAAGTAATCCATAAACGTGCTCAGAGGACTAACATGCATTTTTCCTGCGAATGTAAAAAGGAGTTCACAAAATTGAAAGATTTACTGGCACATATACGAATTCACAAAGAAGACATACCCTTTTCTTGCAAAATATGCGAACGAAAGTTCAAACTATTGTCTACTTTAAAGGCACACACACTAATTCACACTGGAGAAACCCCCTTCTCATGCGAAATATGCAAACGAAAGTTCAACCAATTAGGTAGTTTAAGGAGGCATAAAGCGATTATACATGGTATCTACAAGTACACAACCGGCCAAGTGAAGTTCTGTGAAATATGTAATAAACGGTGTGCGACTTCGATTGCGTTACTCTTTCATAAACGAGTTCACACTGGGGAAAAACCATATTTTTGCGGCGTATGTAAACAAAGGTTTACGCAATCGGGCGTTTTAAAGGCACATAAACTAATACACACTGGGGAAAAACCATATCGTTGTCAAATATGTGAGAAAAAGTTCAGGAGATTGACCGATTTGTACAGACACAGGCCTGTCCACACGGGAGAGAAGCCACACTGTTGTCAAACATGTGGATGGAAATTTACTCGATTGTTTCGTTTGACGGAACATATACGTAAACATACCGGGGAAAAACCTTATTGCTGCGAAATATGTTCAGAGCTGTTTTCTTGTTACGATGCTTTAAAGTATCATAAACGAATTCACGAGAACAAAGCGAATCGCAAGAGAGGTAGCTCAAGGAAAAGGCATACCTCGACTCTCGGGAGTTGTGTGAGAGACGATATGGAAAGGAAGGATTCGAATGACGAGAAGACGCGTGACAGAGATGTATTGAAGAAAGAGAACTGCGCCGATCACAAACAAGTCGGAGCAAGTGGGTGGTGAGACGAACCCCCGCGATACAAATGGAAGACAATTGGATCAGTCAGACTGTAGAGTAACTATGTTTAAACCCTGACTAAAAAGAGAATGAACGGGAGGCTGGAATAGTACATTATTGCCGTGGCCGGGAAGGAGGCAATTGCAGGCTGAGTATTTTGTTTAAACGGACGAGCTTGCGACTCCGTTTAATTATAATACGAAGCCTGCAATTGCCATTCCGACTGAGGCTAATATAGTGCTTTTCTCAAAAATGGGGAAATAAAAAAGACTAAATTTAAATCAAACGTTATTATTAAATACAAATTGAGGATACTGCAAATTACATAAAATTAAACGTCATATTTTTTTTAAACAGAATCGCAAGTGTATTTTTCTACCGAAAAACGCTATCTTTTTATGACACATACAAAAATGTCGCGTTTTCAACAGAAAAATACGACTTGATTTGGCTGAATACGACCTGTGCCGTCTTTTATATGCCAGTTTCTACTTTTTTTAAAGTTTGGTACTCGACAAATAAAGGAATTCATATGTAACATTCCAGGCGGCCTGCAATGTTTTTTATTTTTTAAATTTTGATCTGGCCTTCAACTATACACTTTACCTTCCAATATGTAGCGAGTTATGTTCACTTTGCGGGCCATTTTTGAGAAAAAAACTGTAATTACTTCCATTTTTATCAATGAATGAGTTAACTATTGCTAAGTAGGTACTCGTACATTACAAGTATATTATTACTAAAATTGTATTTTTTTTGATTCCAATAAAAAAAAAAAAAATTATCAGTATGGAGCTGTCGTCGCGCCACACCCAGAACTTGATACTTAATAGCATAAATAAGCAATTTATCTAACGTCAATATTTGATTACATGTTTGAGAAAAAGATTGGAGTATATCCTACACTATTAAACGAGGAATATTTGTATGGTATCTACGGGGGTGAAAACCCGATCTAGCTAGGTCTCACGTCTGGGAAATTTCGTTTTCTCTATGTTCACCCGAGCAGAGCTCGGTCGGCCAACTACTTTGTAATAATTAAAAAAATATACTTAAAATATTTGTGTGGTTTTATTTATAAATGATGTTCCTCTGTGACAGCGAGGCTGGCGCAACTAGTTAGTCTAGATGTGAGAGAGATTGGGCGCAGTGAAGTGACCTCTTGGTCACGTTTGGAGCCGCCCGACTGGGGAGGCACCTCCCTTACAGAAGAGCGCAGCCGTGACGCTACCAGCTGCTCTGTAGACGTGGAGTAGTGCTCCTGTTATCCACACGAAGCTACACGTTAGAACTTAACAAGTCTAAGCTGGACAACACTGAGGAGGAGAACACGGAGCTAGGAGTTACCACGTAGGTATGCGAGGAGGGCATACTGCGGCCGCAAACGCGAGCCGAAAGACACTCGTTTTGTGTTTGGTGTGCCCCTTAGTTAGTTAGTTAAATTATACTGGGCGTTTTCCGCAAGTCGACATCCATTGTGGCTATTTTGCGTGAAACTGCGGTGTGGCGCTACTCTAACCACCCCAGCTCGTCTAGAAAGTTGGTGTTGCTGACTGCGTCCCGTAGTGTGTTAAGGCGTGTCCGCTGCGCCAAAAAACGGTTGGACTAAAGGAAAGGGGGCAGAAAAAAGACTTGGAAATTTTGTGACCGAAAGTGTAAAATATATTGGAAGTATAAAAGACTTGGAATAATTTCAATCAATACGCTAAAATAAGCATGTTTTATATAAAAAACTTTTTTGTAAAATCAAAATTGGCCGAGATTTTTGACCCGAAAGTTGGGAAGATTCTAGGACTTCGTCAAAATTTCGATGGATGTTGTGTCATTATAACACCTACTTTTATATGCTTTATCGTAGATAATACGCTAAAATAAGCATCTTTTACTTGAAAAACTTTTCTCTAAATTTAAAAATGGCTGATATTTTTGACCCGAAAGTTGGAAAGATTCTAGGTATAAGGTATAAAATATACAATTTTAGTCACAGAACCGAATCTGCCCACCCCGACTCCACGTGGTCTTGTCTGCCCTACCCCTAGAGTGTTTTTTATAAACCGGAGGCGCGAAGGGAGAGCAGCCCTCGCCCGCCGTAACAAATTACAGGCACCATGGGAGCTGGAGCGGCTGAGGCAAAAAGCCTATAATTTGTTACGGCGGGCGATAGGGCTGCTTGTCCGCAGCGCCGGAGCTGTATGATTTACAATATTAGTTAATTACAGTCTTCGAGGTTATTTTTTTTATAAAAGAGCGGAAAAAAACTTATTTAGAGAAAAGTTTTTCAAGTAAAAGATGCTTATTTTTACGTATTCTGTACGTAACAACCATTCAAAATAGGTGTTATAATGACACAACATCCATCGAAAATTTGAATCTTCCTGACTGAGGTCAAATAAGTCGGCCATTTTTGATTTTACAAAAAAGATTTTTCTACAAATAATAAAATAAATAAATGAATATTACGGGACAATTTTACACAAATCAACCTAGGCCCACGGTAAGCTCAGTAAGGCTTGTGTTGTGGGTTGTGGGTACTAGGCGATGATATATATAATAGATACATATAACATGCATCACACACACATAACATAACATGCTTATTTTAGTGTTTTGCACGATATTTTTTTAAGTCTTTTATGATTACTGTATGTTTTTCACTTTTGGTCTAAGATTTTCTAAGTCCTTTTTTCGGCCCAACTAACAAAACATGTTAGCAAAACATGTTACAAAACATGTTTAGGTACAGTTGCACGTCCATTGCGACTTTGGATAGATAGATAGATTAAAACTTTATTTTATATAATTGGTTTTACAGTTTTCTGGCCGCCAAGTACACAGCATTGCTATTTTACACATGTGTCTTACTATAAGATCTAATTGTAAAGTAAATGGGGCTCAGCTCAGACATGAACTGGCTCACGCTACACTGCTATATATTTTATATCTAAATCACAGGAATACGAGGAGGGACCATTCGCTTGGAGAGTGGTTAACCTCTTTGTTGTTTGCACACATAATCTATATCCGAAATATGTTTTCCGTCACGGATGGAAAACATTCCCCGCGTTCGTCTGCGGGGGAGGGGGTCATGTTTTGTCATGGAATGAATTGTACTGAGATGACAGATGTCAAAATGGATTAGGTCACCTAGGGCCACATTCCTTAAACGGCCTTTTCCCTTTGATGGCCTATTCTCCTAACGGCCACTTTCCATGAACGACCTAATCTATCCTTTGTTCGCAGTCGGTCAACATAGCAAAAAGTCCACTCAAATGACATGTAGGGGTTTCGCATATATTCCACTTCGCAAATGGTCCACTTAGGCAGGTTAGGTTCGTTAGGTATCTTCAGATGCCCGAAGCGCAAACAGACCAGAAATAGGAGGCCCATCGGGGCTCCGTCCACATTGCCGAAAACCGAAACAAATGCATGGTCTCCTGGTGTTTTGACGGAGCCCTAGGCTCCTAATTCTAGTCTGTTTGCCCTTCGGGCATCTGAAGATACCTAACGAACCTAACCTACCTATCTTTTACAACAGAAGTGGAGATCGTATTAAGCTACAGTCATTCGGGAAAATGGCCGAACTGGGAAGTGGCCGAACAAGGAATTGGTGTAGTGGCCATCCGAGGAAGTGGCCCTAGGTGACCTAATCCCATATTTCTATAAACAAAAAAACCGGCCAATCGCGAGTTGGACTCGTGCACGAAGGGTTCCGTACCATTATGTATAAAAACGGCAAACAAATCACGTTTGTTGTATGGGAGCCCTCCTTAAAAAAATATTTTATTTTGTTTTTAGTATTTGTTGTTATAGCGGCAACAGAAATACATAATCTGTGAAAATTTCAACTCTCTAGCTATCACGGTTCTTGAGATACAGCCTCGTGACAGACAGACGGACGGACAGCGAAGTCTTAGTAATAGGGCCCCACTCTTTGAGTACGGAACCCTAAAAACATGTTGGCCACTCCCCTTTTCTGTTCGAAAAACATGTTAGATGTTTGCAAACACCGAAAACACGGCGCAGCGGACGCGGCTTTAGGAGAACCTAGGTGCTTCTACATGCTTGCAGTCCAGTAGAGTATGTTTAGTCGTTTCTTCTGCCTCCATGCACGCTCTGCACATGGGGCTGTTTGTCTGGTGTGTCCCTTTCTAATATAGGTACTTACGCTGCCCTCGCACGTCTTATAATGAACACCCCGGATACCGTTCGACCTCCCCCTTACGCAGCCAACTGGCTTAGATAGAAATAAAAGTAAATACGATTGTAGTGTCTGTCATAATTACTGGCACTTACTTTCTACCGATAGAATTGAATACGAGTGGTCGAATTGGTCGATACCACTCGTTTTTAGGGTTCCGTACTCTAAGAGTAAAACGGGACCCTATTACTAAGACTCCGCTGTCCGTGTCTGTCCGTCTGTCACCAGGCTGTATCTCAACAACCGTGATAGCTAGACAGTTGAAATTTTCACAGATGTATTTCTGTTGCCGCTATAACAACAAATACTAAAAAACAACTGAAAAAACAGAATAAATAAATATTTTTGATATATTTTTTTTTTCTTTTACAGTCTCACAAATCGAACTCAGTCCCGAACTAAGCAAATCTTGTACTATGGGTACTAGACGACGATAAACATACTTATATTGTAAGAGTCTTAAAATAATAGGTGTCGATAGAATTTGATTTGTAAGAAATTATTTAAGTTATTGCTGTGTTAAATCGTAATACGAGTGAGGTGTATGTAGTCTAATCAACCATCCGTGTCACCGGAGGGTGGCTGAAAGACTAGTTGGCTTCATTATTAAACAAATATATGACGTTCTATTTTCGGCTTGTCTGCTACTGACACGGTTGGTGGACGGATTATACAATAAAAGTCATACAAAATAAATATATATATTAAATCAAAGTAATTAACATACAAATATATTAATTATTCAGTAATGTTAAATGTATACAATATGTCTAAAACATGATTATTTTAGAATTGTATAAAACCTGCAATACTTAGTATGACTTGGCGCCATTTTTGACGTTTTAAGATAAGAGGGTGAAATTAAAAAAGTTAGACAGAACGGATCTTTGGAAAACATTGTATGCAAAGCGTTGAGAGTAATAAAGCTTTATTTATAATCTCAACAGAAGTATTTCATTGAAGACTTTTTATAGTTCAGAAGAGGGGACGCAACGTGCCGAATAAAGAAACACCTGCTTGCCATCTACGCAAATTATTTCGTTGGGTAAACTGCCGTGCAATACTTAAACAACAAAGTCCATGGGCATGAAGACAATGCGAATTGAAGTGGAGAAAAGGGCCACGGAACAGTGGTACAGGATGAAAGCATGTAAATAATGGAGAGGAAGCTGTGTGGACAAGAGACACGCGCTGATACAAGAGTAGGCGCTATCGAAGCTACAGACGCTGATAGCCAACTTATGATGTGATATAAAATATACGTAGATATGTTATATTATAAGCGCTCCAAAAGTGGCACACTAAAACCTGGTTCAGTTTCGCGTCGTCACGAAAACATTTAAACGTGACTTAGCTGTCAGATTTAGTGCGAAAACATGCCGCTGTGTGCTGCGATTTTGCACAAATCATATCAAAAAGGCCAGTAAAAGCCAAGGATTATTCCTTCATTTTCAACATTGACCTCATAAGGAGGCTGAGATATTTGACAAAAAAAAAATGGATCAAGAAGAGAATCAACAAAGCTAGCGGGAGCGGGTATAGTTATATATACCCAAACTGTGTGAAAGATTATTTATCGTATTGGGGAGGTATGCCAGGGTTTTCAAGTGGAAGTGTGCGCAATAATGAGGTGCGCACAGATTATAAAGGAGACGACGCAGCAGACTGGAAGGGTAGTGATATATACGGACAGTCAGGCTCCATTGAAGGCCTAGGAAAAGCAACGGTAACATCCGTGGAAGAGTTTGATGTGGTAACGCCTGCCGGGACAGTAACTTGAGGCTCCAACCTACAGGAATTGGGCTGAATGAACAGGACAAACGATCGACAGCATGCCTGTTTCCGGCCAGGTGTCACAACATCATCAAAGTCCAAAGACAACCATGGTAAAGTCCTTGACTCTGAAAGGTAAAGTACTAAGGAGATTTGTATGAAGGTGAGTTTTTGAGTTATTTGATTTGCACGTTAGAATTATTATAAATGTATTTATATAATATAATTCTGAAAGAGATATTTTTGTTTCAAATGAAATTAAAAACATTAATTGTTGGTTCTGACTTAAGTTGTTATGCTACCATTATTTGGGTATGTATGGAGTAAACAGAGATGTACGAAATGGTTCACGAAAGG
This sequence comes from Epinotia brunnichana, assembly GCA_963854355.1. Taxonomy (NCBI): domain Eukaryota; kingdom Metazoa; phylum Arthropoda; class Insecta; order Lepidoptera; family Tortricidae; genus Epinotia; species Epinotia brunnichana. Next base: position 21,710,618 of record OY977958.1, on the reverse strand, counting down.
TATTTGAATACAAAATAAATAAATACTTTTCATTTTCGACTTACTATTTGAAGTGCAACATACAAAATAGTTTTGCTTTTGGTATTTCAAATACTAAATGGAAAATAGGTAATTTAAAAATACTTTTAAAAAATAATAGTAAACGCTTTTATGCAAAATTAAAATTTTCTTTCTTATCCAAGGATTCTAAAATAACTAGGTAGTTGCTCAAGTGAGTTATCATCTTTCTCTTGTGCAGTGGAAAAATCATATACCATATACCTACCCCCATACGAGAAACGGCTTTCCTCTGGTGCAGAGCTGGGTAAACATTTCTTATATTTGAGGAACACTTTACACGATGACTATGAATACCTTCTATGCAATTAATCAATTTGGTTGGTTTGCTAGTCTGTTACTGTTTCAAACAAGGTTCAAGATTATAGTTGCGCTAAAACATTGTACGACGCGCGCAATAAAAGGGGTGTTATAAGTTTGACGTGTCTGTGTGTCTGTCTGTGGCATCATAGCTCCTAAACAAATGGTCATTTCATGGTCATATTTGCCATACATTTTATTTTATGTTACATAACTAACATCTAAATCAATCGCATCTTTAGTTTATTGATGTGCAACTTGACTGGTAATGTTGACAATGTTTAGCGGTAAAGTGTTTTGTATTTTGCAAATGGAAAATGGGTCTGAAAAAGTATTTCAAATAAAATACAAAATGCATTTTTGAAAAAGGTATATAAATACAAAATAGAAAATAGGTATTTTGCATTTTGTATTTCCACTTTAAATACAAGTATTTAAAATAAGTCACATCTCAAATGTATACTACGTAGGTAATATGAAGACATTGAATACGTAGTGAGTCGTTGTGATGTTCTTTGTTGTTGTTGTTATTGTTGTTTAATAATAAATAGTAATTATTGTTCTACTACGTGATGCGCGATAAATATTCTCTTTGAATTATTTACTTGGTGTAGTTAAACATTAAAATAATAAAATCAGCAATGACATATATTACAATGTTGATGCCTTATGTAAGTATGACCCTCGTTGATAAATTGGACGTTGATTTCAGAGTCAGACGAGATGACTAAGCGTGATCGCCACCTGCCTTAGCGCTCAAGATCAAGGCGACCAACACGACACGAGTGGTCGAGGTCGCCGAGGTTGGAGCGGAGGCAGTTGGACCGAAGTCAGCGGTCGCGATGGTGATGGCGGTCGCGAGCAGAGCGCAGCCGTAGCGAGTCAACGCCGTCGCAGCGCAGTCTGGCGATTGGCGGAGCTGGCGAGGAGCCGGCGTGACCGATTGCGGAGCTGGCGAGGAGCCGGCGTGACCGATTGCGGAGCTGGCGAGGAGCCGGCGTGAGCGAGCAAGGCCGAAGCGGAGCGGAGAGGTTGCAGTAGAACCGAGCTGGAGCAGGCTGTCGCCATCTGGGCGGCTTCGTATAAGCGGAACATTAAGATCAACAAGGCGATATTCGTCTTAACTACAGAAACGGTATTCAAGTAGTTTGTCTTTGTAGGATCGAGCATGTATGTATGTATGTATGATATGCTCGAATACATATACTCGTAACTATGTACCAGTGTGTAACCGCCATACGATAAATAAATAAATATGCTCGATCATGCTCAAATTCATGCAGCAAGTAATCTGATTTTGAGATATTATTTATGTTCCTGTGGTAACTATCACAGACAAATTGGAGAATTAACACATCCTCAAGGCATTAGAGACATTTGAAACGAAGTTAGTTCACTGAACTAGCATGCAATAAAATCATAGATACGTCTAATCTAACCGTACATCTCTGCACCGAATTCAGTGTAAATAATGTAAGTCCAGTTCCAGTATAACTTACTATTTTTTACTATTATTATCCCAAATTATGACTAAGTTAGTAACCTCCTACAAATCTTCACTGAGCCTGAGCCAAACGCAAAGTGTCAAAACATATTTAGGTACCCGACTCAAGTAAAATTAAACAATGTAACCTACAGAAATTTACCATTGGCTTAGTTAACAAACTGCACATTATGATCTCCCAAATCCATGGATGTTTAGATCAGAGGACTGTTTTGCATTCATGGGAACTCAAAGAAAAAAAAAAAAACAATTGAAGTCTAAATGGGTCCAAAAGAACAAATGGATGGAAATGAGACATGATAATATAAATCTTAATCAGTATCTCTTTAATCGTTGTGTTGCTTGTCGCGTAGAGGAGCTAGTAGCTCTGAGGCATTGTATGTTCTTACTTCTAGGATGTAATATACATAGTTTAAACACGTACAGATATATAAGAGTGACCGCATTTATCCAAATACCTACGATAGGCTATGGTTAGGTGACTAAGTAAGTGGCATAATAAGATGTAAAATATTGAATACAATTTACATTTAATAGTGAGAATAATAAAACATGAAAAAAAACAGTGTAGGTAAGTCGGTACATGTTGATTATCCATGAATTCATGATCTATGAGAATATATTATAGTGTTAATTATTTGAGCAGAGTAGATTTCTGTTATAGATATTATTTGCCATGTTCAAGCGGTGAATACTTAGTTAGACACGACCTTCTGGAGAAGTGTGCGGTGTAGTCACTCGTAGTATTTTGAAAAAACCGTCTAGAGACGTGTGCTATAGTGACCTAGTGAGTTGTAGTATTTGGATCTGTCTGGAGACGTCTGTGTGTAGTGACTTGTAGTATTTTGACACGGCCGTCTGGAGACGAGCACGTGTATATGTATATTATATTGAGGCACGGCCGTCTGGAGACGAGTATGTGTATATGTATATTATATTGAGGCACGGCCGTCTGGAGACGAGCACGTGTATATGTATATTATATTGAGGCACGGCCGTCTGGAGACGAGCACGTGTATATGTATATTATATTATGAGGCACGGCCGTCTGGAGACGAGTACGTGTATATGTATATTATATTGAGGCACGGCCGTCTGGAGACGAGTACGTGTATATGTATATTATATTATGAGGCACGGCCGTCTGGAGACGAGTACGTGTATATGTATATTATATTATGAGGCACGGCCGTCTGGAGACGAGTACGTGTATATGTATATTATATTGAGGCACGGCCGTCTGGAGACGAGCACGTGTCTATGTATATTATATTGAGGCACGGCCGTCTGGAGACGAGTACGTGTATATGTATATTATATTATGAGGCACGGCCGTCTGGAGACGAGTACGTGTATATGTATATTATATTGAGGCACGGCCGTCTGGAGACGAGTACGTGTATATGTATATTATATTGAGGCACGGCCGTCTGGAGACGAGTATGTGTATATGTATATTATATTGAGGCACGGCCGTCTGGAGACGAGCACGTGTATATGTATATTATATTGAGGCACGGCCGTCTGGAGACGAGCACGTGTCTATGTATATTATATTGAGGCACGGCCGTCTGGAGACGAGTACGTGTATATGTATATTATATTGAGGCACGGCCGTCTGGAGACGAGTATGTGTATATGTATATTATATTGAGGCACGGCCGTCTGGAGACGAGCACGTGTATATGTATATTATATTGAGGCACGGCCGTCTGGATACGAGCACGTGTCTATGTATATTATATTGAGGCACGGCCGTCTGGAGACGAGTACGTGTATATGTATATTATATTATGAGGCACGGCCGTCTGGAGACGATTACGTGTATATGTATATTATTATGAGGCACGGCCGTCTGGAGACGAGCACGTGTATATGTATATTATATTGAGGCACGGCCGTCTGGAGACGAGTACGTGTATATGTATATTATATTATGAGGCACGGCCGTCTGGAGACGAGTACATGTATATTATATTGAGGCACGGCCGTCTGGAGACGAGTACGTGTATATGTATATTATATTGAGGCACGGCCGTCTGGAGACGAGCACGTGTATATGTATATTATATTGAGGCACGGCCGTCTGGAGACGAGTACGTGTATATGTATATTATATTGAGGCACGGCCGTCTAGAGACGAGTACGTGTATATGTATATTATATTATGAGGCACGGCCGTCTGGAGACGAGTACGTGTATATGTATATTATATTATGAGGCACGGCCGTCTGGAGACGAGTACGTGTATATGTATATTATATTATGAGGCACGGCCGTCTGGAGACGAGTACGTGTATATGTATATTATATTATGAGGCACGGCCGTCTGGAGACGAGTACGTGTATATGTATATTATATTGAGGCACGGCCGTCTGGAGACGAGTACGTGTATATGTATATTATATTATGAGGCACGGCCGTCTGGAGACGAGTACGTGTATATGTATATTATATTGAGGCACGGCCGTCTGGAGACGAGTACGTGTATATGTAATATGTATATTATATTATGAGGCACGGCCGTCTGGAGACGAGCACGTGTATATGTATATTATATTGAGGCACGGCCGTCTGGAGACGAGTACGTGTATATGTATATTATATTATGAGGCACGGCCGTCTGGAGACGAGTACGTGTATATGTATATTAAATTGAGGCACGGCCGTCTGGAGACGAGTACGTGTATATGTATATTATTATGAGGCACGGCCGTCTGGAGACGAGTACGTGTATATGTATATTATATTATGAGGCACGGCCGTCTGGAGACGAGTACGTGTATATGTAATATGTATATTATATTATGAGGCACGGCCGTCTGGAGACGAGTACGTGTATATGTATATTATATTATGAGGCACGGCCGTCTGGAGACGAGTACGTGTACATGTATATTATATTGAGGCACGGCCGTCTGGAGACGAGTACGTGTATATGTATATTATATTATGAGGCACGGCCGTCTGGAGACGAGTACGTGTATATGTATATTATATTGAGGCACGGCCGTCTGGAGACGAGTACGTGTATATGTATATTAAATTGAGGCACGGCCGTCTGGAGACGAGTACGTGTATATGTATATTATTATGAGGCACGGCCGTCTGGAGACGAGCACGTGTATATGTATATTATATTGAGGCACGGCCGTCTGGAGACGAGTACGTGTATATGTATATTATATTATGAGGCACGGCCGTCTGGAGACGAGTACATGTATATTATATTATGAGGTACGGCTGTCTGGAGACGAGTACGTGTACTCGTATATGTTTATTATGAGGCACGACCGTCTGGAGACGTGTACGTTTATATATATATACATATATATATATATATATAGAGCTAATATATGTTATTATGGTTAAGATTATGATTATGAAAATTTTAAACTAGGACCAGGCTGCAGGAGAACGTCGCGTGTGCTGATTTCTGGCTGAAAGGTGTCGTGTTTCGGCAGTTCCAGGGAAATCTACCGAATTCTACACCGGAGTTGAAGACGCAACGGAGCCACGCTGTTACGTCACCTGCTATAATTTTATGAATATAATTGTATAGTATGCTAGGCCGTCAGTTAATTTTACACGCATTTTTTATAAAGTTAATATTTTAAAGGTGGTATAGCACTAACACATTTTACACTCGATTTGAGCCACGCTTTCATGGCTTTAGATTTTTTTTATCATCACGATATCATCTTACTGCGAATAGCGATACTACCTTAGGAAAAATAAGTAATTACACAATCATGGCACAGTACTTTGTTATGGCAATATTATTTTTACTAAATGGTATCCCTAAATTGCCACATATTGTCAGAAATTGGATACGACCAATCAGAAGTGATAATTGTATGATTTGTAGAGCCCAGAACTCTCACATTGATGAATTTAATTAGGTACCTATAAGTATATATAGGTACATATATTGTTTTTATTAAAATGTTACCTAATAACTATGCATCTCCTAAAGCAGTGTTTTTCAACATGTGGGTCGCGACCCCAATGCGGTCGCGGCTGCTTGGATTCTTACTCTATGGGGGTCGCGCCATGAAAAAGGTTGAAAAACACTGTCCTCAAGTATAATTTAACTATCTCACGAGGACGTGAGATTGTATCAGGATGGACGAACTGTAAGAGTCTTAAAATAATAGGTGTCGATAGAATTTGATTTGTAAGAAATTATTTAAGTTATTGCTGTGTTAAATCGTAATACGAGTGAGGTGTATGTAGTCTAATCAACCATCCGTGTCACCGGAGGGTGGCTGAAAGACTAGTTGGCTTCATTATTAAACAAATATATGACGTTCTATTTTCGGCTTGTCTGCTACTGACACGGTTGGTGGACGGATTATACAATAAAAGTCATACAAAATAAATATATATATTAAATCAAAGTAATTAACATACAAATATATTAATTATTCAGTAATGTTAAATGTATACAATATGTCTAAAACATGATTATTTTAGAATTGTATAAAACCTGCAATACTTAGTATGACTTGGCGCCATTTTTGACGTTTTAAGATAAGAGGGTGAAATTAAAAAAGTTAGACAGGACGGATCTTTGGAAAACATTGTATGCAAAGCGTTGAGAGTAATAAAGCTTTATTTATAATATCAACAGAAGTATTTCATTGAAGACTTTTTATAATATAGATAAATAAATACTTAAATACATAGAAAACATCCATGACTCAGCAACAAATATTTTTGCTCATCACACAACTAAATGCCCTTACCAGGATTCAAACCCGGGACATCCGGCTTCGTAGGCGAGGTCACTACCAACTAGGCTACAGGAGGCTCCCGTACAACAAACGTGATTTTTTTGCCGTTTTTATAGATAATGGTACGGAACCCTTCGTGCGCGAGTCCGACTCGCACTTGGCCGGTTTTTTTTAATATGGCAATAAGTGGGAGATGGAATGGGGGTCTACAAATTATATGATTTTACCACAATTTGTCAGTACAACATGTCGAAGTCATAATTGGGTGTGTCGTACAGATGTATGTAACAATCCGACAACATGTGCAAGCAATTTCTCAGTACAACTCGTTTGACAGTTGGATCAGTAGTGCAAGCGCAACATGCCTCCAGACCTCCAGACGATAGCAATAGGGAACATTACGCAAAACTCTTCGTAGGTGGCGACACTAGCAGCGTTGACATTGTATCTCGTTCGCACTTGCGGTATTGTCTATGCAAGCATCCTTATCACTCATTTGACAATCAATTTTGCATGTGTGTGTGAATCCCTATATTTCTATACTGGTTTACAATTAGTGTTAGTGCTGCCTCTGGCGGCAGAACATTGCAGTAATGTTCCCTATTAGTCAGCTTCTGACATATTTGGGATGACAAATCATGACATGTATAGACCCCAGAAGACAAGTGAGGTGTTACAATCTCGTTTTTCAGCTTATCTGTAGTCAATTTAAAAAGGCGTGAAAAAGGCAAATCCCTCACGGATCACCAGATGTAGTAAAATATAAGGCCAAAAAAAAACTCTTTACTGCCGAAAATAATAAATGATCACCAAAATTTTATCTCTTTTTTTATGTTAAATTATAACATCTTGCTATCCCATTAAAAATATGACTCCAAACTAATAATTGTTACCCCAACAATATTTTATGATAGTATTTCAATCACATTTTAATTTAAAATGTGAAGGAAATATTAATATTGTCTTAGCTGCGTTAGAACCTTTCCCTCACTCATAGTGGCAACGTGTATTTTTCATGGTTCATTCGTAATGTTTCTAAGAGAAAACATGCTCCGATCCGAAATCGCTGCCTGCTAATTTGATTTCTGTTCCGGATAACATGTGAACGCGTTCTAAAGCACACTACAAACCATGCAATTTATCACACCAACTTGCTAGTTAAAATGAAAGGTGTATCTCATTCTAACTTAGCAAGTTGTTGTGAATTGAATAGTGTGGTTTAAATTATAATTAACTGATAGACTTATTTGTTTGGTATACGTAAATATAATCAATAATCACACCATGTAACCACAATTTAATTTTTTACTGAAAGCTTTGAGTATTAAGCCCACAATGGGCTTAATACTCAAAGACTGAAAGCGATTAATATCTACTCTGTTGTTCAAGTCAATTTCCTTCATCTCAACTTCATCTGTCAATGTTGGTTATTTGAGGTTATATTAATAGTAATTTAATTTATTTGTTTCTGTCTGTGTCTTGGATGTTTTCTATGTATTGAAGTACGTATCGAATACATTGTCGTCTAGTACCCATAACACAAGCCTTATTGAGCGTACTAATGGCCTAGTTTGATTTGTAAAAGTAAAATAATTCTGTTCTGTTATTTATATTTCTTTCGGCCTTGCTGCCGGTTAGTGATGTTGATTATCTTCATCCAGTCATAATATACACAATGTGGTACTCAATAGTTGTATTATTCATGGTCGTTGATGAATGTATCTCGTATTGGTAGTGGTGTAGATCGTTGACCTTGTCGACGTGAGCAGCTGGAGTGGTGTCGCCGCCGACGGGAGGGGCCGGTCGCGGCGGCATGTCGCTGCGAGTGAGGGAGGAGCGCGGCAGTGCGGGCGCGGACCGCGGCGAGCCTGTGTGTATGTATATCACTGTACTTGGTGTTATAACGTTCATTTCATTCATTAAAACGTTTTATCTAGACTGTTTTTAAAACTGTTCACCAAAGAGTCACTGATATCTCTGATAGTTTATTCCACTCATGTATTTGATAGAAAGTGCTTCCTTAGATTGCTTGCGCTGGATGCCCGAGTAATCTTTAGGCTGTGGCCTCTTAGACAATGATTCTTACTAATTTTTATTTTTTATTTATATTAACTATACATCTATCATTACAGTCTCCCAATGCGATAGCGTAGCAAATTATTAACATAACATATATAGGGTATTACATAATTCTAAGTTTTACAATAACATAACACATAACTTTGGTGAATTAATTAACACACGAATAACGTAGGGTACATTAATGGTTAAATGGGTACACTCCATAACATTTTAGGTATTTATAAAAACCTTAAGAATTTATTTTGTATCAGCATAAATTGGTACTTAGCTTCATGCGGGCTCCAGACGGTTTATAAACAATAACACTCAACTCAGAGGTCATCACCCAAAGCTGGTCGCTTGCAGGTCACACAAGAACCCCCATAGACATTTCTTGAGCAACCTGCCAGACAATGTGGTCTCAGCTCTCAATGTCGACCAATTCAAGAACAATTTAGACAAGCACATTTGTACAAAAAAGAGAATTATTGCTCAACAATTATATACTTGAAGTTAATTGGATATAGGCATTATCAGTTGTTTCACATGCCTGCCTAATAAATTAATAAATAAATTCTTTAGATCAGGTAAGTCATAGTTATCATGCAGTCATACCACAATTCATATTCTAAGATGCTAAACAACTTTTTGATAAATTATTTGTTGTTCTTAGCATCTTATCTTATCTTATCTAGGTGAGGGCCCTTTCGGATGCACTTCGACCCAGTGGGATCTTTTGTGCATTTGCCCTCTCCTTTATACCTGCTCCCAGGCTTGCTCCATCATTTCCACAAAGCGGATGATGCAGTTAGTTGGGAGCACCTTGAATTCCTTTGGTTGCGGGTAACCATTACCAAAGTAGTTCATTCTTTGTCTGGCAAGGGCATGTTCTTAGCATAATGTCTACAAGATACTGTCATGTCATGATACATGTAACTAGGCTTTCAGTAAGTAAAAATGTGGTTGTTACACAGTGCGCATCAAGGATGAGGCGGGGTGGAGCGACGGGGAGGGGCAGGAGCCGGTGGAGCTGGGACATTATCTGCCGTTCGACAGGATCAATATACTTTGTGGTATGAGGCAGCAACTTATGTATAAATACATACATAATCAAAGCATTCTGCAAATGGGCCACAGCTGCACTTTTACGAGTCAAAATCTATATCTTAACAGATTAAATGATACATTTCAAAAACAATGGGAGATAAACAAACAATCCATATTTCTTAGTGATGTACTCGTATAAGATCTCAAAGTAAAATTACAATAATATATTCCATATAAGCATTGACGTACCATAAAGTAAATAGACTCACAATGCTGAACAAAAATGTCAAGAAATATGCCCCAAAATGACAACTCTAGCTATATTGCAGTAGATGCTAATAGCGTTAACTTATAACCTGCATCAAGATATATTTTCATATGCGAAATAATATGCAATAGCGAATGAATGGAGTCGCCTTGTAAAATTATTTTAACAATATTTTATGTAGGTATTTAATCAGAAAGACCAATATCACAAATAAATCAGGTTTCTTTATTTTACAAGTGGGGAATAAACAGTTTCAAATTTGATGATGTGTGGATATTGGATTATTCAATTATATTATAGTAAATTAAGAGTCCGCAGTAAGCTCAATTCTCCATACAAACGTAGTTTCGCTCTCATTTTAAAACGACTAGCTAGTTTGCTCTGACTGACTTAGAATAAGTTAAGTAACTTCCAGGTCTGTAATTAGTTTATGTAGCTTCAGATACCATAGTAAAAAACATACAGCAAATTTAAATTTTTCATACAAAACTTGTTTTAGCTGCATTTTGTTAGTTTTATAAACTGGAACCATATAAAATAATTACAGACCTAGATATACCGCATTTCATTGTATATGCAAAGTTTCGTTACAACCCAACACAGTTTTAAAATGAGAACGAAACTCCGTTTGTATGTGAAGGTGAAATTCGGCCGTGCTTACTGCGGACTTGATGCTATTTTGCCTTATGCCTGACATATTATTGGAGATATATTGAAATTAAAATATGTAATTGAAAGAAATGGACTAACGTTCATGACAGGTGTGGCAGTTTTAGTTGGCTGTTCAATCCATTTCTTGTCGTAAATATATATCGTCGGGTGACAAGCAAAACTCACTAACTAACAAATACCTACTTAAATCAAAGGTCGTATCTCGATATCGACTACGTACCGAGATACGAGGTTTTGAAGAGCAGTGACAGTTTTGGTAGTAACTTTTGCTTGTCACCCGACGATATATGATATATCATATATCCGAAGCAGGTAAATGAGTCGAACAAACGACACGCGAATAGAATAGAATAGAAAGTTCTTTAGTGTTTTTCTTTTCGGTGTTACAATAATGTCCGCTAAATGGGTGTGTCCTTAAAGATCTATACATTTATGTTATGTCGTGTAGCAAATTTACAGTTCTCAGATGAGTGTCAAATAATGATGATTCACTTCGCTTTTTATTTTAAAGTCGTTTGGTTTAAATAAATCGTCTCGACTGTCGCGTGCTATGACTGCAGCCCCTCTTGCACGTCACTGAGGTTTTCTTGGAAATCTTACAATGAAAACCATACAAATTATGTAGGTAACGACGTCATAAAAAAAAGTATCTAATACCGACTCCTTAGATTTATGTTCCGCAACGTATGTCATTTGAACTAACAAAACTATTTGAACTAAATAAAATATTTTTAAAACTATTCAATTACAACGAGTTTACACAATAGTACATTACTTACCTAGGGCGGTTAAACAAAGAATGTCTCAGATCGCAGGTATTTGACGCCCGAGCCGAAGCAATATACTTTCTTTAGTACCGCCCGTGGTGAGTACAACATTTTACGTCTCTATCTGGCCAGGAAGTGGGGTTTTCCGCACGCATAGCGTGCGGTAATTCCTACTTTATGGCCAGGTATGACGTAAATTTCGTTACGTTATCAAGAAAACTCTCTTAAGGGGATCCCATACGCCAATGACCTTCGATCTGAATTCCTTAATTTTCTAATGTTTTCTGTAGCTTATCGTATTAACAATAACAGCTTTAAGCAATATAGTGTCCCATATTTACTTCAAACATAACCGTTTTCGAGATATTTGGCATCAAAGTTGAACAATTTTAGACCAAAAAACAGGTTTTTAGGCCATAACTTTTGTGTTAATTAGTTTAAAATCAAAACCCTACACACGTTTATAGAGACATCAGAGACGAACCCAAATATGTAGATTTCGTGTATGTTAGATCTATCACAGCAATTTTATAACAAAAAATGTGTTTTTTTAGACAATGTTTAAAAAAATCATAAAAAAACAACTATTCAATCCTTTCAAAATATGGTACACCAAAATGGAGAATAAAGATTGAAGAATCGATAGCCGTTTGCCTTATAATTCTATCTGTAGTGCAAAAGTATTTGTATCAATTCAAAACTAGCCAAAAATCGATGAAAACCTCGGGTAGGCCCTTAAATAAATAAACCCCATCTTTTTTCTTGTTTTTCTGTTGGTATTTACGCAGTTTTTGACTGAACATTTAGACATATCTGACAACCATCAAGTCTCACGCAATCAATTCAAAAATCAAAAAGTCTCATACAATATACATACTGAGACAGACAGGCAACTCGACCAAATTGAGAAGGCATTTAATGCTTGCGTATACAGGCGCCATCTCTTCTGCAATACTTAAAACTTTTCTTTGAATGTACAAAACATACAAAAAGTGCGTCGGTCACAGGGTTTGAACCCCGGCTCATCGACTCCTAATACCGCCGTCTGTACCCCTAGGCTACTGATGTCTTATGACAATACGGCGAATTTTGAAATACCTTGACAGCCTAGCCTAGCAATCGCTAGAGCTTCAGTTCAGAGAGTTCGCCACCTATCAAGTAGGTGACACTATTTTCAATAAGAAACTGGATTTGCATTAAGTTCTAAGTTCGCATAGCATGGTCTCACGGTCGAAACCAGACTAAACGCGAAAGAGCCGGCCAATTTCATCAGCCGGTTCATTTGGACGGCCATTTTTTTCGGCTGATTGTGTATCTAGTTACATAATATCAATGCATATAAGATTAGAAAAATCCTGTGATATCAAGGATCATTTTGAAACGTAAATACTTATTGTTAGGACTTGATGACCGAAATATGTAAAACAAGTTCAAAATATATTTTTCTCAAAAATGGCCCGCAAAGTGAACGTAACTCGCTACATATTGGAAGGTAAAGTGTATAGTTTAAGGCCAGATCAAAATTAAAAAATAAAAAACATTGCAGGCCGCCTGGAATGTTACATATGAATTCCTTTATTTGTCGAGTATCAAACTTTTTAAAAAGTAGAAACTGGCATATAAAAGACGGCACAGCGGCGCTACCACGAACTTCGAATCTCGAACTTCGTGTATCTCCGTCTCTATCGCTCGAGTACAATAAACCATTAGTGCGATAGAGACGGAGATATACGAAGTTCGAAGTTCGTGGTACCGCCGCAGGTCGTATTCAGCCAAATCAAGTCGTATTTTTCTGTTGCAAACGCGACATTTTTGTATGTGTCATAAAAAGATTGCGTTTTTCGGTGGAAAAATACACTTGCGATTCTGTTTAAAAAATATATTATGACGTTTAATTTTATGTAATTTGCAGTATCCTTAATTTGTATTTAATAATAACGCTTGATTTCAATTTAGTCTTTTTTATTCCCCCATTTTTGAGAAAAGCACTATATTAGCCTCAGCCGGAATGGCAATTGCAGGCTTCGTATTATAATTAAACGGACTCGCAAGCTCGTCCGTTTAAACAAAATACTCAGCCTGCAATTGCCTCCTTCCCGGCCACGGCAATAATGTACTATTAGATATCCTGGATAAACTAAGACTTTCTCCTGTTCACATTTGTGGATGTGCAAGGCGATTACAAGGTCGGGGTTGATGGGAATGTATTGTATTTATGTAAGAAAACAGAATTAAATGAAACATAGTCAATGCGATCTCTTCCAGGCAAACTTTGGGTCGCGGTGGAGACAATACCAAACAAGTTCCCTTTCCGAGTGCCCCCAATAGGTGTGTTCACACGCTAGCCCGAGCCGCACGCATGCTCGGCTGCATGCGCTCGGACGAATTTGCTCGCCGAGCGACGGCCACACTGCGCGCGCACGCTAGGGCGAGCCGCGCTTGGCTGAGCATGCGTTCAGTGTGGACAGGACTATTGATGCGTCATGCACCTGCATTTAAGGAGTCCATGCCTTCATAATGGATTAACAGCTTCGAACTAGAAGCACACTTGACGTGTGACATTCTCAGATTATATTGTATAGGGAAAGGGAACATGTTATTTATTGAATCGTATGGCACACATTATTTTGGCCTTTTTGAGTTTGTCACTCTTTAGTACCACCCAGCGGACACGTGCAAGGTTGTGGTAGGTAGCTCCTGCGGACGCAAGTGACAGTTGTCCCCTATTTGTTTAGTGAGTGGGCAATTATTAGAGGTTCTTAAGCCGCCCGAAGGCCTCTAACTTGGCTTAACGACTACTATCATAGACAGCAGCCGGGATCAACTGCTTAGCGTGCCTTCCAAAGCACGGAAGCGCTCATTTATAGTAACCACTCAAACAGGTTTCCGATTCGCAGGTGCCGCTAGGCTATTAACGCTTCAGTGAACATGTTAACATTTATTTACAGACACCACACGGGGTATCCTTTACAATTGTATGTTATGTCAAATCCTTGTTACAATTAACTTGTAACAAGCTGTCTGTAATTGTTTGTCAGAGTGTGTAAAGACGGAGCCCTTGAGTTCTTCGAGCGAGTGGGCAGACTTGTTCGCCGAGCACGCGGTGAAGGACGAGCTCGTGCTCGGCCCGGAGTGCGAGCAGCGCGCGCGCGACGTGCCCGGCGGTGAGTTCTATCATATCATGTTTTATATGTATTTCAGTATTTATTTATCTATATAAGTATGTATCTCTTCTAGTACCCATAGTATAAGCTTTGCTTAGTTTGGGACTAGGTCGATTTGTGTGAGATTGTCAAAAAAAAAACATGGTCGACGTTGCCTCTACCATGCACACACTTGCATGCATACACTGCATGCGTATACACTTGTTTGTAATTTATTTATTTAGTCAAATCCATTTACAAACTGTCTGTGTTTGTTTGTCAGAGTGTGTGAAGACGGAGCCTTCATGTTCAGCGAGCAAGTGGGCAGACTTGTACGCCGAGCACGCGGTGAAGGACGAGTTCGTGCTCGGCCCGGAGTGCGTGCAGCGCCCGCGCGCGCGCGCCGTGCCCGGAGGTAAGCGCTGTCATATCTGCAAACATGGCCGACAGTGCGTCTACTTGGTGCTCGATGATTTCTTAACACGTTTCCTGTCTGAGTGTCCCCAATGATGGATCATGCACTTGGTTTTTAGGAGTCCGTGCTTCCACTCTGGATTCAAAGCTTCGAACTTTAATCACACTTGGACGTGAGACATCGTCAGATAATTTTTTATGGGGACATTAAACGTTTTAATCCTCTAATTTGGGTCTTATCAAATCATTACAAATTTTGAACATAAATAATTCAATTTAAATCATTAATTTTAGACTGTGTCCATATCATGTTCGTAATAATTAAAACTTATAAAACTATGTTAAGGCAAAGAGTTATAATTACCACTTGAATCTTGCTCCAGATGTTCTATTATTTTATCTTAATTTTTCATTATTTTTGACGGTCGTAATAAAAGTTCTTATTTGTTTGACATGTAGCAAATTTGTAAATAATCTAATTTAATTAAGGTTAGGTAATAGAATGGTGGTTGAGGTCCAACTTTAAAGTTTAAGCTTGGTAATATTATGCTCGACGTCGTGCAAAAATGTCGGGCGTGTGGTCTCATGTCATCCTGTCTTTCGACAGAGTGCTTCTATCCTCGCGAATCTTCAGCCGAGTCTGTGAGGGCGCCTGCTGTAGGGGCGGAGCCCCCACGCGGCTCGCTGAGGGGGTGCTCCGTGAGGCTCGAGCTCGGCCCGCACCGCAGGGTGCTGCCCCCGCGCACGCGGGGCTCCGACCGAGGCACGCCCATGACTCATGTTCACGGGGACTCTGACATCGATGAGGAATACACCACAATCGACTATGACAAGGACCCGACATGTGACATGTGTGGGCGGAGGTTCGCTGTGAAGGCCGATCTCTTGAGACACGTCGTGGTCCACATCGATGTGCCGGCAGGCATGGAGCTGGACGAGGGAATTGGCGGTGAACAGAGTAGTGGTGAGTTGTTACACTTTTCTTGTTTAATTTAGGTTAATATGTATGTATGTATGTAAATTTGTACACAAGACATTAGTAATAAGTTTCTGTCAAAAATTTCCATCATAAAGTACCTACTCATTGAGACGATTCTAACGAGCCCAAACTCGATGGGGTTGTGTCGTTTTATTGCGGAGTTCCTATGGCCACCTTCCAGCTCCAGCATCAGATCAGCTCCAAGTCATCATAATATTGTATTGTCATGCGATATACATATGCTTGCAAAATTTCAGCTCAATTGGATAACGGGAAGTGACTGAAAAATGGATTGCAAATTTTGACGGACAACTTACTTACATACGAACAGTGCAAGTTAATATAAAGCTTGTAAAGACAGACAAAATAGGTTAATTTGGTACAAAGGCGAACTTATCCCAGGGATCTGTTCCAGTTAACCTTTGAGAAATTGAGACGAGGTCAGGAACTAAAAAATAAACAAACTAACATGTGTACAGATACGTATTTACCTGTATGCTAAAGAAGACTAAAACCTGGAACCACCTAGGCTGAAGAAGAATAAAGAACTACAACCAGTAGGCAAGCTTCATTCATCTTTCAAATTTACGCACCCGCTTAGCGTAACCGCTCAAGTGTCAGGGTTGTCAAAATATGTTTAAAATAGACATAGAAATATGTATTCGGCAAAAACATGGTACACAAGGACAGGATACAAGTCATTGGGTCCCGAGCTAGGATTCCCTGTGTTACGGAACCCAGTAGAACAGCAAGCTTACGATATTAAATAACATGTCTTCGTACAGGGTAAACAAACAAGTATACAATAGATGTTTGAAGAGATATTAATTTTCTTATAAGGACCGTATCGGAAAGAAAGTAGACAACTTCAAAATGGTATTATTTTTATTCTCTGTGAAAACTGATAATGAAACAAAAAGAAACTGAAAAATAAGGTCTTTATAAAAAACTGTTTTGAATGAATTCGTCGTATTATATACATTTTGCCTGCAACCTAACTTTCTTTTTGATGTGTCTCATTCAATTCTGGACGATCACTTTTGAGACATTTGATGATGCCCTGTTCCTCTTTTTTTTAAGTTTTCAACTTAGGTGACAGCCTTGACGTTTTTTTAGAGGTTTCGTTTCATGATAGACCAATATCGCTCAATTGGGTGAACTTCTGGGCAATTGGGAGGATTCATCTGCTTATCCACTACTTCTACCTTATCGGCTTTATACCATTCCTTCGTTGTTTTAGAGTAATGACAAGAAGCCAAGTATGGCCAAAATAAAGTGCTAGTCCTGTGCTTCTTTATTAGTGGTAGTAATCTTTTCTGTAAGCACTCGTCACTGTATACCGTAGCGTTCAAAGTCCCTGTGTAGTGAAGAAGGATTGCGATCGCATACCGCATTGAAAAAACGCTTACCACACTAATACTTTTTTGCCGAATTTCTCGATGTTGATGGCCTTATGTTTTCGAGTAACCTTCTATAAGCCGGCACCGTAATAAATTGAGGTCCTGGTAAGGGTTTAAAGTCCAATTTGCAATAGGTCTCGTCATCCATTATAATGTACCTACTGATTTTTCTTGGTCAATATACGGTCGTATAATTTCCTTGCCAGTTTTCTGACAGCTATTGTTTGATTTTCATCTCGTTTAGTTTGATTCTTTGTATCATAGCCGAAGAAGTTTTGGCTCTCTTTGCCGCATCTCGAATTGAAAGGGACGGATTTTGTTTAAACATTTTTACGACTTTCTTTTCTCACGCCAAGTCGGTTGTCCCCGGTTTTCTTCCAGATTTAGGCAAATCTTGGAGAGTACAGAAGTCACCCAATTTATTTATTATCTTGTGCACGCCCGCGGGACTCAACTCGAACTTTTTAATCAGTTTTCTAATCGTCATACCTTTTATTTTGCACCAATCGTCCAAAATATTTTTACGAACGTGTAAGCTAATTCGTACCATGTTGACAGTTTGACAAAAGTAGTAATTGCTTTTTGTTGCAATTAAAAGAAAAGGATATAGTTCGTTATTTAAAAAAAATATGCCGATTTTATGTACGTACCAGTTTTTAGAGATGCCTAAAGTTCTTCATAAGTAGGTAGGTATGTAGTTATTTTATAAACTTTCTCTCTCTAGCTCGGTTCTTTAAATATAAATAAATTTAGAAATGGCGGCCATTTTTGTTTTTTTCGTTCAAATTCGGGTCTGAGGGGCTTTTTATTATGAACCCGTGGTTGGAGTTTCAAAAAGTGGCCGCCATCTTCAAATTCAAGTATTTAAAAAGGGAAATCGCCGGGCCATGACGGGCTCAGTATCGAACACTTGCAGCATGCGGGAGTGCACTTGCCCAGAGTTCTGGCTTTGCTCTATAACCTGTGTCTTGGTCATTCCTACCTACCGCCAGCGCTAATGCGCACTATAGTGGTACCTATAATAAATAACAGGACAGGTGACATATCTGACAAGTCGAATTACAGCCCATTTCACTGGCAACAATTGTAGCTAAGGTGCCTGACAGTGTGCTCAACTTACGTTTAGACGAGTACTTGCGATTGCACGATGCCCAGTTCGGCTTCCGACCTGGGTTATCCACGGAGAGCGCTATAGTGGTGGTGAAGCATGCTGTCAAGTACTATACAGAGAGAAATATCTAGATTGTAGATCTTACGAAGGCATTCGACCTGGTCTCTTACGACATCTTGTGGGGCAAATTAAAATCAGCCGGGATGCCATCTGACCTTTTGGTTATTTTTCAGCATTGGTATGGTAACCAGACTAATGTTGTAAAATGGGCAAATGCACTGTCTTCACCTTTTGTACTCGAGTGCGGAGTAAGGCAGCGAGGGTTGACATCACCTAAGCTATTTAATTTATACATGAATGCCCTGATCGAGGAGTTGAGTGGCGCCCATGCGGGTTGTTTTATAGACGGGGTAAGCATTAACAACATTAGCTACGCCGACGACATGGCGCTACTGGCCCCATCGGTCGGGGCACTCAATGAATTAATTAGCATTTGTGAAAAGTACGCGGCATCTCATGGACTCGTGTAAAACATAAAGAAGACAGTGTACATGGTATTTAAAGCTCCGGGTGTAAGAGCACCAGATGTGTCACTGCCTGTTTTATTAAATGGAGTTCCAGTGACCAGAGTTAGTCAGTTTAAGTATTTAGGCCACTGGCTAACTGACAACTTGAAGGACGACGTTGACGTAGAACGGGAACGCAGAGCGCTAGCGGTTCGGGTGAACATGTTGGCTCGCAGGTTCGCTAGGTGTACAGCTTAAAGTAACAATTTTTAGCTACTGTTACTGCACTGCAATGTACTCTGGTGTTCTGTGGGCAAATTGTTCGCAGCGGTCGCTCAGCTCTCTGTTGGGTTTGCCGGTCACGGTTCTGCAGCGCGTCCACCATGTTCGCATAAATATCACAATGGGAAGGGTCAGGGTGTAGCCATTATGGTTCGTGATAACATTCCAAATTCTGTTATTAAAATAAATAATACCCAACATATCGAAGCGATAGGCATCCAAATAAACATTTCTGGGCATGATCATATCATGGTGTCTGCTTACCAATCACCAAACCTACCATTACTGCACTATGACTTAGATATTTTGTTTAGCCTAGGCCCACGAGTCATCATTATGGGAGACTTTAATGCTAACCACGAGTACTGGCGTAGTAGCTACACTAATACTCGTGGCAGGAGCTTGTTTCGGCATATGCTCGCGAACGATTATTCCATTCTATCACCGGATAAGCCCAGTCAAGTCAACTATCGTGTTGATCTTTGTCCCTCTAAACCTGATCTGGTCCTTATAAATAAAACAAAAGATGTATCTGATATACAAACTCTAACTGCCCTCTCTTCAAATCACCTACCCCTATACTTTGAAGTTGGTGGAACGATCATTCGCAAAACAGTGAAACAGTTTCAGTATCACCGCGCAAACTGGAAGGGCTTTCGCTCCTCGTTGAATGAAAATATTTTTCTCTGCGCCCGGACATTCAAATCTGCAATTGAAATCAATGCAGCCGTTGACAACTTGGAAAACTGTATCATTAAGGCTCGAGATGATCATATTCCGGTTGGCATCCAAGCAGACAATATGATTAAACTTCCACAGTACATAAAAAAACTTATAAGACACAAAAATTACTTACGTCGAGCTCAACAAATCTGTAACAACCACGATGGTAAAAGGCGCATACGATCTAACATTAACTACCTACAAGTACAAATACAAATTGAAATTCGTAAACACCGTGACCGAGAATGGAACCACAGGCTAGATAAAGTTGACAATCCCAGATCAGACATCTGGCGTCTGATCAAAACAATCAGGCCCAAATCCAGCACGATTCCCCCCTTGAAACTAAACGACACGACTTTAACTGCAACTGTCGATGAGCAATGCAATGCGCTCGCTAGTTCTTTTCGTAATAACATGAATCTTACTACTAACTGGTCTAGCCCCAATCTTGACCTAGAAATAGAAAGTTCTACAAAAATGACTAATGATTACACCATCTTGGACCTTAATCACCCAACGCGACCACACGAAATAACAAAGTACATTAGCAAACTAAAACTGCGTAAATCTCCTGGGGAAGATGGAATTAATAATTTAATGATAAAAAACCTTCCGCAGAAAGCAATTGTCTTACTTACCAAAATATTCAATGCTTGCTTGTTTCTTGGTTATTTCCCCTCATCCTGGAAAACGGCTAAAGTAATTGCTTTAAAGAAACCAGGCAAAGATGATACCTTACCAAGCAGTTATCGACCTATTAGCTTACTTCCCTCTCTAGGCAAACTTTTTGAAAAGGTTATCTATGTTAGATTAGCTGCAGCATCCAAACACCTATTTATCAACGAGCAGTTTGGATTTCGCGACTCGCATTCCACAGCCCAGCAACTGGTCCGAGTGTCAGAGCATATTTCTCACCATCTTAACCTAAAACAATCGTCAGGAATGATTTTGCTGGATATCGAAAAGGCTTTCGACACTGTGTGGCACGAAGGCCTCCTACACAAGCTGATCACTCTTAAAATACCAATGCATTTAGTAAAACTTGTGCAATCATACATCAAGAACCGTACCTTCTGTGTTCACATAGGCGATAACAAATCTATAAGGCAGCTAGTGCCTGCTGGCGTGCCCCAAGGATCCATCATCGGCCCCTATTTATTCCTTACATATATTAACGACGTTCCCATACAAACACGGACCCATCTGGCCTGTTTTGCTGATGATACCGCATCCTATACGTCATCGAATGACACTAACCTCATTATCAATCGCCTCCAGTTGTCCCTGGATCTGCTTCACTCATACTTTACCAAGTGGAAACTCAAACTCAATGAGGCAAAGACTGAAGCGATAATGTTTACTCGTCAGCGTAAACCCCCTGACAAGAAACTAAAAAATTCTGGTCATGCGATCCCTTGGAGCAGCGCAGTCCGTTACCTGGGCGTTATCATGGACAGTAAACTCAATTGGACCAAGCATATATGCAAGCTGCGTGTCACAGGTGCACAAGCTCTTGGTGCACTTAGTCCTGTATTAAACCGTAGGTGCAACCTCAGTCCTCGAACGAAACTCAGGATTTACACCACTCTTGTCAGGCCTTGTCTTACATATGCATGCCCCGTATGGAGTAGTACCTGCTTGACTAATTATGAACTATTGCAGACAATCCAAAACAAAGCTGTGAAAATTGCGTATGATACTCCATTCAAAACGAACCTTAAAAAATTACATATTTCCGAAAATATTCCATTGTTACGTAAGTTCATAATCACCTTAACACTCAAGTTCTTCGATAAATGTAAACATCATAAAAATATCTTGGTTTCAAATATTTCCAATAAGACGACTTCTGATCTTAAATATATCGACGGATATGGCACTTACCGTTTACCCCAGCACTATTATTTGTTTCCTCCGACTGACGTCACACTGGTCTCTGCGCATGCGGCGGGTAGGAGCAAACATTCGAATGACCTGTCTCGCAACCCGCGTCGCCCCGTCACGGCCTGCGTGGCGCGGCCGCGCGGGAGGCAAGGTAGCTCACTCGCTTACTATTAACTAGTTTAGTTAAATTGTATTCATGTTGCCTACGGCTAAGCACTGGTGTGTTCAATATTTTGTGTTACCCGCAATAAGCGGTATCATGTATTTACTTAATATAAATAGATATACCTAATTTTAGTTTGTGTTCTGTTTAAAATTATATTAATAAGTCTTAATGCAAAAAGTGCACCCAATACAATGGGCCACATTAAATAAATACCCTTAGGTATATTTTTAATATTTATAACATATGTAATCAGTTTCTTTATGTAATAATCAGAATCTTTTTATCATTGCAACCAGCTTTCAAAGGCGAAAACTAGCCTGTATAAAGTAGCTTTTAATTTTAGTTTTTCGTGTGTAAGTCTATGTGATAGTGTTCTTACATTGTACTTGTTTTAATGACAAATAAAGACCTTTTAAAATCAAACAAACAAACCATGTTCGCTGAAGCAAGAATGGATAGCTTTGGGGCTGTGTTGCGGAAAAAGATGGCATCACTTTTAGCCAGATTACGTGGCAGCTCCAACAGCCTCCTAAAAACTGTAGCCATTAGGAGCTAGTGAGTGCTCAATAATGCAACATTTAATTAAAAACACCATATCTTTGGCTACATATATTTACTAACATAGGATTGACGACCGCTTTAGCCTAGTTGGTAGTGACCCTGCCTACGAAGCAAGAGGTCCTGGGTTCGAATCCCGGTAAGGGCATTTATTTGTGTGATGAGCACGAATATTTGTTCCTGAGTCATGGATGTTTTCTATGTATTTAAGTATGTATTTCTCTATATAAGTATCTATATCGTCGTCTAGTACCCATAGTACAAGCTTTGCTTAGTTTGGGACTAGGTTGATTTGTGTAAGAATGTCCGCAAATATTTATTTATTTATTTATTTTATTTATTAAGAAAATTTACTAACAAACTGTGGATCTTGTTGTCTTAATAAAGAAATTAAATAATAATAACATACCTACTTGGCCGGAAATCCGTGTTTTCCCGGCCTCTGATGTAATGTACTATTGTCACGAAATGGACTTTGTTCAGCATGTTGCTAGCTTTACAGCCAGCGCTGTAAAGCTAGCAACATGCATCTTGTTCTAAACGTGTTCTCCTTTGTAACAGATGAGGAAATCGACGTGGTGTCCCTCGACCCGTGGCCGCTGCCGCTGGCCGCGACCCGCTTGCTCGCAGCCTCGCCCCCGCGCGCGCCCTCGCCCCCTCGCGCGCCCTCGCCCCCGCGCGCGCCCTCGCCCCCGCGCGCGCCCTCGCCCCCGCCCCCGCGCGGCCGGCGCGCCCGGCGGCCTGCGGCCCGCGCTGGCCGCGGCCGCCGCTCCAACACCGACACCGACTCCGAAGCAGAAGACCCCGAAATGCGACGACGCGGTTGCAAATACAAAACCGCCATGGAACGCCTCCGAAGAAGCAGCCACAAGAGCCTCTTCGACGAGCTCAGAAAACAGATACCCACGATGACAGGAAAAGAGAACGCGCCGAAAGTTGTCATACTGCGCGAGGCCGTTGATCTCTGCCGCATGCTTAGAGAACAGGATATAGACCGGGAGTGTATCAAAAAAAGACTCCTCACCAAATCGAAAAAGCTCCGCGCGGTGGTCGCGTCGCTTTACCGGTCGTCTTGAGAAGCGCGCGGCCTCTCTTTGGTTTTAGCTTGTTGCGAATTGCCCCCGGGCTGCATCGATGTGACATGGAGTGCTAACCTCGTATGGAAGTCGCTTCATAATGTACTGGACGTTATTTTCCCCGGAAGAGGGCGACGAGCGCTGTTTGAAGTTTGAAGAAGCCCGTTCTAGTGCTCAAGTTGGGAGTGTGTTATACCCAATGTATCAGCAAGATTTAAATCAATAACTTCTTGGAGTTTTGTTTTGCTCAACGTTATTTCAGTGCTAAGTGATCCATAAAACTGTTGTTTACTATAAATTCGTAGGTTCTCAATAAAATATTTCTTACAGACTGCTTCGTAAACTTAATTACAACTTCAACAAAAAGTCGCCAACCCTAGGAGGCCAGCGTGAGTATTAGGTACATTCAGCATCAAAAGTAGCTACGCAAACGAAGACCTCAAAAGTCTTTATTAAAAGGGAATAAGAACTTTTGACGTCTTCGATTGCGTAGTTACATTTGATGCTGACTTGTACTGCCCATTCCCACCCATCTATTTCCAAAAATGTATACCCTGCTGTGAAAGCGTTGCTTTTAGCTTTAAGGAATATTTGGTGAAAACAAGATTAAAAATAAACACATGTGTAGCTTTGGCAATCAAAAACTGACCACCGGGAGAAAATAAATCATTATTAAAAAATGACAATATCTCAAAAACTAAGGCATTTTGACGAACCTAAAATGTAATATTCTGAAAGGTATTTAGCTGCCCTAACAGCTGTCCATGGATTATCCTCGGTTTACGGGACAGCCTGTAGGTTGATGATGATACATCTGAATGCTTGGGGACTGAGTTCGGTGCGTCATCGAAGGTCATCTGGTACCCGCGGCATCCGCGCAAGCGGGGGGTCCGCTCGCGTGCAAGATCTAAAATCACGCATCTCATTTCAATTTAGATAAGTCGTTTTTATCCCAACTCTGATCCGACCGTACTCACGGCAGCTGCAAGTTCGCGAGTCGAGTAGAATTAAACGTAGTACAGGAATAACAAAAAAGCGGCCAAGTGCGAGTCGGACTCGCACATGAAGGGTTCCGTGAAATAAATTGCGGTATACGATTAACTTATGACGTATAAAAAAAAACTACTTACTAGAAAACGTTCAAACCAATTTTCGGTGGAAGTTTGCATGGTAATGTACATCATATATTTTTTTTAGTTTTATCATTCTCTTATTTTAGAAGTTACAGGGGGGGGGGGACACATTTTACCACTTTGGAAGTGTCTCTCGCGCAAACTATTCAGTTTAGAAAAAAATGATATTAGAAACCTCAATATCATTTTTGAAGACCTATCCATAGACATGACACGTATGGGTTTGATGAAAAAAATTTTTTTTGAGTTTCAGTTCTGAGGATGGGGACCCCTAAAACTTAATTATTTTTTTTTCGATTTTTGTGTGAAAATCTTAATGCGGTTCACAGAATACATCTACTTACCAAGTTTCAACAGTATAGCTCTTATAGTTTCGGAAAAAAAGTGGCTGTGACATACGGACGGACAGACAGACATACAGACTTGACGAATCTATAAGGGTTCCGTTTTTTGCCATTTGGCTACGGAACCCTAAAAATCAGTCACCGGCATCAATATATTATGATGAATCAAAGGCCGCAAAAATATCTGACACGCTCTAACGGCTCTGGGAATAGAGTTGTCATCAGATATTGTTGCGACCTTTGTTCCATTTCCATCATATATTGATGCCGGTGACAGTACATCAATGAAACTTTGTTTATAACTGTATCCTAAATTCAGCATAAAAAAGTACATATAGACAATGACACTTTACTCGCCTAGTTAGTAAAAGGTGCATTTTTTATATTGGTAAAGGTAAATTTCCCAAATGGGGTCAGGACCCCTAAATTTTGCCAGGACTCGGCAGATCCTCATTTCTAGTGCCAAAATAAAGTTTCATTGGTGTACATAATTTGCCGCTAACCTGTCATATTTAGTCATACTTTACCTGTATTCGTATTCTTCGGCGCACGTATCGATTCGAATCAACTATGAGCCTTATATGAAAGGATGTTTTGACTTATAGGGGAAGTTTTGATTTCGTATTTATTTAAGAGTCCGCAGTAAGCTCGATTCTCCATACAAACGTAGTTACGCTCTCATTTTAAAACGAATAGCTAGTTTACTCTGAAACTTTGTACTTAGAATAAGCGGGTAAAGGGTTAAGTACCATCCAGGTCTGTAATTAGTTTATGTAGTTTCAGTAAAAATACAGAAAATATAAGTTTTTCATACAAAACCTGTTTTTGATGTATTTCGTTTGTTTTATTGACAACATTTCAAACTAGGTTTGTAATTTCGAAAACCATTTCGGTAATGGGCTTGTGACCTTAAATTTGTTTACGATGCCATTCGAACCAGTTTTTGTAGATGAACAAATGTTTGTATGGAAGCAACTACATTTAAAGGACATTAATACCCAAAAAATCGAGTTAAAGACGGACCTCGCTGACAGCAGCCGAAACGCTTCATACTGATTGGCTTTAAAGTATGACGTCACACCGTGCAATTTGTACTAACCGTTGCATGGAAAATGAAGTAAATTGCTGTTTCGGTCGCGAAATACTGCGTTTAGGTCCATAGTTGCCATACAAATTTGTTTCTATAAAAGCGTAAGGATTCTATTGGTACATTTAAATTTACTCTTGGACAATAAATAAAAAAACTTTTTTTTCTAAACTTTGAAGGTTCATATCTTTTAATGATTTGAATTATATTTTGTAATTTACACTTTATAACAATTATTTGATGGTTTACTATGCATTTAGCAACACGACGTTGTCAATTTTAACACCACGCAACAAGCCTATTATGTTACCTGAACGTACGCTCTATTGAGTTGTCAGATTTCATTTCCCATCCGTGTTTAAGAAAATCGCGAAATTGTATAAATGTGGTTTAAGTCATGTGTGACGTCAATACTACGACTGTCATATGAAAGGTGTCCAAGCTGCCATACAGAGCCGTAACGTTGACGTCATCATTTAGTTACGACCTCCTGGAATTCGCTACTTTTCAATTTGATATTTCTGAATGAAAATTACAATTTATGGAGAAATAAAAAGACCGGCCAAGTGCGAGTCGGACTCGCGCACGAAGGGTTCCGTACCATTATCTATAAAAAAAACTATTTTATTCTGTGTTTTTAGTATTTGTTGTTATAGCGGCAACAGAAATACATCATCTGTGAAAATTTCAGCTGAAACTATCACGGTATCAGTGAGATACAGCCTGGTGACAGACAGACGGACGGACGGACGGACAGCGGAGTCTTCGTAACAGGATCCCGTTTTACTCTTTGAGTACGGAACCCTAAAAAACACTTGCCGCTTAAAAAAACATTTTCTAGCGAAATAAATCATAAAATGGCCCAATTGAAAAAATGAAATGTTGTCAATTCAAATGTTTATTTCAGGCCATAAAAGTGTTAGTAGGTTAAACATAAAAACGATTGTTATAGTGGCCAGTAAAATAAACTTTTAGTAAATTAATAACAATAAAAAAAAGTTGGTATTCATTATGTCCAATCATTAAACACTTACTTATTAGGGTGGTCCTTAAAAACCGAAAATTTGAAATTTCAATGAGGCACCCTCTTATATTGTTCTAATACGTAAAAAATAATGTCTGTTTTTTATTTTTATTTTTGGATGAGATTTAGAGGTCGCTAACGAATTTTGAAATCCTTTAATGTTTGCATTTCTCCAAATTTTTTTTTTTTTAATTTTTAGCAATTTACTACTTTCATGAGTAGCTACATTTGATAAATAAGGAATAAACCATCGAGAAAATACGAAATTCGTTCACTAAATGTTCGACGTTTATTTGAAATCAGATTTACATTCTTAAAATCATCGCGAGAGGCCGTTTTTAGCATATTAGCACAATAAAATTCATTTTTGATATACTGACTGAAAATTTGTGAACTTTTTTGATGTTTTCAACATTATTCATTTCCTATCATAAAATGTAGCTCATTAACGTAGTAAAAAGTTAAAAATTAAAAAAATCTTACTATGGAGAAATGCAAAACTTAAATAATTTCAAAATTCGTTAGCGACCCCTAAATCTTATCCAAAAATAAAAATAAAAAACCGGCCAAGTGCGAGTTGAACTCGCGCACGAAGGATTCCGTACCATTATCTATAAAAACGGCAAAAAAATCACGTTTGTTGTATGGGAGCCCCCCTTAAAAAATATTTTATTTTGTTTTTAGTATTTGTTGTTACAGCGGCAACAGAAATACATAATCTGTGAAAATTTCAACTCTCTAGCTATCACGGTTCTTGAGATACAGCCTGGCGACAGACAGACGGACGGACAGCGAAGTCTTAGTAATAGGGTCCCGTTTTACTCTTTGAGTACGGAACCCTAAAAGCAAACGTTATTTGTTTACGCATTAGACCCACATAAGAGGGTGCCTCATTGAAATTTAAAATTTTCGGTTTTTAAGGACCACCCTATTATTTGTGGATATACATCCGTCACTCGCAAACTTGGCAGAACTTTACGGATGTGTTTTCGACAGCGAGAAGTAACAAAATGTCATCCATAACTACGCCCGCTGGGCGGTTAGCAAGACATGTTTTATGGTCATTTTACGTGACGTTTTGAGGCCATCGGGGCCGTAAAAAGTGCCCATAGAACTTATACGGGTCAGGATACCTCTACTTATCGCGTTTGCTTTTGGCGTTAGTATTATACAAAGGAAATCCTTCTTGAAATTTCAATACATTTTATTAATTACTCAAACTTAACATCAATCTTGTACAGTAACAAGGATTTAGATAGTATGCATACGATATAAATAAATAAATAAAATGCCTGTTTATCTTTCCTAGTAGCATATTATTTACTTTAGCTTGTATTGAAGGCGCCATCCAATGAAACTGCACGGCTCTTAATTCTCTCTCTCTCATCTTAATTCACTCTGTTCACTCCCGAACATTTTTAACCCCCGACGCAAAGGGGTGTTATACATTTAAGATGTGTGTTTGTCTGTCTGTGGGATCGTTGCTCCCAAACGGATGAACCGAAATTCTTGTCTGTCGAGATGGTTCTTAGCTATGTTGTGTGGCTGTTGTACATTTTAAATTGAATAACTCCTACTTCCTTCATCAGGATTTCATGGCCTTTTGTCATGCCGTGCCAGTGTGTGTTTGATCAGATGCCCCTTCCTCGTGAACCGTTTGCCACATACATTACAACAATGCGGCTTCTCTCCAGCGTGAGTCCGCTGATGCCTCTTCAGACTGCCCAACTGTATGAACCCCATAGTGCACCTATCGCAGCGATGTGGTTTCTCTCCCGTGTGTATCATCACATGCCCCTTCAGATGAGCCAACTGCGCGAACTCCCGGCTGCATACGTTACAGGAGTATGGTTTTTCCCCAGTGTGAGTACGTTTGTGGATCCGCAGTAGATCCGTTCGCGCGAAATCTTTCTGGCATATTTGACAGACATACCTCGATTGGTAACTCAAAGGGGGCGGCGGGAGCACAGAAATGGTTTCATTGTTATATTTGACTTTGAAGGGCGGTGACGCGTTGAGTTTGTGTGTGGGCGCTTGCGTCTGGTCTAATGACGTGGATGCAGTGTGTTGAGGATTGCAGGCGCCCGTGTTGTCAGATGTAACTGAAAAATAATACATACTAATATTAAAAACCGGCCAAGTGCAAGTCGGACTCGCGCACGAAGAGTTCCGTACCATTATCTATAAATATTTATTTAATTCTGCTTTTTAGTATTTGTTGTTATAGCAGCAACAGAAATATACAGTCGTGGCTAGATAATTAATAAATAAGGTTTTTTTCCCCATACAACTGCATACAAAATAAAAAAAATCAAAAGATCAATTATTTATTCTGCAAATAGGCCACAAGGGCACTTTTACATGTCAAATGGTATTCTACAATATAATATTAATAATCTTACACAATAATCTTTTTAAAATTGCAGATTTTAACCAATGAGTACCTAAATGGTTAACAAACTAAATGTCACTAAATGAAAACTAAAAAAATCCAAAATTGTAACATATTATCAAATACATTCGATATAAGGTCTGTATCAGAATTAACAATAAGTTTATGATATTAATATGACTGTTCAAATTTAATGATGATTTAAAATATGGTAGGCCATTTTTATTTCTGTGTATATGGAGGTAACTGTTTATAAATAAGATTTAATTTACTTTATATAAAGCTCCTGTAAAAGATGTGCTTAAAAAAATACGGATGGTCAAATGGCCAGTTTTTACAAGTTCATACTGCAATTAGAAACAATGTATGAACTTATAAAAAGTGTTGTGTTTTAAAGTCTAAATTTTACAGAAGCTGTATGTGCACTATATTAAATACTGTTTAAACACGGTTAAGTACATCCGTATAATCAGAAACAAATTTAATCAAACACATTATAAATTGTATCATCAAATTAAAAAAATCATATTTGTATGCAACTGTATGGGAAAAAGAATCGCGTTCTTAATTATCTGGCCGCGACTGTGTCATCTGTGAAAATGTCAACTGCCTAACTATCACGGTTCGTGAGATACAGCCTGGTGACCGACAGACGGACAGCGGAGTCTTAGTAATAGGGTCCCGTTTTACCCTTTGGGTACGGAACCCTAGAAATGGGAAAGTAACTCTGTATGCCTTTTCATCTGAACTGAAGAAGAACTCCTGGAGGGTTCGAAACATGTAGCCCGTAGTGACGATTTATACGTGAGTATAACCTTCCTCTTGAATCACTCTATCTATTTAAAAAAACCGCATCAAAATCCGTTGCGTAGTTTTAAAGATCTAAGCATACATAGGGACAGACAGACATACGCCACGGTCGCCATTATTGTCCAGGCAGGACAATAAAAATGTAATATTCTTCTTAATACATTTATTTAATTCACAAGCACGAAATTAATGACAAAATAGCACTGCGCGACATGCGCTTGACGCTGAGGTGGCTCGCCGACTGGCGGTGCGCGAGCGCAGCCGCCCGATCTGCCCTTCAAGCGCCCCGTCCTTTGCCGTCGTCAGATGCCCGCGCGTACACATATCATTTATCAAAATCGGACCATAAAGCTAGGAACACACTTGTCCCACGTACGCAACGCCAACGTGTCTGACGCGCTAGGAACGTAAGATCTAGAAACACACTGATCGTACGCGTGGGAAAGCGTGTGATTATCCCCTCCACGTTCCGACGCCGATCTGGCGCGACAGGTCGAACGTTGCATGGGACGCGTGGGGTAGCATTTCGTATGACAAGTATGTTTCTAAGCATACAAATATCAGGGTCCAGATTTCATAATGCATTGCATACGTTGCGTACGTGGGACAAGTGTGTTCCTAGCTTTACTGAAGATCTGATGGCATGTACAAAAATCGGGCTCGCGTAATAATAATATAGATATATCCGCGCACGGACTACTACGAATAGTGGCCCTAGGACTCTTACAGACGAGCAACAGCAGCTAGCGACCGCCCGCGACAGCAATCGGCGACCGTCGGCGACAGTCGCTGACCGTCGGTGACCGTCGGCTACAGTCGCTGACCGTCGGCGACCGTCGCCAGCTGCGGCTAGCGACGGTCGCCGTTAGTAGCTGTAACGAGCGGGCACTCAAAAGGTGCGTAAGAATTTGAGCGGCTCAGCCTAAGGCATGCTCGTCCCCCGCAGCCGCGCTCGGCGCGTTCCAAATGTGCCGACTAACAAACGATTACATGCTCACGCCTCTGCCACTTGCTCAAACTCGTACGCGCCTCGCGCATTAACAATTTACGTCTTGTCGTTCTGTCTGCGGCACGCTTGGATACATGTACAAATTACGCGAGGCACTCACACTGAGGCGCCTTTGAGTACGGTCAAAAGACAAGCACAAGTTTCTGTCAAAAATTTCATTTTTGGTACAAGCTTTTATTGCCGACTGTACTTTTCTGCATACCATCATCAACTACCGTAATACCCCCCCAAGCCCAAGCGGACGACTTTTTTGCCATTCGGCGGAAAAGAATAGCGTCACTGCTAAAACGGATGCGCGGTAGCAGCAACAGTATGCTGAGGGTGTTGGCAGAGCGCCTCGACTGCCCGCTCACCAAATATTGGGTTGAAGTGGTCATTGGTAGGGCCAAGTAGGGAATAAAATATTCACCTTGGTCCTACCTTTCTGTCATAGGTAACCAAAAGAAGTACCTAAATGTAAATGTAATTAAAAATTTATTTAAACTAAACTTAGTCGTGTAATACTAATATTGTCTTGTAAGCCCCATTTTGTTACTAACACTATTATGGATCTCGGTCTGAATTAAACAATTTTTATTTTATTTATTTATTTATAAAACCACACAACTATAGTCCAGGTCACCCTACTATGGTCCAAATCAATTCTCATATTACTTGCTCTGGTGGGACTATTTTCGTGGATGAACTTAAAGACAGGCAATATAATAACACAAATTTAAATAAAAACGCATAAAATCACTATTACGAAATCGGTATTGATAGAAACGAATGAGTTTACTTTTGGAGCGTAGTTGGGTTAGTGGACTATAGTTGTATGGTTTAACGGTACTCATGGAGACGATTCTAACGAGCCCAAACTAGATGGGGTTGTGTCGTTTTATTGCGGAGTTCCTATGGCCACCTTCCAGCTCCAGCATCAGATCAGCTCCACAACATCATAATATTGCATTGTCATGCGATATACATATGCATTATGCATGCCAATTGTCGCGGGTTATAAAAAAAAAGACTTTTTAAACTTAGTCTGAGATGATGAATAATAGTACTGAGGTATTAAATAAATTAACCCGCTACACTTACCTATAATTGCTCGGATTTCAGTCGGACCAAGTCCTTGAACCTTTTCTGTCAAGGGTCCTCTTGTGGTATATCTTGGGCTGGTGAGCCTACCGGGCGATTAGTCAAAATGCCACATTATTTAACACCTTATATACAGGGTGGAATTTCATAAACTGTACA
This sequence comes from Epinotia brunnichana, assembly GCA_963854355.1. Classification (NCBI taxonomy): domain Eukaryota; kingdom Metazoa; phylum Arthropoda; class Insecta; order Lepidoptera; family Tortricidae; genus Epinotia; species Epinotia brunnichana. The sequence continues at coordinate 21,677,922 of OY977958.1, read as the reverse complement.
AAATAAAAGGAGAAAAATTTCAGCCAATTTCATCGGTGAAACGGTGTTTTTTTTTTTTCTAGTCATTAGTTTTTTTTTTACAGAATTTTGAAAATTTTTGTAAAAACTCGGGTAATACACCTAATTCAGACGGTATAACTTTTGATCCAATGGTCCTAAAATGAAAATAAAAAATGCAGAGTATTACCAAGGGACAGGTTAATAATTCTTAATAACAATAAAAAACCAACTAGAAGAGAAAATCCGCAAAAAAATTTATTGTTTTTGAAAAATGGCTACAAAAATTACGAATTTTAAAAGACAAACACAATTTTCTGAAAAAAACGCAGATTTAATTACCAATTTTTTTGCTTAATATTAAACCTCACTTAATGCCGATTCTAAAACCGTTTTTAAACTGTCTCAGACTTTGAAAAATACCACGCTAATGGGTACGTAAATCAAACCATAATTTTATTAATTTTAATCCTCTTAAAATCCTTAATGACCGCTTGTTCCCAGGTAGTTGAAGGGTGTTATCGGGTTTTAGGTAGAGAAAACAATAGTAAGAAAAGTAGTCCTAAAAATTGCGTAAATAAAATCATGTATTTTAATTAAAAGTCATAAATTCGATTGATAAACCTTTATTAAAGAAAAAACTTATTCTAGTGTTGCAAAGGGCGTTCCCTGTATGGTATTAATTGTTCAAAATGACCTCCTCTTTCTTGAAGGCACAATGTGGCCCGAGCTTGAATTTGTTGCGTAGCCCGTCGAATCATTCCCGGATTATTTTTTATTTCTTGTGCTGCATTTAAAATTCTGTCGTGCAATTCTGCTTCGGTATTGACGATTCTGTGATATACCCGTTGCTTCATATCACCCCAAAGAAAATAATCCAACGGCGTCATATCAGGCGATCTTGCAGGCCATCCAACGGGGCCGTCTCGGCCGATCCACCTATTGGGATATTGCTCATTTAAAAAATGTCGAACTCTTAATGCCCAATGAGCTGGGCATCCATCCATTTGGAGAAACAGGCGTTGTCTCACATCTAACATCACATCTTCCAAAAGCTCTGGGAGCTCGTCTCTCAGTAACAGTAAAAATCTGTCGGCGTTCAAAGTATTCGGTAAGAAGACTGGTCCAATCAATTGATCGTCGAGTACCGCTGCCCAAACGTTTATGGAGAATTGGTCTTGAAAATTAGATGGTCTTACTAGGTTTGGATTATCGTGAGCCCATGTGTGTAAATTTCTGAAGTTAGTTATTCCCGTATGAGTAAATCTTGCTTCGTCCATCCATAAAATTCTTCTAGTAAATTCCGGATCCCTTCTGATATTGCCAAGTATCCAAGTCGACATAACACACCTAACGCGGGCATCGCCAATTTGCAAATTTTGTACCCGTTGATAATGAAATGGATGCAGTCCTTCCTTCTTCAAAATTTTCCAGACAGAGAATTTTGAGATTCCGTGCCTCAATGCCAAGCGTCTTAGACTCGTGGTTGGGTCCGCGTACAAGTCTCTGAGAACTGCTTCTTCTATGGCAACATCAATCATGTTTCCTGGCTCTCGGCGATCTCGGCCACCGTATCCCAGGCCAATATTGCACAACCGGCGATGAACTTCTTGAAAGTGGCGAGCAGCAGGTCTTGGAACGTCATTAGGATACTGCTCCAAATAGGCGATACACGCAGCTCTTGCAGATCCATGGCACAATCCATAATAATAGTGCATGTTGGCTATTTGTAACGGCGAAAACTCTCGTAAGCGGGGCATGATGATTCAAACTGAACAAGTACTGGAGTAATCAAAGAAGTGGCGAGCAAAGACAAGCAATTGCGATTTGCGAGCGACTGAATAGTTGACCTATTGCCCAATGCCTTTATACCCCTCATGTTATCTCCACCTTCAACCCAAAAACACCCTTCAACTACCTGGGAACAAGCGGTCATTAAGGATTTTAAGAGGATTAAAATTAATAAAATTATGGTTTGATTTACGTACCCATTAGCGTGGTATTTTTCAAAGTCTGAGACAGTTTAAAAACGGTTTTAGAATTGGCATTAAGTGAGGTTTAATACTAAGCAAAAAAAATGGTAACTAAATCTGCGTTTTTTTCAGAAAATTGTGTTTTTCTTTTAAAATTCGTAATTTTTGTAGCCATTTTTCAAAAGCAATAAATTTTTTTGCGGATTTTCTCTTCTAGTTGGTTTTCTATTGTTATTAAGAATTATTAACCTGTCCCTTGGTAATACTCTGCATTTTTTATTTTCATTTTAGGACCATTGGATCAAAAGTTATACAGTCTGAATTAGGTGTATTACCCGAGTTTTTACAAAAAATTTCAAAATTCTGTAAAAAAAAAACTAATGACTAGAAAAAAAAAAAAAACACCGTTTCACCGATGAAATTGGCTGAAATTTTTCTCCTTTTATTTTGTACAGTTTATGAAATTCCACCCTGTATTTCTGTGTAATGCTTATCGCACTAAATTCAATTACTAAATTTGACCCAAGAAAGAATGATAAAGAAAAAAATAAAACAAACGGGGTGAGCTAAATAAAAGCTTGTAAAAATAGGTGAGCTGTGCGCGCCTCTACCCGAGGCTGCTCGAATCCATACTTATCCCATTTACTTGGGGTCGGCGCAGCATGTCTTTTTCTTCCATACTTCTCTGTCAGCCATCTCATCACTCACTTCTTTTCTCTTCATATCGTCTCTCACACAGTCCATCCACCTTTTCCTTGGCCTACCTCGTTTTTTACATCCATCCACATTACCTAATACTCTTTTGGTCACATGACTTTCACCCCTCCGCATTACGTGCCCATACCGCGCAAGGCGATTGACCCTCAATTTATCCGCGATAAGGTGCTTCTTTCAGGCTTCCCCTTACATACAAATTTCTTATTCGGTCCATCCTCGTCACACCACACCACACATCCATCTTAACATTCTCAAAATGAAATGAAATCTTGAAATGAAATGAAATCTTATTTATTTGCGTTAAGTGCGGTTATATAAAGCTCACATGAGATGTCAGATATGAAATTGTCCAACACACTTAGCTTATTCCAGCATGCAAAATCTACGGCGTCACAAAATTATTACAATTCAATTTAAATACAATACAAATTAATGTCAACACGTCAAATTATTATTTCATTCAATAATATTAATTTCATTCAAAAAATTAATTCATTGTATAAAAACATTTTACTCAACCATATAAATAATTCTTTTCTAAAAAAAAATTTCTTTACTAATGGTAAGTGATTAAAAGTGTTTATACACATTGCATGATAATTATTTTTCTGGAGCGCACTTTTACATTGTGGAGCTATTAATTTTGCAGGATCTCTTATTCTAAGTTTAGGGTTAGTTTTTATAATCGTGTATAAATTTGGATTTGACCAAACAAATATTCCAGCTTCCCAGATATACAAACCAGTGAGGGTTAAAAGGTTAAATTTCCTAAAAAGTGGCCTACATTATTCTAAACGTCCTACTCCTACACCACATTTCTTTTGACAAATAAATACATGTTTTACACTGCTAGAATTTCCCCAAAAAATTAGACCGTATCGTAACATGGATGCAACATAGCCGTGATATTCGGCGAGGGCAACTTTTTCACCGGCTACACGTTTCAATATAGCCTTAAGGCAAATGTAAATCTTTCTAACTTTGTACAAATACTTTCTGCATGACATTTCCAATTACAATCAATCAATCAATCAATCATTTATTTATTTCTTGAATTACAATGGCGGTCTACAATAATGCCTAAGAATTTTGTTGCATCAACTTCTTCAATTGATTCACCATTTAATACTTAGGTTTGGTAAATGTGTTCTTCTGTTACAAAATTGTATGTATTTCGTTTTTTGTGAGTTTACTAAATAAGTTATTATATTATAAGCAATTACATATAGAGTCATTGGGGAATGGATGAAAATTTTAGAAATGCCTGATTATTTTTTTGGTGATTGGAATAACCTTCCTTAGCACCAGAAAAAAGTTGCAGACTTGTCAGCTGCGTCAATTATTTTTGAAAAATATAAACAGTTTCCTCACTTACGTTTTGGGGTTAGGACGGCGAATGAGACACTTTCCTTGATCCGTCTCATATTACAATTTTTTTTTTTAAATATCTAACCCTGGCAATGACCAATATAGCTGCTGCAGCTGTCAATATCATTGTCAGTGTCAGTTTACCACGGATTTCTATGATATTTTTATGTAATATGAAACGGATCAAGGAAATTGTCTCATTCGCCGTCCTAACCACTGTTTATATTTTTCATAAATAATTGACGCATTAGAAAAGTCTGCAACTTTTTTCTGGTACTAAGGAAGGTTATTCCTATCACCAAAAAAAAAATCAGGCGTTTCTAAAATTTTCATCCATTCCCCATTGTAGCATTTATATTATTTATGTATTCTCTGTCATTATTAATATTAGATCAACTCCGTAACATGCAATCTCTTTTCATCTGTCACCAACATTCCGATCCATACATGACGACAGGTCTCACAATGGTCTTGATTTTGCCCTTTTGCCTAGGAGGCTTTCTGCCATCGCATATTGTTCCGCAGACCTGTCGCCATTTTATCCACCCAGCGCTAATTCGGTTTTAGACCATCACAATGTACAAGCGAACCGAGGTACTTAAAATCGGAGCAGGCGGGTAGCGTCAAATCCGTACGCACCTAAAGAGCTAAGCCCCTGCTAGACGGTCGCCAACACGCCCCTCCGACCGGGCGACCTTGGTCCGCACCGACCGTGTAGACAGTTGTTTGGAGCAAAATTTCATACTACCAAGGTTGCTCAGTCGGAGTGGCGTGTTGGTTACCGTCTAGCAGGGGCTTTAAATTAGATAACAAACTCACCACTGGGTGCAACTGTATTAGGGGACTGCACTCGCACTGGTCCCAGCACGAGCTCATCCTTGACGGCATGGTCGGTGTACAGTTCCTCACCGTTCTTACTGTCTGCACTCTCACAAGGCTCAGACTTCACCTCGGTTTTAAACTCCATCTCCAGTTTAATGGGCACTGTCAAGGAGAATGAAGTTAATAGTACATTATTGCCGTGGCCGGGAAGGAGGCAATTGCAGGCTGAGTATTTTGTTTAAACGGACGAGCTTGCGAGTCCGTTTAAACAAAATACTCAGCCTGCAATTGCCATTCCGGCTGAGGCTAATATAGTGCTTTTCTCAAAAATGGGGGAATAAAAAAGACTAAATTGAAGTCAAACGTTATTATTAAATAAAAATTGAGGATACTACAAATCACATAAAACTAAAGTCATAATATTTTTTTTTAAACAGAATTGCAAGTGTATTTTTCCACCGAAAAACGCAATCTTTTTATGACACATATAAAAATGTCGCATTTGCAACAGAAAAATACGACTTAATTTGGCTGAATACGACCTGTGCCGTCTTTCATATGCCAGTTTCTAGTTTTTAAAAAGTTTGGTACTCGACAAATAAAGGAATTTATATGTAACATTCCAGGCGGCCTGCAATGTTTTTTATTTTTTAATTTTGATCTGGCCTTAAACTATACACTTTACCTTCCAATATGTAGCGAGTTATGTCCACTTTGCGGGCCATTTTTGAGAAAAAATATTTTCATGTCACTAGCTCAGAAAGGCCTTTTTGTATGTTTGATATCTATTGAGAATATCGCTTTTTATCCACATGTGAAGAAAGTAGACGTAGAACGTTAAATGTTTATTTTTGTATATTTTGTGACATATTTTTTACGTTTTTTTTAATTGTTTTTACTTTTTAACTTTTTTTTTAATTAAAACTTTTTTTTACTTTAAAAAAAAGAATAAACTTTTTTTTTACCTTTTTTTCTTTTAAAAATGTAGTGAGGTAAAACGATTTTTTAAGGGCTCTTTTGCATGACAGAGTTTAAGTCTCTCCATGCAAACTCAAGGTTGTCATTTCAAAACAGCACACTGGAATAAAATGAAACTATTTATACACAATGGGATCCTCTATATGTAGGTTAGTAATTCGTTTCTGTTGCTATAAATTATAATTATAACAGAAAAAAAATTACGTCATTAGAGACTTTGTATGAGAAAGGCTCTACTCTTTCAATTGTTTTCTATTTTAATTTCTAGCAATAGATACTAATTTCCGACCAAAGAGCTGGCGACTTTCTGGCGCAACGCATCAGCATAGCAATAGCGAGGAAATGGCCGCCAGCATCCTCGGTACAATGGCTCAAAGACCTTTTTAGGGTTCCGTATGTCTGTCTGTCTGTCTGTCAGTCTGTCCGTCCGTATGTCACAGCCACTTTTTTCCGAAACTATAAGAGCTATACTGTTGAAACTTGGTAAGTAGATGTATTATGTGAACCGCATTAAGATTTTCACACAAAAATCGGAAAAAAACATTAAGTTTTAGGGGTCCCCATACTCAGAACTGAAACTCAAAATTTTTTTTTTCATCAAACCCATGCGTGTGGGGTGGGGTATCTATGGATAGACCTTCAAAAATGATATTGAGGCTTCTAATATAATTTTTTTCTAAACTGAATAGTTTGCGCGAGAGACACTTCCAAAGTGGTAAAATGTGTGTCCCCCCCCCTGTAACTTCTAAAATAAGAGAATGATAAAACTAAAAAAAATATATGATGTACATTACCATGCAAACTTCCACCAAAAATTGGTTTGAACGAGATCTAGTAAGTAGTTTTTTTTAAATACGTCATAAATCGTAAACCGCAATTTATTTTACGGAACCCTTCATGTGCGAGTCCAACTCGCACTTGGCCACTTTTTAGATTTAACTTAGTTTTAATTTAATTTCGTTTTTTAACCGACTTCAAAAAAGGAGGAGATTCTCAATTCACCTGTATGTTTATTTTTTTATGTTGTTACGCGATAATTCGATAATTTGTGAACCAATTGAAAAAAAAATTCCTTGTTTGAAGGCATATACTTCCAGATTGGTCCCGTTGTCACCAAAATCCAATTCTGATCCTGGAGAAATCCATGGAACTCTTTTGTTTGAAGTGGGTTAAAACTTTGTTTTTAAAGTAAGTCATCTTGTATTTACTTTACAAAATAAATGGTTTCCGACCTAGATATTGCAGATCACATTGTGAGATAGGTGAGAGTAGTAGAGAGAAGCCATCAAAATTATCACTTCTTTTTGTTATGTTACATTTGGTTCTGTGTTAGGTGATTTTGTGACATTTTGTGTTACCTACCCATAACACCAAATTTGAGTTACATGTAGTGTTGTGGATAACGCTCATTTCGAGGCTTATAGACTCGAGCCTTAAAGACTCCCGAGGCTTAAAGACTTGATGCTGTTTAAGAACCGTGTTGGTTTATTTTACGCATATGAATGCAAAATATTGTCTTTTCGTCACTTGAGTCTTTAAGCCTCGGGAGTCTTTAGGGTTCGAGTCTTTAAGCCTCAAAATGAGCGTTATCCACAACACTAGTTACATGCATTACGAAATGTAACGAAATAGCAGATATTTTGTTGTGCTAATTTTGACGGCCTTAGCCAAGTGTCATGTGCATCATGTGCATGGAAACAGAATCTTGCACATCTCTGGTAGATATTTAGTGACAACATAACTGTAATACATTAAAAAAACATGTGAAACAATGATATTAATGCCAGTAAAAATTTCTAAATTTTACTTTGTTACTTACTAATTGTCATATTTTCAGAATATATTAAATTAATTGTTATTAATAAGTTCAAAATCAAAAGACTTAAAATATCCTAAAAACTAACATAAATACAATCACTAAAACTTATGCGGCATCATTTCCCCACTGTATCGCAATACTAATGTGTTGAGCAAGGGAGCTGACAGCTCTTATTGTTATTATATCTCGCAAGAGTTAATTTGAGACTCAAGCATGTACTAACATCATACAAACAACGTCTCAAGTTAACTCTTGCGGGTTATATGTTTATTTTAATCTACTATTATAACATTTGAGGACTTTTGCTTTTTTCATTACTTCCATGTCACTGGCTGGCTTCCGTGCCATCACCAATCCTAGGTTTAGGGGGTAATAGGAAGTCGTTGTTGTTCTACGTCCGTAGGAATAACCCTAGAAACCCTACACGTGCTATGCGTGGTGCTAAAAGAACAACAAACTCGGCAGCTGCACTGTTCCTTCTGAACCTCGCAGCGCACACTGGAACTCTATCACCGACATCGATACGAATTCATACATGTACTTACCAGCCGCCATATGAAAAATAAAAAAATCCTAGGTGTACAGCCACTCAGCATGCCATAGCAGCAAGCGAAGTGGAGATTTCATTTTGTTATATACTCGTAAATGTACTTCTCTTTTTAAACGTAATTGTGGTACAAACCTTGGTACTGGAACTCAGTGGTCTCTTTCAAGTCGAGCTCGGCCTCCGGCTCTTGCTTCACGAGAGCATTCTCTACAGACATTTTAACAACTTCTAATTAGTCTGTGAGGTGTTCACTTCAAGATGCAATCGATAACCCAACTAAGATAAGTAACTTAGAGAATCGTCCGTAGGTAATGTATAAATTAAAATGGAACTTGTTTAATACATGAAATACGAAAAAACTAGATCCAATAAAAAACACGATCTGCGCAATGAATAACAATTGAATTTATTCCATTTTGGGGGTTCGTGTTCACGTTGCGTCGTTGCCTCTCTTTCATTTGCCGTAGGAAGGAAAAAGATATCACAAATATTGCATTTACTTTGAGAAATTATGAAAGAAATATAAAACAACTCACTTTCTACGCGGTTGCTGTGTCAACCAGAACGCATGTCTTCGATTGGAGTACGTTTTCATTTACAAATATTTAAAGTGCGACTGTCATCAAATCACCCAATCGAAATGAAGACTGGAAATCGACCAGCCAACCATGAAGCAAATGAAAGTTAAATAAGTACAAAACCTGTAAATAATTACCAAGACAACGGGTAAACAAGCTTTGATTTGCTGTTACCCTTTTTATTTTCGGAAATAATTTCATTAAGGTTTATATTTTTCTAAACACACATCGCAGTCAGCGTAATTATGCAATAGACAACAAAAAGCAGTGAGCGTCATCTCTGCGGAGACCGCAGCCCGGGCCCAGGAGGAGCAGCTATATGCGACGGCCGTTCTTGACAGATGTCATCGCTTTGAAAACCCGAGAAAAACATCAACAATGCAATATTTTTCCTAAAAGCTTTCCAATTTTTTCAGTAAATATAACACAAGTTTAATATCTATAACGTTAACCGAGTGCGCCATCCAGAAGTGAACGTTTCGTGTCTTTTGTGCAGTGGTGTCCTGGTGTCTCCTATTTTGTATTATTTTACTTTATATCTATGTTATTGTATTGTAGTCTTTAGTTTTGTTTTATAATTGCAGTGTTCTTTCTATGTCCATTGTGCAGACAGTGAATGCTCCCTAGCCCATGTCACAGACCTCATCTGCCGCCACCCCTGCAAGTCAGGCCAGCGGCAACGTCACCGGAGGTTTTATACAGTGTCCCCAGTGCTCTCAACCCCGTTTTTTTAGAGGAAGTAGGGGTTTGAACATCCATAATGCACGCGTTCATAAAATCCAGACCCAACCACTCGAACACGTAAGTGTAGTTCTAACTACTAACCGGACTGACTTAAACGCAGTAGATAATCTAGTAGCTTGGCTGGGCTCACAAAAACAGGGAACTGCCATTATTAAAAGGATTCCCAGAGGAGCTCGCTTTTCTGTGGCCAATGTTCTAAACCAAATAATCACAAAAATTGTTAGTGAAAACTCACTTGAAAGTTGGACTCAGCTATTTTCCTTTGCGTATAGAATCCTTCACACCAGCAATGACAACTGTACGTCTCTTACTAAAAAAATTAAGTCCAACTGTCTTCACCCAACAAACCCATCCCCCTGTCAGCCACATCCCGGTCCAAGAGAAGACACAAAACTATTCAGGAAAGTTGAGCAAAAAGTCATAGACGGCGATATTAAGGGGGCCGCCCAACTGCTCTTCTCCAGTGACGTAGTTGCACCCGACAGCCCAAACACCGTCTCTGCTTTACTGTCCAAGCATCCACTTCCAGCAGCATCTCTCCACCTTCCCCTTCCACCCGATCCTGATGCACCACACTTAACTGCATCTAAAAAAGACGTGCTAGCTGCAGTGATGTCGTTCAAGAACGGCTCCGCTGGTGGTCTTGATGGCCTCTCCCCTCAGCATTTTAAAGATCTGCTTGGAGGTGCTACTGGAGATACTGGTTCACATCTCTTGGACGGCATCACTCAGCTCGTAAACCTTATGCTGTCTGGCAAAGTTTGTAGTGAGGTGTTGGAAATCTTATACGGAGCGAACCTCTGCGCCTTAAAAAAAAAAGATGGAGGAATTAGACCAATCGCCCTAGGCTTTACTCTTAGACGGATCTGTTCAAAAATTTGCTGCAAACATGTTTTTCCATCTCTGACCAAAAAGTTCCAGCCGTCACAACTTGGTTTCGGCAGCAAAGGTGGTTGCGAAGCTGCTGTACACGCAGCACGCGCGTTTGTTCACGACGACTCCTGCGAGGTGCTGCTGAAGGTGGACGTTAAAAATGCCTTCAACTCTGTGGATAGAGGCGCCTTGCTGACACAAGTTCAAAATGCCACACCTTTAATATATAAATACTTATGGCAGTGCTACCAGCAACCTACGCACCTCCTGTTCAAAGATCATCGCTTATCATCAGCAGTTGGTTGTCAGCAGGGTGATCCGCTTGGACCCGCTATCTTCAGCCTCGCCATTCATCCAGTAATCTCAAGTCTAAATTCGAAATTTAATTCATGGTATCTCGATGACGGCACTTTAGGGGGCGACTGGAAAACAGTTTTTGACGACCTAAGAAGTCTGAGCGACGGATTTAACGAAATAGGTTTAGAATTAAATTTCGCCAAGTGTGAATTGTTTATAAATAAATCCCTTCCTCCGACTGACTTACATACTATTACCTCTATTTTCAATTCTTTAGCTCCCAACATCAAAATTATAGATAAATCTTCCCTCAGACTATTAGGGGCTCCCATTTTTCCGGAATCCATACCTTCGCTCATCAACGAACATCTCAACATTCACAAAGTTTATTCGGATCGCCTTCTAAAAATCAGTACACACATGGCATTAGTCATCATAAAATTTTGTCTCTTCGTCCCCAAATTTACATACATTTTAAGATGTAGCCCCATTTGGAAATACCCTCATATTATTGAACCCCTCGATACCGTCCTTAAGACCACCCTCACATCCATCCTGAACGTCCATCTAGACAGCCGCGCCTGGACCCAGGCTTCTCTGCCAATCCGGCATGGCGGCCTCGGAATCCGGCAGGTTGTCAGTGTTGCCCTCCCAGCGTTCTTGGCCTCGTTCTACAGCACGCAGGATCTCGCCAGCAAAATATTTAGCCCAGCTGGTAACAATGCCGCGATTGCCTGTTCGAACGAGGCTAAGAGCGCGTGGGAGGAGGCCTGCCCACATGACTCGCTTCCGGTTTCCCCAAAATCTCAAAAGCAGTGGGACGAGCCGCTCTGTCAATCTACTCTTAAAGACCTTATCACCTCCACCCAAAGCACAGCAGAGCGTGCTCGTCTCCTTGCAGTGGCGGAGCCGGAAGCGGGGCTCTGGCTTCACACTTTGCCGTCTCCAAACCTTGGCACTCTCCTCGACAAGCCGACTTTAACTTTGGCGACCTGTCTGCGACTTGGCTGTAAAACTAATGAGCCGCACCGCTGCCGCTGTGGCGCTAACGTCGACTCCCTAGGTCACCATGGCCTGTCATGCCAGAAGAGTGCTGGCCGCATCTCCCGCCATGCCTCCTTGAATGACGTCATCCGTAGGGCGCTTGCCTCCGTTAGCGTGCCGGCCATTTTAGAGCCGAACGGTATCGCACGTGACGATGGCAAGCGTCCCGACGGCATGACGCTCATTCCATGGAGGCTAGGGAGGACTCTTGTGTGGGACGCTACGTGCGTGGATACGCTAGCCCCGTCCCATCTCCAGGCGACTTCCTCTAAAGCCGGAGCTGCGGCCACCACGGCAGAGCAACACAAGCGGCGCAAATATGCTGTCCTCGGCGAGGGCTACATGTTTGCGCCGTTTGGAGTGGAAACCCTGGGGCCGTGGGGACCGGGCGCGAAGGCCCTGTATAAGGAACTCTCGGAGCGGCTCATCCAAACATCCGGAGACCAGAGGGCTGGCAGCTATTTTGGCCAAAGGATTAGCCTAGCAATCCAAAGAGGTAACGCTGCCAGCCTTCTGGGCACTATAGCCAACGACGTCGACCTGGGGGGCATTTACTTTTTATAGTTTTAGTTTATAATATAGGTTTAGTTTAGTTTTGTTTCTTTATACATATTATTTTATACCATTTCGTAATTAAATTGTTTTTGAGAAGTAAAAAAAAAAAAAAAAAAACCTGTAAATGAGAACAATGCAGTGACATTGACAGCTGTTTTGTGCAATATAATTGCAGTTCAAAATCGATAAACACTTTCTATTTAATGAAATCATCTTACAGCACGTTTCAGCGTATTATATGTATAACAGTGTTTACTTAACCATTAAAATAGGTGCATTTCGTGGGTTTCCGTCTAAAGTTAATTTAAAATTTGCGTAATGACCTCAGTTATGTGATGTCAATAGCTTGCAACGCTTGAGTGCCTCTATGTGCCGGAAATGTTGTTTTCGGCCGCGGCATTGAGTTAAAATGCGTTAAGATGGATTTGTCCCCGGACGAGGATCAGTTTCAAGGCCGCCTGCTCCACCAGGTAAGGAGAAATGTCGGTAGAAAGTGGCTGTTTAAATAGGATTAGTGTCAGTTGAAGCGCGTCTAACTCGCGAATAATCCGCGGTCGGGCCGCTCGGCCTCGTGACAAAATGCACGGCGAGGCTCCGCATACAATAATGGAGCGGAAAAATTGGCGATACATTTTGAACAAGGTTTGTGTTTATAGGGGGTCGAGGTGTAGCAAAGGGGATGCAGGACTTTTCGATGGTGGGATGTTATTATGACACATGTAGGAGTTGTATAAATATTTTTGGAATGATGGGCGTATACATATTTTAGGAATACATTTTATTTTTAATATTCGGATAAATTTAAATTAAAAAAAAAGTTGGTTCTGGCTGCTGTAGGGTCGCGGTTCATCCTAACACTCCTCCTTGCTTCGCTCATCGTCATACCTACACCGACCTGTCTTAGAGTTAAGAGTAGAATAGGTTTCGCGTGGCTTCAGCAGTTTCGATGATAGGGGTATTATAATGATTCAGTATCAGACACTTTTCAATTTTGAGGTCCAATATCTCGGCTATTTTTTATTTTAGAGATTTTTTTTCATGTGAAGTATGCTTATTTTGGCGTATTCTAAACAATATAAACATATAAAATATGTGTCATAATGATGACCCACCGATGAAAATTTTTGTAAGTCCTGCATACCCTTTGCTACACCCCAACCATTCAGTAAACACATTTATAAAAAAATTTGACCATTCTTAAATTGAAAAGCTATGGTAGCCTCATGGTCAAGCGGCGGTCGCGATCCCGGCTCGTACTAATGAGTTTTTCGGAACTTATGTATGGAATATTTACTGTTAGCTTATCGGTGCAGGAAAACATTGTGAGGAAACTGGTCTAATCGCAATTATACTAATAATATATAATTATTAACCCAAAGGGACAACTAGATCTTTCTAGTTGTCCCTTTGGGTTGGAAGGTCAATAAAAAGTTAAAGAAAACCTTGTGAAAATAGACAGGAGTTTTAGGAAAAAATACCACAATTATTTTCAATATTTTCCTCTGTCCTTGTTTTTACATTTTATTCTAACTTGTGTTTATCAGTACAAAGTAAATAAATTGTCCTGGAGTCACAGGGTAATAATACTAATAATATAATATTACTGCTAGGCTATTGATGAGTATTGATGACTCAAAATAATAGAATAAGAAATACAATACATTTAATATTTATTTAAGGACCAAGACAAATGGTGGAAACGTGGGGAGGCCTTTGCCCAGCAGTGAAACACAACAAAAATAATAAATCAGCCTACCATATGCCTATATGTCCCACTGTTGGGCACAGGCCTGTGGGGGGCACAATACAGGCTAATAAAAAAAAATAAGGTCACACATAACTATGAAATAGACATGAATTTACAGGCACACAATGAATGATTATTATTGCTTACATCAAAAATACGTTACTCTCAACAAACCCACCTTGTTCTCTGCCAAAGTGCCCATAATGCTAAGATATGATATGTGTGTCAAACATTTTATTTCTATGTAATTTCTATCGACTTATATCATGTTTTTGCAGCTGTTGGTAATCGTTAAGTATAAATAAATAATGCTGGTGGCATTTCCTCATTTCGTAGCCGTGCTCTTTGCACCAGAAACAACTTGGAACAAAACTTCTTCCTTTTGTCTCAGCTGACAGACTATCGCGCCTGTGTCTATGGACTCATGGAAGCAGATTAAATGCCGAGAGCACCCTAGGCAAGCACCACATCAGCACCCCTCTAGCGGCCATAGATTCAAATTATAACAAAAACATTTTGGCCGCATAAACCTTCCTCTTGACTCACTCTATCTATTTAAACCGCATCAAAATCTGTTGCGTAGTTTTTAAGATCTAAGCATACATAGGGACAGACAGACAGCGGGAAGCGACTTTGTTTTATACTATGTAGTGATGTGGGTATTTTATACCCACATTTACACTAAAAGTGGCACTGAAACAGTCGTATTAAAATGTTGACGTGTGTTATGGCCGATGGGCTACCAACCTATCAATAGGTGCGTCCACACCAAACGCACGCTCACCCGAGCGCGGCTCGCCCTAGCGTGCGCGCTAAGTATGCTGTGACGTCATAGCATAAGCCCGTTTACTTAATATAGAGCGTTTTCGGGGGGTGCCGGCGCGCGCAGATTTCAAATGCATATAACATCAGAAAAATAAATCATAACAAAGTTTTAATGACAAACTAGATCATAATAAAAAAGCTATCGGAATCTTCATAGACCTTAAAAAAGCGTTCGATACAGTCTCTGTCTCACTACTCATAAAGAAAATGGAAAACATAGGAATACGTGGCATACCTTTAAACCTTTTTAGTAGCTACCTAAACCATAGAAAGCAATCAGTCAGGGTTGGTGATCTTTATAGCACAGAGGAAATTGTTCAATATGGCGTACCGCAAGGTAGTGTGTTAGGGCCTACACTATTTCTTATTTATATCGACCAACTATGTCGCCTAACAATCTCTAATGCGGAAATAATTGCTTTTGCCGATGATACCGCTATTTTGTTTCATGGTAACTCTTGGGAAGAGGTAAGCAATCTAGCCCAAGATGGATTAAACCAAGTTAATGTGTGGCTCTCCTATAATCTTCTTACCTTGAATTTATCTAAAACTAAATATATCGTATTTAGCATTCGTAACAATAAGGAGTCACTTGGTAGGAACATAAGTATTAAGTTACACGATTGTCAAGACGCTGCAGTATGCTCCTGCCAACCGGTATCCGAAACAACGTCCATTAGGTATCTGGGAGTTCTTCTTGACAAAAATCTTTGTTGGCATCAGCATATATCTAATCTTGCAGGAAAAATCCGAAAATTAATACACATTTTTAAAAATCTGAGACACGTTTGCGATAGGAAACTACTTATAACCATTTACTATGCACTTTGCCAATCAGTGACTATGTATTGTATTACTGCCTGGGGAGGCGCATCAAAGACTTCTTTGCTTATACTAGAGAGAGGTCAGAGAGCAGTGCTTAAGGTTTTAACCTTCAATAAATTTACATATCCAACAACTGCACTCTACGAGGACACTTTAGTTTTAACTGTAAGGCAACTTTTTATCAAACATTTATTAACAAAGCAACATAAACGCATCACGGACTATCCTGAGTCTAGAAGAAGAAAAGATTTTGTATATTCAACTCCACCTCATAGGACCAAATTCGCAAAAAAATTCATAAATGTTCTTGGTCCCACATTATATAACAAAGTAAGCAAACATATTCAAATACGAACACTTAATTTACATACTTGTAAAAAGTCATTGGAAGCTTATCTACAGAAATTAAAATACGAAGATACTGAACAACTACTAAAAACCTTGGTGTAATCCGCACGCAATTAATGACAGTTATATACTTACACTCGCAAACATATATACACACGCACATTCACTCGCACACTCGCGGACACACACATACACACACACACACACACAGAGACTCACGCACAATGCACGCGCGCGTAGTCGCACTTACGCATCAACACATATACACTACATACACAGACACACACATAAACAATTAAATATATCCATGCATACACTTTACCATACTCAATGATACATATAGATGTAGAAACTTGAAGGGAAACATTAGATTTTTATCCCGTGGTAAAAATGTTATCTTATGTTAAGTTTTTGCATATACTACTTGTTTACGCCTAAACCGGCCGAGCGCCTGAGTATTCTTTTGTTTGGCTTAATGCTTGTATTCTATTCGTTTATTTTCTACCCACTTAGTTTAGTTATAAAACGATACTTACGGAACGAATGTTATAGGATAGCATAATTACTGATTTAACTAAGTGACACTTATAAGGACGGTGAATCCTGACCCACCGTGACACAGTGCAAACTAGTACGGGGGTCAGTTGACACTTACTTTTGGTTTTCACCATACAAATTTGTAAATTAAAATGTAAGTAGCAATTTGTACTTTTACTTACGAAATAAATTTACTTTTGGTTTTGACCATACAAATTTGTAAATTAAAATGTAAGTAGCAATTTGTACTTTTACTTACGAAATAAATTTATGATTTATGATTTATTTATTTAATGCTACAGTTGTTTTAATGCTGGATTATACTTTTGTTTTTCGTAATAAATATTAAGATGCAAGTTTAAATGACCCTAGCATAACGTAAGCAAATGATAGCATAATTAACGACTTATATCTAGTGTGTAAGTGCATGCTGCATGCTATTTTGTGGCTATTTGTATGCCTCAACAGGCAAGACATAGTGAGACAAACCATAAACTGTAACACCGATGTACATACCTATGTTTAACAAATAAAATATTTTGTATTTATATTTGTATTTCCCTATTTCATGTGGTCCTTTTGTATACTAAGGTGGTTCTAAAGCAAATATTTTTTAAAATTTTTTTTTTATTAATTATTATCCACACTTACAACTATTTTTACAGGCATCGAACCTAAGACAACAGTGCAACTATTTTATAATATAACATTTTTTTCACCCAACGATGCTGGCTGAAAATCAGCGCTGTAGGTGTCTGACTGACACCTGATCATAATGCTGAGCTACGCGAGCCAGTGTCCGGTTCACTCCGACACACAATTTTTTTACAAGCTTTTTATTAACTTGCAATGTATGTAAGTATGTATGTAATTTGTTCGGGTGGAATCTCGCTACACAATTTTGTACCAGATATCTTCAACCGGTTGAGCTGTAATTTTGGGTAAAGGTATAGTTTGGGTGACAATTCAATATTATGGTACCATCGAGCTGATCTGATGATGGAGACAGAAGGTGGCCATGGGAATTCAGTACTTAAGGTGGTTCGATTGCCATACAAAGTGTTATTTGACATTCGCGGGCTAACGGCGTGATATTTTATGAAACTTATGTAACAAACTTTCATCAATTGGCTTCCCATTTGCGCCAAATTCCCCCTTTCCTAGAATAAACTTGTATAAACTAGATTAATTTGAGAAAAATAGTTTTCCCAAAATATCACGCCCCAAACCAATTTCTCAAATTAATCTAGTTTATACAAGTTTAACCTAGGAACGGAGGAATTTGGCGCAAATGGGAAGCCAATTTATGAAAGTTTCTTACATAAGTTTCTTAAAATGTGACGCCGTTAGCCTGCGAATGTCAAATAACGTTTTGTATGGCAATCGAACCACCTTAACCAACGTAGCCACGTTGAGTTTGGGCTCGTTAAAATCGTCTCGATGAGTAGTTGATTATGGTATACAGAAAAGTACAGTCGGCAATAAAAGCTTGTACCAAAAATATAATTTTTGACAGAAACTATGTTAGTGCATAAAATCTTTGTTTCTTTTTGCTTAGAGATGTAGTAGAACACTCGTTTATAATATTATAATGTTGGCTGTACAAATGCGGCGAAGCCTGACTGCGGTGTCATTGTCGTAGGCGGCTCTCTGGGACAATGAGGAGCTGCTGCTCTCGCTCCTGGCCGGCGGAGCGGACCCCGACGCGCGGGACTCGCGCGCGCGCTGCGCGCTGCACGCGGCCGCGCTCGCGGAGCGCTCCCGCTGTCTGCGCGCGCTCGTCGCCGCGGGTGCGAGTGTGGACGCGCGCGAGGACAGCGCCACGGGCGGCAAGGTATACTCATCATCATCATATCAGCCGAAAGACGTCCACTGCTGGACATAGGCCTCCCCCAAAGAGGACTCCCGCGACCTTTACCAGGCCATCAGTCCACCTTGTGGGCTGCCCCTACCCACGCCGCGCAAGCCGGTACGTGGTCGCCACTCGAGAACCTTTCCGCCCCAACGGAGTATAAGGGTCCGGAGTCCAAGGTATACTGCTTTATGTTTACTACCAGCTACCAGCAACCCTGCACGTGTCCACTGGGTGGTACTAAAAAGTGACAAACTCAAAGGCCAAATAATGTATGCCATACGATTAAATAACTAGCTACCAGCGATGCGAGTAGAGATATCTATAGGATTCCTGCGTCGATGGAGCTTAAGCTCTCCCGGAAAGGTATCGCCCGGGCCGCCCCGCTCTACCACTCGATGGACTAAAATACTTAATTACCTATAGGGAAGGCCATAGACTAAATTGAATAAGGGAAGGCAACTGTCAAACTGACAGCACCAATAATGGTACTTAAAATGTGTATGGCGGGAAGTAGTTTGTATTTATTTTTGCGAAAATGTCTATATTTCGTTCCGAATTGCTCCGAATTGGGAATCTACCGTATTCCGAGAAAGGCTAAAAATAAAAGGTTGTGGATTAAAGCTATGGGGAAGATTTTTGCCTAAGAACTGTATATGGTTTCCGTAATAGTTAGGTACAATCGATCTTCTGTCTCTCTCTCTCATCGTATGGAATCTAGAAGAGCGCCATCTACAATTAGCTTTGACCAGCCAACCCCATTGATTGAATCAGGCGTCACTAATTTACAATTCCGCTAAATAAATAGCAAAAGTGTAGTATTCCTAAGTTTCTCCAAACGACCGTTTGACGACCGCATTAGCCTAGTTAGTAGTTAGTAGTGACCCTGCCTACGAAGCAAGAGGTCCTGGGTTTGAATCCCGGTAAGGGCATTTATTTGTGTGGTGGATGAGCACGAATATTTGTTCCTGAGTCATGATTGTTTTCTATGGATTTAAGTATTTATTTATCTATATAAGTATGTTTATCTTCATCTAGTACCCATAGTACAAGCTTTGCTTAGTGTGGGTCTAGGTCGATTTGTGTAAGATTGTCCGCAAATATTTATTTATTTAAACTTCGTGCTTACAAAGTAGTTGTCAACAGACGGCGCTCCACATAGCGGCGGAGCGCGGGCACGCGGAGAACGTGCGCGCGCTGCTGGCGGCCGGGGCTTCGCTGACGGCGCGCGACGCGGCCGGCGCTACGCCCCTGCAGCTGGCGGAGCGCGCGGGCCACCGGGCGGCCGCGAGGGAGCTGAGGAGCGCCAGAGGTGAGGGTCTACATTGTAGAGTAGCGGTGCGCGGTCACGGGGCTTCGCTGACGGCGCGCGACGCGGCCGGCGCTACGCCCCTGCAGCTGGCGGAGCGCGCGGGCCACCGGGCGGCCGCGAGGGAGCTGAGGAGCGCCAGAGGTGAGGGTCTACATTGTAGAGTAGCGGTGCGCGGTCACGGGGCTTCGCTGACGGCGCGCGACGCGGCCGGCGCTACGCCCCTGCAGCTGGCGGAGCGCGCGGGCCACCGGGCGGCCGCGAGGGAGCTGAGGAGCGCCAGAGGTGAGGGTCTACATTGTAGAGTAGCGGTGCGCGGTCACGGGGCTTCGCTGACGGCGCGCGACGCGGCCGGCGCTACGCCCCTGCAGCTGGCGGAGCGCGCGGGCCACCGGGCGGCCGCGAGGGAGCTGAGGAGCGCCAGAGGTGAGGGTCTACATTGTAGAGTAGCGGTGCGCGGTCACGGGGCTTCGCTGACGGCGCGCGACGCGGCCGGCGCTACGCCCCTGCAGCTGGCGGAGCGCGCGGGCCACCGGGCGGCCGCGAGGGAGCTGAGGAGCGCCAGAGGTGAGGTTCTACTAGAGTATCGAAGCTACTAAAGCATGTGTCGAGCTATCTCGCTTCAGCAGGACTATAGCTACTACTACTACTAGCCAAATATATCGCAACTCGTCTTTATTACTATAGGAGTACGAATCATCATCATCAAATCAGCCGAAAGACGTCCACTGCTGGACATAGGCCTCCCCCAAAGAGTTCCAAAGTGACCGGTCCTGCGCCACCCGCATCCAGCGGACTCCTGCGACCTTTACCAGGTCATCAATCCGTCCACCTTGTGGGGGTCTACCCACGCCTCGGTACGTGGTCGCCATTCGAGAACCTTTCCGCCCCAACGGCCATTGGTTCTACGTGCAATATGCCCCGCCCACTGCCACTTAAGTTTAGCGATTCGGAGGGCTATATCGGTTACCTTGGTTCTGCTGCGGATAGCCTCATTTCTGATGCGATCGCGCAGAGAAACAGGCTACAGGTAAGTATAGTGACAATTATTTGTCTAGATCGGATCTTATCTTAAGATCCATCGGTCCAACAAAGCCCTTATTTAGCCACGTGCCACAAACGCTTCGAAATGAAAAGGCAAATATGGTTAATAAATATTTTACTCGAATAGTGACTCTATTGTAGTAGAAAGGTTCAAATGAAAACTAGAGGTATATCGGTATTAACAACTTTTTATTAGTAGTTGCGGCATACTTAGTACAACGTAAACAATTAGCGGTTAACAATAAAAACAATATGGCTTTGTCTTTTTCTTTTTGCCAAAATAGTACATACAAAGAGAAGTGAATTTGTTCTACAAAAAAGATTCGCACCATACATAAGTCGCTTACCTGCATTATTAACCCCCGACGCAAAAAGAAGGGTGTTATAAGTTTGACGTGTCTGTGTGTCTGTATGTGGCATCGTAGCTCCTAAACGAATGGACCGATTTCAATACCCTTTTTTTATCCGAAAGCTGACGTGATCGAGATGGTTCTTAGCTACGTTTCAACAAAATCGGTTCATCCGTTTTTGAGATATTGAACATTGAAATGAAATTTGTCGGAGGTTATTCGTGTGCGAGACGCACCTATGACTGGCTCTGGGCTGGGTAGAATTGAAGGGGAATCCTGCACCTTCGGCGTTGGTCGTTACGGCTTAGCAGGAACTTGGTCGGGTCGGGGTTCTGAATTGAAAGACTTGTTTACTTTTTCAAGTAATGTCACTTCGCTGCTACTGTAGGTACTGAATTTCATGGGGCCTGGCCGCCCAATTTATACTATCAAGTTACCTCGGCCGGACGCCCCTTCGCCCCGTATTTTTGGCGGGAAAGCGATTTGCGCGGGAAATTTTGGCGCGAAATGACATGTTCATTTTCAACACACCTGCTCGTAAAGTAGGTCTTATTACAGCGTATTTACACTGATAATGCAGAATATTACCCATGCCGTGCCTTTTACATTACATTATCGCACTAGTGCCTTTTCATTACATATCTTTTTAAATATTAGCAAAATAATGCAGAATATTACCCATGCCGTGACTTTTACATTACATTATCGCACTAGTGCCTTTTCATTACATATCTTTTAACATTTTAATTTTTTATTTTATTTTTTTTTTCCTCGCAAATGTGTTGAAAAACGTCGTATGAAACACGTGAGCATTGGTCATTACACTCGAGTCGGTTTTTAAGCCTGAGCCGAAGGCGAAGGCTTAACTTAGCACACTTGTATCATAATGTACTATTATTACACTTCAATCTTACTCTAATACATTATTTACAGTGCTTATACCTATTTCTATGCTATTTATAATACATTATTACACGAGATCCCGCTCGTTCGGCGTCAAAATGCATCTGAAACGCGGGGATTTCGTGTCGGCCCGTATATACGTACCTCGTCCCTCACCTGAGGTATAAATACCGGGGTTCCCCCCTCGCTCGCCCATCAGTCGTTGCCTGACTGGCGCGCGAGTAGGAACTCTAGGTTTCCTTTAGTCTGTCTATATTTCTTAGTGGAAACTTAGTGTTGTCCACTCTTTATTTAGGAAACCAGCGGTATATTACCCTTTTTTTACTATGTAGGAATGAAATGTGAGGCCTATTATTCTTTATTTCAGGTGCTAATTACATAAGGCAATAGTAGCGCAATGCCTATGTTATAAGAGGTTATAAGCTAGATTACAAGTCAGGTAGCGACTGACAATTTTATGTTTATAACGGGTTTTATTCTATGCCGTCCTGCACATCTCTCCCGCCGACCATCGTTCGGGTGAACGTTGGATCTTCTTTTGCGTGCAGGTTCTCAGGCTCCGTCGGCAGGATCACCAGCTTCTTGGTCGGTCTTCTGAAGACTCCGCCCTTGGTGGTCACGTCCACTGCTCGCGTCACGCCGTCGGGGCCCGGGTATATAGCTGTAACCCGGCCTCGTGGCCATGTGTTGCGAGGCAGATTCCCGTCGGCCACTAGCACGATGTCGCCGACGTTGATAGGCCGCCCATGACCGTAGGGCTCCCGCCGGTACTGGAGTGAGGGCAGGTACTCCCGGAGCCAGCGGGCCCAGAAGTGCTCGGCCAGGCGTTGGCTCGTCCGCCAAGTCGCGCGGCCGATGAGTGCGGTGTCGTCGAATGTCCCGGGGTTGGGGGCCCGGGTTGAGCCACCGAGGAGGAAGTGGTTCGGCGTGATGGCTTCTGGCTCGAGCTGAGTGAGGGGGCGGCTGTTCACTGTATATTCGGCCTCGGCGAGCAGAGTAGTCAGGGTCTCCTCGCTGGGGCGGCGCTCGTTGAGCACGGCGTGTAGGGCTCTCTTGACGGCTCGTACCATCCTCTCCCATGCCCCGCCCATAAATGGGGCTCCCGCCGGTATGAAGCGCCAGCTGATACCGCGTTGCGCGGCGTCGGTTTCGAGGGCGTCGCCGTAGGCCACGCGGAGCTCTTTGTCGGCAGCGTGGAAGTTACTTCCGTTGTCGGTCCAGATCTCGGTCGGGCAGCCGCGGCGCGCGATCATGCGTCGGAGCGCCATGACCGCGGAGTCCCCGCCGAGACTTGGTATTACTTCCAGATGTACTGCGCGCACGGTGAGGCACGTGAAGAGTGCCACGTACCTCTTCTGAGTCCCTCTACCGACGGTTACTGTTATCGGGCCAAAGAGATCGAGGCCCGTGTAGGTAAACGCTCGCTGGTGGTGGGCGAGCCGGCACCGCGGGTGGTCGCCGGTGGGCGGCACTGACGGCATTGCTTTCTTTATCCGGCACGGCAGGCATCGATGCACTATCATTTTCGTCACGGGTCGCAGGCGTAGAATACTATAATATTGTTTACACTCGTTTATAGTAGCCTCGGCGCCGTTGTGTTGCATTTGCCTGTGTATAAAGTCTATATATAGCTTCACTGCCGGATGATTTCCATCGAGCACGGGTGGCCGTTTTTGTAGTTCGGTGATGTCCACTGCTGCGTTGATACGCGTCTTGATAACAATAACGTCGTTCACTAGTTCGACCGCCATGTGTCGTAGGCGGCTATGTGAGCCCGGTGGCTTATTATGTCTGAGGTCACTGAAGTCGTCATAGAATGACTCCAGCTGACTGGCGCGTATCACTAAGCGTTCCGCTTCACGTAGGTATGTGGCATCGAGTATTTTATACTTTCTATTATTTTGTAGCCCTTTAGACGGCGGCTGCGGCGGGGCGGGCTTGCTTCGTTTATTCCAGTCTGGATCGGCCTGTTTGTTCCGCATAGTGCGCTTGTAATGTGCGCGCGCCTTGCGGGTTCGGCATAGGTCGATGAACTGTAATACTCTGCCTATAGTTCGCAGCAAGCGTTCCCACCTCGAGAATCGGGCCGGGTCTGGTAGCCAGGCGAGCGGGCCGGGTTTTCCCTTTACGACTGATATTGTGTGCACCTTTTCTTCACTTATTTCGGACTCGTGCGGTTGTGATGGCTCTGTGGGCCACGTCTCCGGGTCATCACGCAGGAAGGCTGGGCCCTGGAACCACCGATGATCAGTGTTGAACTCGAGCGGGACTGTGCGCGTGGCTTCGTCAGCGACGTTGAGCTTGGTAGGTACCCAGCGCCATTCTTTGACAGCCGTGTACTCCTCTATGGCGGCAATGCGGTGCGCGACAAAGGGCCGGTACGTGCGCGCCCCGGTCCTCAGCCACGCGAGTACTGTGCGGCTGTCGGTCCAGAATGTCTTCGTGTCTGGTTTGAAGTCGTGCTCTTCTATTACTGCGGCCGCCATTCGACTCCCCATCGCCGCGGCCTGCACCTCTAGGCGTGGGACTGATATCACCTTCAGGGGCGCGACCTTAGCCTTCGCAGCTATCAAGGACACGTGCACTCGCCCGTCGCCCGTAGTTATGCGCCAGTATAGCGCGCTTGTATATGCAGATTCGCTAGCATCGACGAAGATGTGCATCTCACGCTTGGTCGCGTCACCGTAGTAGGGGTAGGCGCGCGGAATCGCGAGGTCTCGCAATGCCCTTAGGTGCAGCGTCCACTCCGTCCATTGGCGCGCTAAGTCTGCATCCAGCTTGTCATCCCAGCCAGTTCCGCGCCGCCACACCTCTTGTAGGATTTTCTTTGCTATGATGGTTACCGGCGCCGCTAGCCCGAGAGGGTCGAAGATCGACATTGTTATTTTCAATATTTGCCTTTTGGTAGGCTCGATGTCGTCCAGGGCTCCGGGAGGTAGGCGGCTGAGGTCCAAGTTGAAGGCGAGTTCGTCGCTCGCGGGTTTCCATATTTGTCCCAGGATTCGTTCATTTTTCATTTCGCTCTTATTCAGTTCGACGGGCGCGGACGTGGCGTCCTCCGAAGTGAGGGCTCGGAGGACCCGCGTGGAGTTAGAGGTCCATTGGCGTAGTTCGTAATGGGCCTCTCTATGTATATCGCGTACATCACTTGACACTCGAATCGCGTCTTCTTCCGTTTTGAAGCTGTGTAGGTAGTCATCGACGTAGTGATGTCTTATTATTGCTTTGACGGCCTCTGGATGCGTTTCTTCGTGTTTCTGGGCGTTGACGTTCTTCACATATATTGCTATTGACGGTGAACAAGTAGCGCCAAAAATGAGTGAAGTCATGCGATATTCTTGCGGCGCGTCGTCGCCCCGCCGGTCGCCTCGCCATAGATAGCGCAGGGCGTCTCTGTCTTCAGACTTGACTTTCACTTGCATGAACATTTCTTTAATATCCGCCCCCACGGCGACTGGGTGTTGCCGGAAGCGCATAAGGACGCCCGGCAGCGACTGTAGGAGGGCCGGGCCTGTCAGTAGGCGGTCATTGAGCGACACGCCCCTTGTAGGCGCGGCGGCGTCGTGGACAATTCGGACTTTCCCGGGCTTGCTAGGATTCAGCACCGGGAAATGGGGGAGGTACCACACTCTCGATGACTTGGTGGGCGGCGCAGGCTCGGCGTAGCCCTTCGAGACAAGGGCGTCCATTTCTTCACTATATTTGCCTTTAAGCTCTTTATTTTTGTCGAGTTTCTTTTCTATGTTATGAAGTCTTCTCAGTGTATTTTCGTAGTTGTCAGGCAAGCTGCTGTCGGGTTGTTTCCATAATAGCGGTGCTTCATAATGGCCGTCGGCTGTAGTCTTTATTGACTGGGCTAACATGATACGCGCCCGCTCTTCCGGGCTTGACTGGGGTAACTTCGGCTCGATAAGTAGGTTTTCGAGCGCGAAATATTCACTGAGTTGTAAATTCAAATCTTCATTTTTCTCGGCTTCTTCAATAGTGGTCAAGCGATGCGTCGCATGTACTTGTTTGCCTGTGATGCGTGTGTGTGCACCGTGTAGCACCCAGCCTAGCGGTATTCGCGTAGTCGAACCATCTGTAGCGTAGGGCGGGCGTAAATTTCTCCATCATTGCCCGTGTCGTCTCCGGGCTGAGTAGATAGTGAGCGCGGTCAAGAGCCTTGAGTGTGGCTATGACGTTGGCTACACGGCTGGCGAAGACACAGATGTCGAGCGGCCCGTCGTTAAGGCGCGGTAGGGCGCGTAAACGCTCGAGCTCGGCGAGGGCAATGGCGTCTGGGCGGCCGAAGCGGGCTTCTAGGCTTCTCATTACTTCGTCTGCGCGAGCGTTGTAAATGAGGAGGCTCTCGACGGCTTCTTTGGCCCTCCCTTTGAGGCATCTTCTTAATCTTGCTATATTATCCACTTCACTATAATTTGCGGTGGTTCCGTTGTAGGCGGCTTTAAATGATAGCCATTCTTGATGCGAGCCGCTGAATGGCGGCAACTCGGCGTGATAGCGTGATGACTCTCTCGGGCCGGCACGCGCGGCGATGGCGATGGCAGAGGCGAGCTCACTCAGGTTCACACTTTGTTGATTCTTCATTACTATGGCGCTATCTTCTTGCGCATTCGCTTGTGAATACATTAATGGCGGCGGATATGCGTCTGTTTCGCGTGGGCGCGGCGGCGTTGGCGCGAAAACGGGAGCGTGGGTTCCCCCGGCGGGGGGAGGGGCGGGGACGGCGGGGCGCACGGCAGCGGCGCCCTGTCCCGCGCCCTCGGCGGGGCTCCTCTCCCGAGCCTGCTCGGCGTACTGTGGGGTTGCAGGCTCGGGTTCTTCGATGTAAGGTGCGTTGGAGATGGCGAGGACATGTCTCTGGCTGGTCTCGAGCCATTCATCTATGCGGCGTTCTTGTTGGACTGTAGATATTGTGCCGGTGTCATCGTCGCTGTCTTCGGCTTCTATGGCGGCTATGCGCGCTTGCGCGAGCTCCAATTTGATTCGGAGGGCTTCTTCTCGCGCTTGTGCGAGACGGCGGACGCGATGACTCGACGTTGTTTTCACCGATTTTGACGGCGGCCGTGCGGCAGGATGCTGGCTTGACTGTGGGGTTTCCTGCCGCAGTGTTGCTGCAGGGTGTAGGCTCTCCTGCAGCAGCGGGACTATGGGTGGCAGCGTTGACTGTGGGGTTTCATGAGGCAGTGTTTGTGACTGCGCGGCATCATGATGCTGCCCTATGGGTGACCTCGGCTGTGGGTCTGGACGAGGCGCCGGCGTCGCAGGAGTGCTCGTTCGTGAGGTCTCCTGCGAGGGCCTCGAAACTTCTTGAGTCGTAGCAGTTCCCGACGTGGACGTGGTTGCTTGTTCCAGCATGGCTTCTCTTATGTTCGCTGCGATAAGTTGACCGAGTGTGCGATTTCCTGCTTTCGATCTTGTAAGGGGCATCCTATCTTGTAAGGGGCATCCTCTATGTAGGATCCGGTTCGAAGGACCAGCATGTGCGAGACGCACCTATGACTGGCTCTGGGCTGGGTAGAATTGAAGGGGAATCCTGCACCTTCGGCGTTGGTCGTTACGGCTTAGCAGGAACTTGGTCGGGTCGGGGTTCTGAATTGAAAGACTTGTTTACTTTTTCAAGTAATGTCACTTCGCTGCTACTGTAGGTACTGAATTTCATGGGGCCTGGCCGCCCAATTTATACTATCAAGTTACCTCGGCCGGACGCCCCTTCGCCCCGTATTTTTGGCGGGAAAGCGATTTGCGCGGGAAATTTTGGCGCGAAATGACATGTTCATTTATTACACTTCAATCTTATTCTAATACATTATTTACAGTGCTTATACCTATTTCTATGCTATTTATAATACATTATTACACGAGATCCCGCTCGTTCGGCGTCAAAATGCATCTGAAACGCGGGGATTCCGTGTCGGCCCGTATATACGTACCTCGTCCCCCACCTGAGGTATAAATACCGGGGTTCCCCCCTCGCTCGCCCATCAGTCGTTGCCTGACTGGCGCGCGAGTAGGAACTCTAGGTTTCCTTTAGTCTGTCTATATTTCTTAGTGGAAACTTAGTGTTGTCCACTCTTTATTTAGGAAACCAGCGGTATATTACCCTTTTTTTACTATGTAGGAATGAAATGTGAGGCCTATTATTCTTTATTTCAGGTGCCAATTACATAAGGCAATAGTAGCGCAATGCCTATGTTATAAGAGGTTATAAGCTAGATTACAAGTTAGGTAGCGACTGACAATTTTATGTTTATAACGGGTTTTATTCTATGCCGTCCTGCACAATTCGACCTTTCTAAGTTGTTAATTATTAAGCCGCGTCATTGTTAATCTGTACTGTTTAGTTTCCACGGAACAGGCCCAGCCTAGTGTGGGGCCATAGCCACTATGTTTTTTGAATTAGGTACTCATTCGTTAATGATTATATTTTCATTGTCTTTGTAGACTATTCATCATTCTCCTAGCGTTATTCCCGGTTGTGCCCCTAAAGGAGCCCGGGGTCCGCTTTGACACCTAATCCCAAGATTTGGCATAGGCACTAATTTTACGAAAGCGACTGCCATCTGACCTTCCAACCCAGAGGGAAAACTAGACCTTATTGGGATTAAGCCGGTGTCCTCACGATGTTTTCCTTCACCGAAAAGCTAACGGTAAATATTTCGTACATAAGTTCCGAAAAAACTCATTGGTACGAGCCGGGATTCGAACCCACGACCGCCGCTTGTCTTTGTAGAATATTGTATACATATTTTAGAGCACCACGTTCGTGTTTATGTATCTGACTGTCGCCTCGCCCTTGACCGGCTGACCGCCTACAGATAGCCGGTCGCTTATTATGTCATCTCCGTCAGACCGGTTGTGTCGCGTTTGGAGACCACTATAGTTGGTATGTGACCTGTTTTATGGTCGATATCATTTTAGGCGTGAACCACACAGAGACGGCGTAAGGCGAAGGCACGATGCTGCTTCAAAACGTTTGTATATAAAATGTACAAAGGAGACGTATTTTGAATTACACTCAAGCGGCGCGGCGCGGCGCAGGCACCGCGTTCAATTCACCAATGTATTTCATTGTATTAAAGGTCTTCAATAGGTAGAACCTTATAAAGAAAGCTTATTATTAGCTATGAACTATGGCCTCGAATTGTGGGGTACGGCCGCAGAGTGGCAACGTGTAATACTACAAAAGCGTGCCGTACGTATCATCTCATTTGTCCCTCCACGCACTTCAGCTCAAAATCTCTTTAGAGAAAACAATATACTCACCCTGCCCTCGCAGTACATATATGACGTCGCTAAATTCGTCAAAGAAAACATTGACACGTTTCCCCGCAGAAAGATAACTCGCACAAGACAGAGGGGTCCCTGAACCAGCTCCTCACACAAACCACTCGACTGACCAAGTCAAGTAAAATCATGTCTCACGTGGGGCCAAAAGTATTTAACAAACTACCAGTAAATGTAAAATGCGCGGGTAGTAACTCAACTTTTTTAAGAAAATTAAAATCGTGGCTTCTCACGCACTCTTTTTATGACATTAATAGTATTTTATGCAACTGTTGTATAAGAAAGGTCTTAAAAGGCGAGTGGCGTGGGTTGCGATGCGAGCCTTGGCGAGCATCGCAATTAAAGACGCCACGAGCGTTTTTAGACCAGTTATACACCGTTGCATACAATACTTTTTCTACGACAAATTTTAAATAAATAGCAGACTACAGAATAGTTAAACTTTTCAAGCAGCAAGTTTTCTATTCGCACTTTTGCTACTCACGCAATTTCTTCAAGAGTGCAGTTATTAATTTCTTCGACCTTTTTAAAAAGAACGTACACTTTTGTCTTCACAAACACGAATATAATCTTAATAGTTTAGGACTAATATTTTATCATCTTTCGTCATTTCATTTTGAACTGTATTTTGGTGGGAAATCGGAAATGTGACAGCTCTTGCTTATGGTTTGTTTTGTTTTTAATTTGTTTGCACTTGCCATCCGAACCAAATAATTTATAATATACAAATGTTAAATCGTAAATAAATACTTTTATTTCGAAATAATTGTTTATGAAGTTGGCACTGCAATATAGCGGCCGATTTAAAAAAAAGTTAAACAGTGCTTTTATGAAATATGTATGAACCAAAAAAGTACGCTAAACAGTTCGTTTTTGGGCCATAGAGCATAGAGTTTTTCGACGTCTTATTAGTGGTGTCATTATATTTGAGCTACAGCCTATATAAATGACAGATAACGGTACAGGAGTAGAAAAAGATTTTTATGAGTTACCAGAATAAGAATGTTATATGTTAACACACTTAGTATATAAATTTAATTTAATCTAAACAATCGATGACATGTAATATTAATAATATTATAAATAAAAGACTTATGACTTATTATACATTAATTACATTATACGATTTTTTTAATGATCAGTGGACTTAATTGTAGGTAATTGTAATACATTGATGTATGTATTATTTAGTTATTGTGACATTTTTAATAACAAAATAAAAACTTGTTTTTTAGTTTGTACATTTATTATGTGAAATCTTATCTTTCAATAATTTTCTTTAATATTTTTAATATTTTGTCAATTACATTTTTAACATTTCCTAAGTTTGCGTGTAACAATTATTATAATTTTAATTATAATTTATATTATTGCTGTGCCCTTACAGGGTTCATGTAGAACTGTAACATGTAATTTAAGAACTGTATACTAACATGAGTGCAATAAATTATTTGAGTTTGAGTTTGAAGCGCGCTGCGCCTTATCGCTTATGCCTTACGCCGCTCCGTCTCTGTGTGGTTCACGCCTAATGTGGGCGTATGTTTATAAAGCTGTCGTTGCAATTGGAATCATATACCTTGGACGGTAGAGTTGGTTTTAGAACGGACTTCTTTCGGCCAATTCGGCCAACGCAAATAGTCTCAGTTAAACATGGGTTTGTCAACATGTTTGTCAACATGTCTATTTACATATATGGTAATGAATTGATACTATTTAGTTTGGGACATTTTATTGAAAGTTATGTAAATGATTGTTGATTTTTATAGTTTCGCACTTTTCTACATGAATAAAAGAAATACATACAGTGGAACATATAACCTACTTTGCTGTAGTCGGTTAAAAAGTGCCTTACTCGCAGTTCCTACCTATGTGGCTCTGGACTAAGACGTAGAAATAACGCGTCCGCCTTGAAAAAAAATTGTTTTAAATTTATTTAATCTATATGGACATCCAGACATCCGGGCATACGAAACAATTTTCGCCAAAGCTGAAACGGAGACCTCGTTCAATAATCCTGAAAATATGAAATAATATAAAATCATGATTTAAAACCCTTTTTTTTAGACCACAAACAGTCGCATAAACAAAAACGAAAAGTGTAAACGTTCCACTCTAAGGAACGTTTTCTACGGAAATAATTTTGAATACTTAATTAAATCATATAAACTACGGTAGCCTAGTGGTTCAGGCATGCGGCTTATGTACGGAATATTTACCGTTAGCTTTTCGGTGAAGGAAAACGTGAGGAAACCGGTCTAATCCCAATGAGTTCTAGTTTTTCCTCTGGGTAGGAAGGTCAGATGGCAGTCGCTTTCGTAAAACTAGTGCCTATGCCAAATTTTGGGATTAGGTGTCAAAGCGGACCCCGGGCTCGTTTAGGGGCACAACCGGGAATAACGCTAGGAAAATGATGACTCAAATAAATCAAATAGTTTTCGAGCTCCCACCGAAAACTTGCCTTCTTTACATTAGAGGAACTAAGTGTGTAGCTAAACACACTTGGGCGGGTTTTAATAAATCCGTTGACAAAGAAAAATACTTGTTATTGACTTATTTATAACTAGTATGGTTTCGTAAGAGCGGGGATATTTGCATATGTAGAGCCCGGCGACTCCCAAACCGCAGACACGTCGTACAGTCGGTGACATAAATAAACAAATAATACTTAACTTAATAATGACTCTGTGAATGTAGCTGGAACTGACACATTTAACTTTTTTTCCTAAAATTCTATCATCATATCAGCCGAAAGACGTCCACTGCTGGCCATAGGCCTCCCCCAAATAGTGCCACAACGACCGGTCCTGCGCCACCCGCATCCAGCGGACTCCCGCGACCTTTACCAGGTCATCAGTCCACCTTGTGGCCTACCCACGCTGCGCCTTCCGGTACGGGTCAAATTCAATAGAGGGTGTTCCCGGGAATTTCCGTTAACTTCGGCATATTTCTTGAGAAAAAAAATGTATTTTTTTTTCGATTTTTGTACAAATTCATTTAATGTAGCATCAGGCGCGGCTCACTCGCGATTTGTGTTTATCGCTACAAGTACATGCCGGTCGCCCCTTCGAAGGGCTCTATTCAGTGGCTGCCACGTGTTGGTACAGGACGCTCGCACGGGTCGCAGCGCGTTGCATGCGATAGAACGGGATGGCCACATTTAGGCACGTTTGGCGTACCTAAACAGGGAATTTGTTAACAGAGAACCTTCTGTACGTAGTACTATTACTTATTCTGTGGTAGCATTAACGGTTATTGTCTTATTGTACAAGGGTCTTGAAACACATTAAATAAAAAATATGTATGTAAAAAATATGTTATATCGAACGAACTCACTTTGTAAACTTTCTTGTAGTGTATGTATAGGAACCTAAAAGCTAAAAGCTGTTCTGAAGTCACAGTTAAGAACCATTTACACCGCAAAACTGATAAAATTAAACATTGAATATCTTGATAACAGTAAGAGTTAAGATACTACTTTCTTGGAGAAATTAACTTGATTTGATCTAAACTATGCCCCCTTGCAATTAACGGATATTGTCATGAACACGTTGTATAATGATTGAATCTGCTCACAAAGTTTCACGAGAACCTGTAGATTAGAACAGCCGGACAGCGGTTCATAATATGAAAGAACTTTGTTAGCTTTGAACGAGCGAGTATAATAATCGAAGTTGGAGTCAAAACTGCTATGCTCGAATTGTGGGACTGGACTGATCACGTATGCACCCACATTGGAGGGCTAGAATTGGGAATAGATGAAATTTTTTGAAATGCCTGATAAATTTTTTTGGTGATAGGAATAACCTTAATTCATCCTCCTAGCGTTATTATTCCCGGTTGTGCCCCTAAAGGAGCCCGGGGTCCGCTTTGACACCTAATCCCAAGATTTGGCATAGGCACTAGTTTTACGGAAGCGACTGCCATCTGACCTTCCAACCCAGAGGGAAAACTAGACCTATTGGGATTAGACCGGTTTCCTCACGATGTTTTCCTTCACCGAAAAGCTAACGGTAATTGCCGTACATAAGTTCCGAAAAACTCATTGGTACGAACCGGGATTCGAACCCACGACCGCCGCTTGACAGCCGCATGCCTGAACCACTAGGCTACCGTAGCTTAGGAATAACCTTCATTAGCACCAGAAAAAAGTTGCAGACTTTTTAGCTGCGTCAATTATTTTTGAAAAATATAAACAGTTACCTCACTTACGTCTTGGGTTTAGGACGCGGGACGGCGAATAGACACTTTCCTTGAACCTTCTCATACTGCAATTTTTTTTTTAAATATCTTGCCCTGTCAATGACAAATAAAGCTGCTGCAGCTGTCAATATCATTGCCAGTATCAGTTATTACGGATTTTAAAGAAAACTTTGTGTAATATGAGACGGTTCCGTCTCTCATCATCATAACGCTAGGAGAATGGTGATGAGACGGATCGAGCAAAGTGTCTCATTCGCCGTCCTAATAAACCCAAAACGTAAGTGAAAAATCGGTTTATATTTTTCAAAAATAATTGACGCAGCTGAAAAGTCTGCAACTTTTTTCTGGCGCTAAGGAAAGTTTTTCCTATCACCAAAAAAATAATTAGGCACTTCTAAAATGTTCATCTATTCCCCATTGTGGGACTGGGCTGATCACGTATGCCGTATGCACCCACAGAGGAGGGCTAGAATTGCTACAGAGCTCGCCACAGGATGGGCAACGGCGCCGTGGTTGGCCGACGAGGAGATGACGGGATGAGCCGGACGTATATCAAAGTGATTGGCCTGAATTGGTAATGAATTGGCATAATTGAAATCTAGAGGAAAGCCTTTGCACAGCCATGGGAAGAGACTTAAGCTAATAACAAAATTGGTCTATAAAGTCGGTTTACGGACGATAATTTTACGTGATAAACGTCATAAGAAAACATTATGCTGCCATACAAACTTTGGACCCCCATTTCACCCCCTTAAAGGGTGAGTTTTGAAAAATCCTTTCTCAGTGCACCCCTAGACCTTATAAGGAACCTACATGCCAAATTCCTGCCGTCCGAGACAAAGAGTGCAACTGTCACAAAACAATTGTTTAAGAAGAAAGTAAGCGACGTCTTATTAAATACATTAAAAAATGAAATTCAGCTATCTTAAGTAACTTTATAGATTCCTTTAATTGTATCTAACATAAGTAATACCGTACATATATATTACTATTCATACAGCTTTTAGCTAATAAAATGTAAAATCAATTAGGAGCGTTGTTTGCCAACAAACCGCATTGTGGTTTGGCAGATTAATTGTACCTATGTAAATTTAGCTATAAGCCTTAAAGAGAGAATAAAAAAAAAAAAAAAAAAAAAAAAAATTAGAATCTTTAGAACCAGCGGTTTGGGCTGTGCGTTGATATTTCGTGCTCGCAGCCGGCGTTCGGAACGGGACAATGAGTCACACTTTTTCGTGCGTGCAGCCGGCGTTCATCGATTTATAAGACGTTTTCACGTCAAAAATAGCTGTACATATTGGTCAGGGGCCGATTTTAGGAAGGGTACAGTCACCGGCATTAATATATGATGAATCAAATGCTGCAAAAATATCTGACAAACGGCTCTAGGAATAGAGTTGTCATCAGATATTTTTGCGGCCTTTGTTACATCATATATTTATGCCGGTGACTGTACATAGTTTTTTATGACCAGTACCTATTTTTATCGCTTTCGAACTTATTGCAAAAAATGCAGACAAACCCGCGGGGTAAAATATAGCCTTACAAATTACAAACTTGCAAAACTACGATCTAACAAAGTTTCCTCTTTATCTTTTAGAACATGTAAAGGTGGCATCCTTGTGTGGTTGACTGTACTATATGTTACATGTATATTTAGAACTCTCGATGTGTATCTGTTAATTCAGTTGTCGTACCGCGCTGTCGCGAGCTCGTCGCGTCCCGCAACGCCCATTCGCGGTCGTAATATGAGTATAGTACCTAAATATTTCGATTCATTACTGAATATAGGCAGGCTATGTCCCTGGCGAGGGATTTGAGTTGAGTGATGACTTGATGATCTATGAAAATGTGCGGTCTTGGATGTTTTATGTGTTTTTAAGCTGAATTTACAGAAGACAGTGTGAAACTTGTGAGAAAATATAACACTAACCATAGCCCTAGGTATTAGGGGTAACTGTACCTTAAATATTATAATTTTATTAAATACTAGTTGCCCATGCGGCTTCTCCCGCGTATTGAAAAGAAACCAGGCAAATAAATACCTACAATTTAGAACAGTTGAAACACCCCCGACTTATTCATTTCAAAGTTCAATATCTCAAAAACGGCTGAACCGATTTTATTGAAACGTAGCTAAGTAACATATCGATCACGTCAGCTTTTGGATAAAAAACACGCATTCAAATCGGTGCATTCGTTTAGGAGCTACGATGCCATGGACACACAGACACACAAACTTATAACAAAAACATTAAAAAAAATAGCCTCTGACCATCAGAAAGTCCAATATAGGTGAAATATTTTTTTAAATCGGAAAGTGGTGCCGGAGGTTATCCATTACATACAAACTTACAAAATGCTACCTGGACTATCAATAATTTTAGTTGAAATCATTTTAAAGTTAGTAATGTTAAGTATATTTAAACACTACAACAGGTTAGGTCCTACTTAGTATCGGGGGGCGTCGTGGTGAAATGTTCGCGATCCCATGGCGCTCCCATTAACGGCAGGGACGGAAACGCCGGAGTGGTTTTAGTGGGTAGACTCCCTCCCCCTTCTCTTTAAATAGAGATGGCTGGAGGGTGTGAGTAACACATACCCCCCCATTATAGCTTCCCGGCTGGGGGGATGCGTAAATGCATTTCCACTCCGTCAAAAAAAAAAAAAAAAATAAAAAGGTCCTACTTAGTAATTATTTGAGTCTAACCTTGCTAAATAAATAATTTACTTTGAAAACAAAGTTTTAACCGACGAAAAATCAATCATCCCCTATTTTCCTACCCTTAGGGTTGGTTTTTTTTTTCCAAATTTATTTGGGACCAACTTTAGGGTATACCCTTTCCAATAAAAAAAGAATTATCAAAATCGAACTACTCTGTAAAAAGTTATGCGTCGACTTGAGAACCTCCTCCGTTTTTTTCGTCGGTTGATAACGAGTATCTGTAAAAACTGTACTACAGTGACCTTCGGCGCGTGTTGTATCAATCCTTGTTTGTATATTGATGTTATCTGCCGGTCTAAATACTATCGGAGTTATCCACGACAGTTAGATAAGGCCAAGAATAGGTACCTACTAGAGCTTATTAGTGAATGGACTCATTTTAACCCGATAACACGGCGTCGCGGTAGACCTCGTCGCAGATGGCGAGACGAGCTTGAGTTCTTTGACCAAGACTGGTAGGCGACTGCCCAGCAGTGGGACACGTAAGGCTATTAAAAAAAAACCGGTACACGCCCACCATACAAGATTTTTGTTTTATTTTATACAGCGGTGGTGGCAAACAAGCTTACGATCCGCCTGATGGCAAGGTGTCACCGTAGCCTATGGACGCTTGCAACTACAGGGGTGTCAAGGGCGCGTTGGCGACCCTTTAAGGATTTATACACTCCTTTCATGAAGAATCCTTTACTGTAGACCCTGAAAATATGGTGAAATTTTAATCAACTTTAATAAGAAATCTCGAAAAGTTCGTTTTATTAAAAAAAAAAAACAATAAATACATTACTTAACTGTCACAGATCGCAGGTATTTGACGTCCGAGTCGAAGGCAAGAGCAATAAATATGCGATTTATTTATTTATTCGTATGGCATTACTGAATTACAGCACCCAGAAGGCTATGGTGCCAGTTCAACAGATTGCGCACCGAACACGGACGCTGTGCGGAGTACCTGCATAGATGTGGTTGGCGCGCATCACCAGCGTGCGACTGCGGAGCGCCTGTGCAGTCGATTCACCACATAATCAACGACTGTCCGAACCGGAAATTCTCTGGGAATATCTTAGACCTGCACTCACCTGACGCAAACGCGGGTAGCGTGGTGGGTGATGGGTGAAGAATTTAGACATTACATTATAATAGTTAAGTAAAGCGACTCTGTAATTCAGTAATGCCATACGAATAAATATGCGATCTGAGGACCTGTTGAGGAGAAGTATGACATTACGCTACCGCCTACTTCTTTTTTCATCGACTATCGGAAAATACAAGATTTTTAATGTGTATCAAATCGTTCGACTTTCGTAATTTATCCGACACGTTCGATTTACGCCCACGCGTTTGCGCTATATGACCATAATTTTCCTTTTCTTCATTACGTAATTATACATGTAGAGAGGATGGATGAAAGAAGATTAACGAAGAGATTAAAAGAGTGGAAGGGGAAGACCTAGGCGAACTTTCTCCGATCCAATTGGAGAAATCTTACAAAAAGGCCAGGTCAAAAGTATACCCTAAACCGACGAGCATGTATGAGAAATGTTATGAAAGTGAGTGAAGTTATGAGTTGCTCATTAATGCAGCACTTTAATGAAAACAATCTGTTAAACAAACAGCAGTACGCCTACCAGTCTGGGCGGACGACGGCGGACGCGGCGCGCGATGTAGTGTCGCGTCCTCGCGTGCGCTGACGCACCTCGAAGCCGGGCGAAAAGTCGCCGCGATATTCTGCGACTTGTTTGCCTTCGAGATGATCGACCACACTCTGCTTCTAGAAAATATGTCTCGATATGGTGTAAATGGATGTTTTCTCACCACACTATTAGGCTCCTTTTTAAAAGGTAGGAAGCAGAGCACACATGTCCTTAAGCTCAAGGTGCGACTTAGAACCTATAGGTAATTCTGCTGTCCCCCAAGGTTCTACGATGGGCAATTGCTTATTTTTAATTTTAGTCAACGACGTTTCGATTGCCTGTCCGGACATTGAATTTGTGACATTTGCGGATGTCACCTGCATACTCGTGAGGGCCGATAGCTTTGATACATTAAAGTCAAACGTATAGAAAACTCAATGTATAACCTGATATCCCAGTGGTTCGCAGCTAACGGTATGATGTTAACATACATACAATCACGCCTTTATCCCTAAAAGGGGTAAGCAGAGCACATGAAACTTGTGTTCCAGTGACACTTTTAGCATGAATGTGGGTATAAAATATCGACAAAATGTGATGTTGCAGTGATAGGTTGCTAGCCCATCGCCCACAATACACTTCAACCCTGATGACTTCAACTATGATGTTAAACGTAGAAAAAACAAATATAATGCATTTCCAACTCAGGCATAACAATAACTACCAGTTTGATATAATTCTAAACAACATCGGCATACCGCAAGTTGATAAGGTAAAATACCTGGGCTTCATCATTGATTCAGGACTAACATGGTCCCCTCACATTGATATCTTGTGTGATAAACTTTCATCGGCCTGCTACGCACTCTCGAGAGTTGCACCGAGCTTGTCGTTCGAAAATGTTAAAAAGGCGTACTATGGATACTTCCATGCCATACTGATCCAAGGTGTTGATTTGTGGGCCACCGCGGCGGATCGCGACCGGGCATTTAAGATGCAAAAACGAGCGCACAGTGTTCAATATGCCTCAAAAAATTTCTCTATGCCGTTTATCGCATAAATCGATCAAGGAATGCATTTTAAACGCAAGACTAGAACACCCACAAGTCTATTTCAAATACTTTTTTTTATAAAAAATATTTAAGATTTCGTGGCCGTGACTTAAAAAAATTATAAAATAAATCATGTAAGCGTATCTGATCGAGATATTTATTTGTGATCAATACAGTTGGATAAAGGACTTTATGGCGCATATTTTATAATTCTTATTTTTGGAATTTCACTTCTGGTTACCAAACTATTCATGTTTTTTCAGATTTTGGTTTTTATTTTTTTACTCCAAAAAAACTCAAAAGTGCGACTTGTGACTAGTACCGAAAGATTGCTATTAACTAGGTCTATCACTGATAAAAAAATCAAGTTCCACTATTGCGGCGTTAGGAAGTTACGTGTAAAGGTCAAATTATACTTTTTAGGGTTGTCACTAAAAAGGTCAAACAAATATGTGGCATTAATAGCAACTCTAATGAAATTTTGCAATAAGATATTTTCATATCCAATGAACAATATAAGATACTCTGTAAGTCATTAAATTCAGAAAATCGGGACCCAACTAACGAGAAGTCATGTTAAGCTAAAGTGTATTTTCGCAAGTTGGTTCCAGATTTTATGTATTTTATGACTCATACAAATCATTGTCATTTTCGAGTATCAACGTGCAGTCGTCAACATTAGATGGATTTTCATCATCGTGTAATGATCGTCATCGACTTCAGCCACCTGTAAGTTTTCTTCGTGAATCGGTTTCAGTAGTTCACGAGCTGCTTCTGGCCGGCAAATACTACATACAGGGGACCGATTTTTGACTTTCGAGCGCTCGACTCTTTCACTCGAAAACTGACAAAATTTATGAAATACTATTTTGAAATAGCCATAAAAAATTACAAAACGAGCGGTACTGACCACTCGTATTCAATTATATGGGCAAAAAGAAATTGCCTGCAATTATGACACTACAATCGTATTTACGTTTATTTAATTTTCGAGCGCTCGAATGTCAAAAATTGGCCCCCTGGTCGATTTTTGGCGTTGTCTGTAATGTACCATAGACATGAACGGATGCGATGATTCTAGTGCACGGTGAAAGAGGTCTATCATAGTTTTTCTCCTGTGCAATTTCCGGCAATGGTGTTGGTTATCTGAGTAAAGTAAACCTAGTCCCGAAATCACATGGTCTTTACGTAATTATCATTCCGAAATCCACTTTTTCCCTGACCAACTTTTTCAAATGTGTTTGAATATATTATGTGCATTTACCTCTAAAAATTGTTAGTATTAGGTTTTCAACATATGTATTCTAGTTACTTTTTGTGAAAATTGATTTTGAAAATTCAAAAAAAACCACTTGCAAAGTGCAAAGTAAAACTCAGTTCCCGAATCGTGCGGCTATTTATGACACCACATTTGAATGCGTAAGCTCACCAGGAGTCTAGAACAATTTTTAGAATGGTTGAATTCAAATCAAATCAAAACAAACCAGTGAAACTGGATCAATTCTAACTATGAAATGAAAGGTCAATTTAAATGACAACCCTACCACTATATTTTGAAATTCGATAACTCCGAAACGCCGCAATAGTGGAACTTGATTTTATTATCAGTGATAGACCTGATTAATAGCAATCTTTCAATGCTGGTCACAAGTCGCACTTTTGAGTTTTTTTGGAGGAAAAAAATAAAAACCAAAATTTGAAAAAACATTAATAGCTCGGTAACCACAGGTGAAATTCCAAAAATAAGAACTAGAAAATATGCGCCAAAAAGTCCTTTATCAATATGTATTGATCACAAATAAATATCTCGATCAGATACGCTTACATAATTTATTTTATAATTTTATTAAGTCACGGTCACGAAATCTTAAATATTTTTTATAAAAAAAAGTATTTGAAATAGACTTGTTGGTGTTGTAGTCCTGCGTTTAAAATGCATTCCTTGATCGATTTATGCGATAAACGGCATAGGGAAATTTTTTGAGGCATATTGAACACTGTGGAGCGGTCCGAACCATAAATGAGAAAGGCATACGACCACCCCGCGAAAGATCTTTTTAAGGAGTCAAAGATACTCACACTTCCTAGCGTATACATACTAACTGCCTGCAAGTATGTGAGGGCTAACTTAAATACCTACACTACTCATTCCAGTGCTCGTCGATGCAAACTGCTATTCATCCCGATTTGTAGACTTGCAAAGACTCGGAAAACAGTCGGTGTCATGGGCGCAAAATTATATAACTCACTACCAGCAGAGTTAAAACTAGTGCAAAATGACACAGCTTTTGCAAAACAACTAAAAACGCTATTGACCTGCCTAGCATGTTGACGAATTTGTCGAGGTGTGTGGTGATCCGAATTTTGCAATTTAATTTTATTACTAATAATTATTCTGTTATCTATGTTTAACGTAGAAATCAAATAAGTACCTAATTTTAAGGACAAAATTACAAATGTACTACCTACATAATAAATTCCCTCATGCCATGCATGCAATTGTTATTATATTATTAATTATAACACTAAGAATTTAAATTTGATGTACTCTCCTGACATGTAATTTTTTTTTTTATTTCATGAATAAATAAATCTGTATCTGTATCTGAAGCGAAAGTGGTTTGTCAGGATCGTAGCACATGGAGATCCGTGATCTCTGCCTACCCCTCTGGGAAAGAGGCGTGATTATATGTATGTATGTATTTATGTAATAAGACCTGTGAAGGGTACCTACTTGGTACAAATACCTTAAAATTTGTGTCAGCATCTCCCGGTCTGTAACTATCGACATTGAGTGAACCGCGGTCGAAGGTCGGTCCTCTGCGAGTTCAGTTGTTAAGTGGCCCATCCGGTCAGTGTTGGCGAGCGATATGACATCAATCAATCCATCAATTGATCGCAAATCTACTATGCTAATCCTAAGTATAAGCGTAGCCTACGCCGTAGACACTATAAAGAAGAAATGTCTGTGAGATTGAAGCTCAGTCCGACAAACCCGACCGATGTCGGGCCTAGCTGAGTTTCTTGCTGGACTCTTCTCAGCTAGGGTAGGTTTTAGCGAACCAGCAATCCCAGTAGTTCATCACCACTCACACCTCAGATTCGGTTGAAACCGTTCAACCAATCTCACTGGAGCGCAAACTTTTAGAGTATTCCAGTGTTTACCCCTTCCCGCGTGGTCGTGCCGGAGGTTCCCCTTGGATTTTCCCCAAGCTATCCTCCAACCACGCAATTCGACTGCTATATTGGGTTCGTCCTATCATAGCAACAGTAAAGTTCAAAAAAAAAAAAAAAAAGATTGTAGCTTTGTTAGTCTATATTGTGACCGGATTTTTATCTAGCGGGTACGCCTGCATTCTTTGTAATGTGCGGACCTCAGAGCATAGAATACTGGAGAGAGGACAAGCTGCCGGCGGCCACGCCGCAGTTGTTAGCTCAATGGGCATACACTGCCGCTAGTTCAGCGCCCGCGTCCGTTGTTATCATGCGTCATCATGGGGCCCACCCTATACAACTTGCTCCCGACTGACATAAAAAACTCACCCAGCAACAGCATATTCAAGAACAAGCTTAAATCATTGCTTATGGAACAGGCATGTTACTCAATTGACGAGTTTTGCACACTCATAAGGATCCAGCACCGTAATGTGTGACTGTGTGTACCTAACTTAATTTAATTTAATTGTGTTTTAAAAAATATGACTTGTAAAATGTACTTTTACCAATAAATATCTGTATTCTGTATTCTGTTACCGAGTGTGCACGCGTGCCGCAGATAATATTACGTTTCTACCCAAAATGCCTGATGTGATGCGCGTGTATTGTCCAATAGGACTCCTATTGGACAATAATAGGAGCGTAGGTATACAAGTGTGTGTGTTTTAGATGTGTGCGTGCTTTGTCTTGTCAATTACTTGTGCTTTGTGTGGGTTAGTGAACTTGCGACAGGCGTACTCAATACAAATCGGCTGGCATGTCCGATCTCCTTATATTCATACATCTGTGGTGCGGACTGGGCCGTGCAGGTAGCTAATAAAATGAATAATATCACGATCATGGCATTCGTTTCCGAGATTATTACTCATTAAATATAACTATCTAAACGGATTTTGTCGTGTATATTATGCATTGAATACATCGTGACGTTTCGAGCTCTTTCCAGAGCACGCGTGGTCAATACAAATCGTTTATTTGCAGTTTAAAGATGGTGTACAATATTTTTCAGTTCGGTGTATACATGCTGGTCTTTGAACATCATGAGTTTTGCGATAATCCAGTTGAAAGGCTTCTGTCTTAGTATGCGTTTCTGCAAAATTGTGTTAAATGATACTTACGTAGCGTAAGAACGCAACGCACAGTATAAATGGACGTTGGGTTAGGTTACGTTTATATAGGAGTTGGTCGCCCGAATAGGGCAAAATCTGTCGCTGCCAGCCGTAGTGCGGGCTATGGTGTCCAGCAAAGCAGCCTGGAAGGCGATGCTGGACTTTAGCGAGCACGTTATGGCCGAGAAGGAGGCGGCAGAGCGCGAGCGGGAAGCCCGGGCTGAGGCTGACCCAATGCGCCGCCGCAGGATCGGACGCAGGCGCGCCGTGCACAACCAGCGATTACCGCCTTAACGAAGACCTCCGGGTGGCAGTCACGGGGGCGACTGCCACCCATAGAGATGAGGTCCTTGAGCTGAAGGGCGTGTCGGGTGTTCGGGCACGCCCCTTAAAATGTTATTCTGGGGACATGTATCTATCTTCTCCCCTCTCGCGACGGGTCTCACATGGGGACAGCTGCTGGCGGAGTCGCGGAAGTGTGCGTGAGCGTAGCGTTCCCGTGGCTCCGCCATAAAGCAGTGCGCAGAGCACCGTGGGGTTTTAGACGGTAGTCCGGGCGGTTCCCGGGAGTCCGTCATACCCGTCCTGGTTCCCCAGCCAGGCGGGATGTGTAAATGCATTTTCCCCATGAAAAAAAAAAAAAAAAAAAAAAGGTTACGTTTATATCGTCATCATCATATCAGCCGAAATACGTCCACTGCTGGACGTAGGTCTCCCCCAAGGAGTGCCAAAGTGACCGTTCCTGCGCCACCCGCATCCATTACCAGGTCCTCAGCAGTCCACCTTTGGGCCTACCCACGATACGTCAATTATAATAAGAAACGTTAACTTTGTCATGCGAGTAACGAAAATTAGCCATTCATTTATACGGCTAATGTTCGTTACTCACATGACAAAGTTACCGTTTTTTAATTTTACCTTTACTAGGGTATAGTTTTCTTGAAAACTACCCATCTACTAAAATAAATTGCGTTTAAACCATCGAGCCATCATCGAACGCGTTGATATAGGAAATGTATTTCTGTATATTACCGTAATCAATCCTCTGCTAATGACAAAAAGTTGTGCGTTTCCATTTGTGCTTAATGAGTTTAATGATAATGACAGTAAATTGGTCGTTTATTTTGTCTAGAGCCAGCCACCTCTAGATAATCTGATGTTATTACTAAGATACAAAGCAATACTCTCTATTGCATATCTCAATAT
The DNA here is from genome assembly GCA_963854355.1 of Epinotia brunnichana. Lineage (NCBI taxonomy): Eukaryota > Metazoa > Arthropoda > Insecta > Lepidoptera > Tortricidae > Epinotia > Epinotia brunnichana. The sequence continues at coordinate 21,633,441 of OY977958.1, read as the reverse complement.
TCTCAATATATGAAACGAATACAGAACATATAAACCTATAATATACTTTTATTATATAAATACTTTTGACGTCTTCGTTTGCGTAGCTACTTTTGATGCTGACTGTACGAGTATAGGAGTACACTCGTTGTCTGGCTCGAAGCAATTCGCAGTAAGACGACACGACTAATCGCATTACGCGTCGGACGGCTAATCGGGGTTGACGCGCTTACGTTTCGGACGCGGGCCGTGTCCTCGACGTTGTTATTATTGACGAAATGCCCGTGTGGCTAGGCGAACGAAGGTGGCGCCCCCGCGTTGTTGTGCCGGAGGTTTCCCATGGATTTACTCCATACTAGGGTCATTTCGCCGGTTACGCGACCACCTTCGGTTAGCGACCACTTGAAGAACATGGTTTTTTCAATTGAAGATAACATCAATTCTACATAGCCTATTGAAACAGTCAGCCGGATGCCTTATTGTTTGTAGTTATGGAATAGGAATTTACAAAAAAAACAAGAAAAAATGCTTTCAGTTCACCAAGTCAGCTGTGGTCGCTAACCGGCACATGAAATTAGGTGGTCGCCAACCGGCGAAATGACCCTACTCTCCAACCACGCAGTTCGACCGTTTTATTGGGTTCGTCCTACTATAGCAACAGTCGGGGATAAAAAAAATAAGCCAGGTGGAGACGCGAGATAACAATACAATATCCTATCCTATATACTATTATAAGTAAATGTGAAAGTTTGGATGTTTTGATGTCTGGATGTTTGTTACTCAATCAGCTTAAACGTCTGAACCGATTTGGATGAAATTTTGCACGAAGATAGTTTATAGCCTGGATATAAAATATAAATAAATATAGGATAGTTTTTATCCCGGGTTTACGCAAACGAAGTCGCGCGTGGACACAAGTAGCCTATATGTTCAACCTGCATGTTCAAAAGAATTGTTGAAGTCGGATTAGTATTTTTGGAGGTTACCCCCTATGATACTTACTAAGATAGCATTTTACGACTTTTTCTCTTTATAATATTATATAGAAAACTATTGAGTTTTTCGTCGGCGAAGTCATAACCAAACTCAAATGGAGTTGGGCAGGACATATTGCCAGGCAGCGTGACGGTAGGTGGACCAAAACGTTAACGGATGGGTTGATGACTTAAAAAAGCGGCCAAGTGCGAGTCGGACTCGCACATGAAGGGTTCCGTGAAATAAATTGCGGCTTACGATTTATGACGTATTAAAAAAAAACTACTTATTAGATCTCGTTCAAACCAATTTTCGGTGGAAGTTTACATGGCAATGTACATCATATATTTTTTTTAGTTTTATCATTCTCTTATTTTAGAAGTTACAGGGGGGGGGGGATACATTTTACCACTTTGGAAGTGTCTCTCGCGCAAACTATTCAGTTTAGAAAAAAATTATGTTAGAAACCTCAATATCATTTTTGAAGACCTATCCATAGATACCACACGTATGGGTTATATGAAAAATTTTTTTTTGAGTTTCAGTTCTGAGTATGGGGACCCCTAAAACTTAATGTTTTCTTTCGATTTTTGTGTGAAAATCTTAATGCGGTTCACAGAATACATCTACTTACCAAGTTTCAACAGTATAGCTCTTATAGTTTCGGAAAAAAGTGGCTGTGACATACGGACGGACAGACAGACAGACGGACGGACATGACGAATCTATAAGGGTTCTGGTTTTTTGCCATTTGGCTACGGAACCCTAAAAATACCGCGGGTCATTTCTGGATGAGACTAGCACGGGACCGGGATGGGTGGCGTACGCGAAGAGAGGCTTATGCTCAGCAGTGGGCGATTACAGGCTGAAAATGATGATGATGATGATGATGATGATGATTGAGTTTTGCGTAAAGTAACGATCCATGTAAAATAAGTCATCAGCATCATATTTAAGAGCTACTACCGCCAGTTCTTCAATAGCGGATATCATACTACTTGCAATAAATGATTGAGCATTGAGTAGGTATTTTGGGGATATTAGTGCGGTGGTTTCCTCATTTGCCGGTAAAGCAAACAGTCGAGTGGACTAGAACAGCAAAGAGCAAAACAAGTATCTGTCAAAAATTTCATTTTTGGTAGAAGCTTTTATTGCCGACTGTACTTTTCTGCATACCATCATCAACTACTCATTGAGACGATTCTAAAGAGCCCAAACTCGATGGGGCTGTGTCGTTTTATTGCGGAGTTCCTATTCATCATAATATTGCATTGTCATGCGATATACAGGGTATGTCCAAAAACTACGACCAAGGGATGGGCAGCAGCATCTCTGGAGTACGGTGGAAATACTGCGATCACCAACTCGCATGCCAAGCGTGGCGATTATGGCATATTATACCCCCCAAATGCAGAACACAATCAAGCCACGGCCCCGAGTATCCGGCGACCCTCGGTTTACCTGGTAAAGGTCGCGGGAGTCCGCTGGATGCGGGTGGCGCAGGACCAGTCATTGTGGCACTCTTTGGGGGAGGCCTATGTCCAGCAGTGGGCGTCTTTCGGCTGATATGATGATGATGATGCGATATACATATGCATGCACAATTTCAGCTCAATCTTAAACCGGGAAGTGGATCAAATTTCAATTACTAAATTTGACCCAAGAAATAATAAAGAACAAAGCAAACGGGGTGAGCTAAATAAACGCTTGTAAAAAGCTTGTAAAAAAAAATAGATATTTAAAGTATCGCTGGCTTTGTGGCTGCCTACGAAAACCCTGCGGTCACACAACCAACTAGGTCCACCTAACCAATGCGGTCATCAATTTGTAGTCGACTGTACTTGGCTGACTGCACTGGCGCATGGGATGTAACACTAGTAAACAGTCACGCTGCGTTCTCGTCGCGACCGCAACTCGTGGTTCCGATCCGGTGTGCAAAACAATTGTTATCTAACCTGTCCTTTTTCAGTATGCTTTGAAAGGATTCTGTATTTTTGCCCCGGGCTCTTCTTAACTCTGCCGAACCTCGCAGAACGTCCAAACCGTTCCGCTGTCGTCGTAAATACCTAATTATAACTGGCTGTCAAAAAAACAGTTTGTGGTGGGCGCTGCGTACCTTTTTTTTTTTTTTTTTTTAATTATTAAAAAAGCAATTACATTTAACAAATTTCATTAAACTCGCCAAACTGTGACGTTTGATGGCGAGAAACCTACGTATGTGAGTTTCTTTATTCCACTATATCAACTTGACACCTCAAACGATTTAGGTGCTTGAAATATGGTTAGAATCCTAACGTTATCCCGGGTAATATAGGGTATGAGAGATAATTGTTAACACCCGACGCTAAAAAAGGGATGTTATAAGTTTGACGAGTCTGTCTGTCTGTGGCATCGTAGCTCCTAAACGATTTGAATGCGGTTTTTTGTATCCAAAAGCTGACGTGATCGAGATAGTTCTTCGCTACGTTTCAACGAATTCGGTCCAGCCGTTTTTGAGATATTGAACTTTGAAATAAAAATATCGAGGGTTTTCAACTTTTCTAAGTTGTTAATTATTAGCACTGTCGTCAAATCTGACAATTCTATCGAGACCTTACAAGGCCGTTTGACCATGTATAATTTATTTGCACTGTCGTCAAATCTGACAATTCTATCGAGACCTTACAAGGCCGTTTGACCATGTATAATTTATTTGCACTGTCGTCAAATCTGACAATTCTATCGAGACCTTACAAGGCCGTTTGACCATGTATAATTTATTAATTTCCATGGCCACCTTCTCTCTCTAACATCAGCCATGTTTAATGGTATCGTAATACAAATAAGGTGTAGCAAATATTCAACTCGATTGGTTTCCTTGGAGATTGGCAAATTCGACTTGATTTGGTTGAAACAAGTGAAGTAACGAAGTTAAACGTGAACTTAGAAGCTTGTACAATGGACATATCATGACGTCAAGTGTTGTGAAAAGTTGAACGGTGCTGACACTACAATGCTACGAAGATTCCGCAACAGTCGAGCGAGGGAGAAAAAAGTAGACCAGGAGCCGGACGTCGCGTTCGATGTCAGCCATTACTTCAGCGATGACGTGCTGGACCCGTGGCGGGAAACGGGTAAGCATTTAGGAAGCAGAATCATGGTGTATTATTCAAACGGGGCATTGAGGGGAAATCCGAAACTACAATAGATACGGAACTTTGCTTCCGTATCTTTTGGTCCACCTGACCAATTTTCGATCGTAGATACAGGGTTACATACAATAATTGTTCCCTACATCCAGCACTACTATGGTACGCAAAAAAACCCTTTAGGGGTTTGACTTCTGGCTCCCACCACGTCTGGTGGCTATTTAGGCCTCTTCCCAAAATGTGAACTCTCACCACGGCTTTTTCCCATTATGTACACTTCTCAAAACGTCTACTTACCAAAAATATCTAATTCTCATTATGTACACTTCTCAAAACGTCTACTTACCAAAATATCTAATTCTCATTATGTACACTTCTCAAAACGTCTACTTTGTTACTTAATTTGCAAGGCACTAATGTGCTCAACATTTTCATAGGCTCACTGTACACTACCGATTACTGATAGTGTGTGCTACTATTATGTGCATTATGTGGTAAATGTCCTAAAATGTCTTTTTATAGTGTATTTTTTTAAACTTTATTTTTGAGTAGCAACTCGCCTAAGTAGCGTCTGGTCTAAGTAGCAACTCGCCTAAGTAGCCAGTCGTCTATCCTACCTATTTTACTCTAAGGCAGGTCGGTGTAGGTACGACGACGAGCGAAGCGAGGAGGAGTGTTAGGAAGAACTGCGACCCTACAGCGCGCTAGCCGAGCGAGCGTAGCGATCGTGCCGCGGCAGCGGCCGGCGAAGCGCCAGAAAGAACTTTTTTGCTAATTACTCCAGTTGCTACTTAGTCCAGTTGCTAAAAGTCAAGTTGGACTAAGTAGCAACTGGACTAATTAGCAATTTTGTTCGTATAAAGTTTGCCGCGGCACGCTCGCTTGATTGAGTCACCACGACCTTGTTTGCGATCCCATGGCGATCCCGTTAACGGCAGAGATGGAAGCGCCGGAGTGGTTTTAGTGAGTAGACTCCCTCCCCCATATCATTAAATAGTGATGGATGGAGGGTGTGAGTCCCACATACCCCCCATTATAGCTTCCCTGGCTGGGGGGATGCGTGAGTGCATTTCCACACCGTAAAAAAAGGGTCCAATATCGATAACGTAAAAGGGAAAAGATTTTAATAGTAGGTTGCTTACCTACATTGCTACATTGCTTACCTAAATCGCGGGTATATGACGTCCGCGCCCTGGGCGAGGGCGATAAATGTACGATGATTGATGATACATCACTATTTATTTATTTATTTAATTCAAATATTTATTCTGTAAGTAGGCCTCACTCAAGGGCTCTTTCACATGTCAGAGCTTACAAATACAATTAATTAACATTAAATGACTTGAATTGAACACATAACAACAATGAAAAACAAAGACAATACCTTTATAAAGGAAGATCAGTTTAAATACTACACATTAACTTAAAACAGTAGTGACATTGAGCTAATAAGATATCCTCACCAATAGCGTAATTAATTATATAAGAAAGTGTGCAAAAAGCCAAACAAAAACATAGCGCTTTTGCGTCTTGTTACTGCTACATAGTTGGTACTAGTTCTAAGTAGACTAATACAAAGAGTTTTGCCTAAACTATTTCTTACTTCTGCCGAAAAATTGCCGGGACAAGAGTAGGTAGTCTCACTGAAGGAACATTTGCACTGAATAGGTTCAGGTCGTCAAACCTTTGAAACACATCATTCAAGCCGTTGTTCGCTCTGATCAAACAACAGTTTTGCCTATGGTTAGTAGATGCCTCCCCCACACACACATGTCTGTTTCATGTGTATGTGTTTCATGCGGCCAGGAAGTGGTATGAAAAACTAGCCGAAACTGTTTCATCATCATAGTCAAAGTCGTCCACTGCTGGACATAGGCCTCCCCAAGGAGTGCCAAAGTGACCGGTCCTGCGCCACCCGCATCCAGCGGACTCCCGCGACCTTTACCAGGTCATCAGTCCGCCTATTACCCACGCCGCGCCTTCCGGTACGCCAATTCGAAAACCTTTCCGCCCCAACGGCCATCGGTTCTACGTGCAATGTGCCCCGCCTACTGCCACTTAAGTTTAGTGATTCGGAGGGCTACGACTGACTGTTTGACGAGGACTGTTTGCTTACTTCAAAATTTCCTTGCAGATGCCCTGGAGCGAGAGCGTCTGTCTCAGCACGCGGCGCTACGCGAGCTCGTACTGCGAGGCGACGCGGCGGCGCTCAAAGCAAAGCTGACGACTCTGGGGCCCAATGCGCCGCTCTGCGTCAATCTAACGCCGCAGGGCGCTAACACGCTGCTATATGTGTGAGTGAGATGAAAAATAAGTTTCTGTCAAAAAATTCATTTTTGGTACAAGTTTTTAATGCCGACTGTACTTTTCTGCCTCATTGAGACGATTCTAACGAGCCCAAACTCGATGGGGTTGTGTCGTTTTATTGCGGAGTTCCTATGACCACCTTCCAGCTCCAGCATCAGATCAGCTCCATGTCATCATAATATTGCATTGTCATGCGATATACATATGCATACAGAATTTTAGCTCAATCGGAAACCGGGAAGTGGGTCAAATTTAACTTGCAAGATTTGATTACAGACAGACAACGGGACTGGTGAAAGTAAATAAAAGCTTGTAACATAACATAACACTGTGATTAACGGCTCTTTTTCCTGTTTTAAGGGCCATCTACATGGTGCAACAACTCGTATGTGATTTTCCTTACATTGCGGGGTTGCGGGCTAGCGAAATATGGCGAATTCAATCCCTGCAATGTAATAAAACCCGCATGTGAGTTGTTGCACCATGTACATTGTACATGGCCGTTAAGCGTCCCCAGGAAACTCGAAACAAGTCGGCTCCTCCTACAAATGTAGTTAAAATATAGAGAGAATAGAAGTTTGGTATGAAATTCTCTTCTGTGTAATTTTTTTTGCTATCATTATTTCCAGCAACAGAAACAAGTTTCTGATCTAGATAACGTAGATTCCGTTGTGTATACAAACTTTCATGTTATTCTAGCATGTCGTTTTAAAAGGAGAACTAAACTACGTTTGTATGCATTATGATCTGTGAGCTTACCACTCATGGAGCTAGTTAGTTCGATTTTTGTACGATTGTCTTCTAATATTTCCGAAGTTTCCTGCGTTTAAAGTGAGTCTGTTGTATCCAGAGCGGTGGAGGCAGGTCACACAGCGGTAGCCAAGACGCTGCTAGACGCTGGGGCTGACGGCCGCGCGCACCCCGTCACCAAATACAGCCCGCTCTACATCGCCTGCTACCACGGTCACAAGGAACTGGTTCCTGTGCTGCTGCAGCACTTTCCTGAGGCTGTGCAGGTGAGCGCCGGCCCTGTATACCCACCCCGTCACCAAATACAGCCCGCTCTACATCGCCTGCTACCACGAACACAAAGAACTGGTTCCTGTGCTGCTGCAGCACTTTCCTGAAGCTGTGCAGGTGAGCGCTGGCCCTGTATACCCACCCCGTCACCAAATACAGCCAGCTCTACATCGCCTGCTACCACGGTCACAAGGAACTGGTTCCTGTGCTGCTGCAGCACTTTCCTGAAGCTGTGCAGGTGAGCGCCGGCCCTGTGTTTTCACCCCGTCACCAAATACCGCCCGCTCTACATCGCCTGCTACCACGGTCACAAGGAACTGGTTCCTGTGCTGCTGCAGCACTTTCCTGAAGCTGTGCAGGTGAGCACCGGCCCTGTGTCTTCACCCCGTCACCAAATACAGCCCGCTCTACATCGCCTGCTACCACGGTCACAAGGAACTGGTTCCTGTGCTGCTGCAGCACTTTCCTGAAGCTGTGCAGGTGAGCGCCGGCCCTGTATACCCACCCCGTCACCAAATACAGCCCGCTCTACATCGCCTGCTACCACGAACACAAGGAACTGGTTCCTGTGCTGCTGCAGCACTTTCCTGAAGCTGTGCAGGTGAGCGCCGGCCCTGTATACCCACCCCGTCACCAAATACAGCCCGCTCTACATCGCCTGCTACCACGGTCACAAGGAACTGGTTCCTGTGCTGCTGCAGCACTTTCCTGAAGCTGTGCAGGTGAGCACCAAGTTTATGCCTCACAAAAACGAAGTTATGTGATTATTGTTTCTTATTTTATAGCCACTTTGTGTCAGCAAAATACTTCCACTCTCACTTTAACTGGTAAACTTTTGTTTACCAAGGGGTGGTTTCGGGGCTCACTTAAGTGCATATTGTTGCAGCAAGAGACGGTGGAGAAATGGCTGCCGTTGCACGCGGCGTGCATCGGCGGGCATGCGGTGCTGGTGTCGCAGCTGCTGGAGCATCCGTATCCAGCCTCGCTGCTTACTACTTACACGTGAGCATACTTCTATGTACAATCAATCAAACGTGGTTGACCATGGACCCATTGCACAGTGTTCTTTTGGGTATAAAATCGGACATCCTCTTTTTATTGAATAATCATATAGTATTTATCATTTACGTCCATATAAACCATTTACGCCCATTCCTGTGTACCATATCGACCTACTTTTTGAGAATGAAATAAAAACAAAATGCTGAGTTTTGATAGAAATAATATCGAAAAAACTAAATATTTCCGAGACTATTGGGTTCTACTTCACGAAACTTTGATATATCATTACCCGATGTAAGATAGTCGTACTTTTTTGAGATCCAAATAAATCCAAATAAAATTAGATAGAATTTTGGGTGGTTTTTACGTTTTAATTTTTTTAAACGAAAATCTATTGCTATTGGGTTATTTTTTTATCTCATTTATTTTATTGGGGTCTAATAGTTATTGAAGTCTGAACTTATTTCTGATAATTCTGGTCATGCATACTTGCTCACGAGTGTTGATTTTGTTTATGTTTTGAAGTATTTATGTATTAGCGTAGCGCAAGCTCGGCTTAGTTTGGGACAACATTGTGATCTCTCGTTGCAGGGATGTGACGGGCAAGTGGCAGTACGAGGCAGCCTTCGATGTGAACGCGGTGGACGCGCGCGGGCAGAGCGCGCTGTACGTGGCCAGTACACTCGGCTGCAGCGCCGTGGCCGACGCGCTGCTGGCCTACGCGGTGCCGTGTCGCGCCCTCAAGGAACAGGTAAACGACTGTTCAGTCAGTCAGGGACTGAACGTGTCTCGCGGGTCATATAGTGCCCTTTTTTCAATATGACAAAGCAAAATGTGGAGTTTACAAACCGGCTCCCATCGACGCGATATCGTGTCAAGTCTGTCTGTTATCCGTCAAAGGTCAGTCAAGTTAAATCAAATCTCCCAAGCTTCCTCCGGGGCCGTGTTGTTCCCCGAGCCGTGCAACAATGCGGGGCCCGTCCCAGGCGCCAAGTCTTTCCGGCACAATTATCACCAAATGTTACTATTTTCACCAAACGACTCGGGCCTTCAGGCCACCAACACGAGTCTCTTAACACTTCACCAAATATCCAAACAAAACACTCGGACCGTGTCACAAAACGAGCGATTACAACCAAAAAACAAAACACGTTGTTCCACCGAACTCTGACGTGGTGTGAAAATTTATGACAAGCAAAAATGTGACAGCCAAGGGTCACCTTCAAAACCACAGGCTAAAAGGGCGTACACACGAGAGGCGTTTAAGGGGCGGGCAGCCGCTCGGCCCGAACAACGACCACCAGGGCTCATTAATAAACTCATATGCATATGTCTTACTCTTTTTAGAATGTCAGATCGCAAGATTATGTAGTGAAAATGTAGGTCTATCCGCAGACGGAGGAGCCGGAGGTGCCGCTGGCCCCGCCGGCGGTGCTCAGCCCGCAGCGCGGGATCTCGCTCGGCATCCACGCCATCGTGAGCCGGCTGACCGGCTCGGGCAGCACTGTGAGTATTCTGTCTGAATAATGTTTGAGAGAAAAGTGCTAGCGGTCGTTCGACGTCAAGATCCGCTGCACATTAGTGGCGGCCACTAGTGGACGCCACTAGCTGCGGACGCGTTCTGGCAGTTAGTGGCCGCGCCTGAGCTACAAGCTGCGGGTGTGGCAGCCACTAGTGACTGTGATATGCGGGCGCTCTAAATTCTTGATCCGATAGATGCAAACCCTAGCGCCCCAACTGGCGCGCAAAGTGTCCGACAACTCTAACTATATGTCGCTTGCAGGATGGTGTGCAGGAGAAGCGCGTACACCCGGTCCGGGCGGACATCGGGCGCGGGATGGACTCGTGCGTGGCGTGCGCGGCGCGCGGCGGCCACGCGCGCACCGTGCGCCGCCTGCTGCAGGCCGGGGCGCCCGCTCGGGCCCAGGCCGAGCCGCCCGAGGTAACACACTGTAGCCAGTGCACCCGGTGCGGGCGGACATCGGGCGCGGGATGGACTCGTGCGTGGCGTGCGCGGCGCGCGGCGGCCACGCGCGCACCGTGCGCCGCCTGCTGCAGGCCGGGGCGCCCGCTCGGGCCCAGGCCGAGCCGCCCGAGGTAACACACTGTAGCCAGTGCACCCGGTGCGGGCGGACATCGGGCGCGGGATGGACTCGTGCGTGGCGTGCGCGGCGCGCGGCGGCCACGCGCGCACCGTGCGCCGCCTGCTGCAGGCCGGGGCGCCCGCTCGGGCCCAGGCCGAGCCGCCCGAGGTAACACACTGTAGCCAGTGCACCCGGTGCGGGCGGACATCGGGCGCGGGATGGACTCGTGCGTGGCGTGCGCGGCGCGCGGCGGCCACGCGCGCACCGTGCGCCGCCTGCTGCAGGCCGGGGCGCCCGCTCGGGCCCAGGCCGAGCCGCCCGAGGTAACACACTGTAGCCAGTGCACCCGGTGCGGGCGGACATCGGGCGCGGGATGGACTCGTGCGTGGCGTGCGCGGCGCGCGGCGGCCACGCGCGCACCGTGCGCCGCCTGCTGCAGGCCGGGGCGCCCGCTCGGGCCCAGGCCGAGCCGCCCGAGGTAACACACTGTAGCCAGTGCACCCGGTGCGGGCGGACATCGGGCGCGGGATGGACTCGTGCGTGGCGTGCGCGGCGCGCGGCGGCCACGCGCGCACCGTGCGCCGCCTGCTGCAGGCCGGGGCGCCCGCTCGGGCCCAGGCCGAGCCGCCCGAGGTAACACACTGTAGCCAGTGCACCCGGTGCGGGCGGACATCGGGCGCGGGATGGACTCGTGCGTGGCGTGCGCGGCGCGCGGCGGCCACGCGCGCACCGTGCGCCGCCTGCTGCAGGCCGGGGCGCCCGCTCGGGCCCAGGCCGAGCCGCCCGAGGTAACACACTGTAGCCAGTGCACCCGGTGCGGGCGGACATCGGGCGCGGGATGGACTCGTGCGTGGCGTGCGCGGCGCGCGGCGGCCACGCGCGCACCGTGCGCCGCCTGCTGCAGGCCGGGGCGCCCGCTCGGGCCCAGGCCGAGCCGCCCGAGGTAACACACTGTAGCCAGTGCACCCGGTGCGGGCGGACATCGGGCGCGGGATGGACTCGTGCGTGGCGTGCGCGGCGCGCGGCGGCCACGCGCGCACCGTGCGCCGCCTGCTGCAGGCCGGGGTGCCCGCTCGGGCCCAGGCCGAGCCGCCCGAGGTAACACACTGTAGCCAGTGCACCCGGTGCGGGCGGACATCGGGCGCGGGATGGACTCGTGCGTGGCGTGCGCGGCGCGCGGCGGCCACGCGCGCACCGTGCGCCGCCTGCTGCAGGCCGGGGTGCCCGCTCGGGCCCAGGCCGAGCCGCCCGAGGTAACACACTGTAGCCAGTGCACCCGGTGCGGGCGGACATCGGGCGCGGGATGGACTCGTGCGTGGCGTGCGCGGCGCGCGGCGGCCACGCGCGCACCGTGCGCCGCCTGCTGCAGGCCGGGGCGCCCGCTCGGGCCCAGGCCGAGCCGCCCGAGGTAACACACTGTAGCCAGTGCACCCGGTGCGGGCGGACATCGGGCGCGGGATGGACTCGTGCGTGGCGTGCGCGGCGCGCGGCGGCCACGCGCGCACCGTGCGCCGCCTGCTGCAGGCCGGGGTGCCCGCTCGGGCCCAGGCCGAGCCGCCCGAGGTAACACACTGTAGCCAGTGCACCCGGTGCGGGCGGACATCGGGCGCGGGATGGACTCGTGCGTGGCGTGCGCGGCGCGCGGCGGCCACGCGCGCACCGTGCGCCGCCTGCTGCAGGCCGGGGCGCCCGCTCGGGCCCAGGCCGAGCCGCCCGAGGTAACACACTGTAGCCAGTGCACCCGGTGCGGGCGGACATCGGGCGCGGGATGGACTCGTGCGTGGCGTGCGCGGCGCGCGGCGGCCACGCGCGCACCGTGCGCCGCCTGCTGCAGGCCGGGGCGCCCGCTCGGGCCCAGGCCGAGCCGCCCGAGGTAACACACTGTAGCCAGTGCACCCGGTGCGGGCGGACATCGGGCGCGGGATGGACTCGTGCGTGGCGTGCGCGGCGCGCGGCGGCCACGCGCGCACCGTGCGCCGCCTGCTGCAGGCCGGGGTGCCCGCTCGGGCCCAGGCCGAGCCGCCCGAGGTAACACACTGTAGCCAGTGCACCCGGTGCGGGCGGACATCGGGCGCGGGATGGACTCGTGCGTGGCGTGCGCGGCGCGCGGCGGCCACGCGCGCACCGTGCGCCGCCTGCTGCAGGCCGGGGTGCCCGCTCGGGCCCAGGCCGAGCCGCCCGAGGTAACACACTGTAGCCAGTGCACCCGGTGCGGGCGGACATCGGGCGCGGGATGGACTCGTGCGTGGCGTGCGCGGCGCGCGGCGGCCACGCGCGCACCGTGCGCCGCCTGCTGCAGGCCGGGGTGCCCGCTCGGGCCCAGGCCGAGCCGCCCGAGGTAACACACTGTAGCCAGTGCACCCGGTGCGGGCGGACATCGGGCGCGAGATGGACTCGTGCGTGGCGTGCGCGGCGCGCGGCGGCCACGCGCGCACCGTGCGCCGCCTGCTGCAGGCCGGGGTGCTCGCTCGGGCCCAGGCCGAGCCGCCCGAGGTAACACACTGTAGCCAGAGTGCACCCGGTGCGGGCGGACATCGGGCGCGGAATGCGGGTGCGCCGCCTGGTGCAGACAAAATTGGGTATTGTGGATCTTATTTAACGTCATTTCCCAGCTTTCAATCGAACTGCATACGAAATTACCTCGCAATCGCTTCAGCAGTCTAAGCGTGAAATGTAACATTCCTATTAATGTTTGTATGAATGGCGGGGTTTCTTCTGACAACCTAGTTTGTTCCCAGAACGAGAGCACCGGCACGCGCGACTCCCGCCGCCGCTCGCGCAGCGCGTCCGCCGCGGGGGCGGTGTCGCCGTCGCCCTCGCTCACCCGCGCCAGCACTGACCGTCAGTATATAGTCACCAGCTATTCGTGCCACCAAAAATATTTGTATATCATTTAAGACCGTTTGTGTAAAAATATATATTTTTTTAAATTATATAGTACTATTTAATTATTTCGCAGGTGACGTACCATGGACGGCCTTGGCGGTGGCGGTACGCAACAAACACGTCCAAGTGGCGGACATGTTGCTGCGAGCCGGCGCGGACGACCCGCACGGACTCGCGCTGCGAGAGTGCCTCAAACACCGGCTAGTGGCTCTGCTCGCCGCCATCTTAGCGTCCCGAGTGAGTACAAGCGTCATTATACATCCAGCTTAGATATTGATACATTACATAGGCGGTAAATCAAATAAATAATACCTCACATCGCAGGTTATTGACTGTATTTGACGTCTGACCCTCACTTTGTATTAATTGTAATGTTGACAGGCGTACCCGGACCCTGAATACAAGATGAACAAAGCAGCGGTGTCAGCGAGGGTGCTCCAAGCCAAGGGGCGGGACTCCGCGCTCACGCACAACGCTTTCGTGCCGAAGACGCCGGTCATGGTGCACTGGCGGGCGCTGCACACGCAGGTCGACACTATACGGTCAGTGTACCCACACCACATCGCTCTACGCTACACCACATCACTCTACACTACACCACATCTCTCTACACCACAATACACCACATCACTATACACTTCACTGCATCCCTCTACACTACAATACACCACATCACTATACACTAAACCGCATCCCTCTACACCACATCACTCTTCACTACACCACATCCCACTACACCACATCACTCTACACTACACCACCTCCCTCTACACCACAATACACCACATCACTATACACTACACCGCATCCCTTTACACCACAATACACCACATCACTATACACTACACCGCATCCCACTATACCACATACACCACAATACACCACATCACTCTATATACACCACAATACACCACAATACACCACATCACTCTACACCACACTACACGACACAACATCACATCACTCTATCCTACACCACATCACTCTATTTTACACTACTATACACGACGGCTGTCTACACCACACCACACTAAACTATACTACAACACACCACACTACACCACATCACTCTACACTACACCATACTACACTATACAACAACACATCAAACTACACCACATCACTGTACACCACACTACGCCTTATCATTATCACATTACACTAACTGCACCACATCACTGTACATCACACTACACCTTATCACACTACACCACATCACAGTACACTATACCACACCACACCAAACTACACCACTCAACATCACTCTACACTACAACACTCTACAACTCACCACACCTCACTAAACGACACTACACTACACTACAACTGTTTGTTTATTTCAACAGCATGTCGTGGCTCAGCGCCGCAGCGCTGCGAGTGAACCCGCAAGTGACCGGGGACACGCTGGCGCTGCACGCGATCACTCGCCTGGAGCTCGCGCAGAATGAGCTGCGGTCGTTGCCCGCAGCGCTCTTCTCCTTGCTCAGTCTCAGGCAAGCCTATACTTATAATTAAGAGTCATAACTGCTTTTTAATTTGTAATATATTCGGAACTGAAAATTAAAAAAATAAGATTTTTATTTGTCAGCATAGGCTAAGGTCAATTAACTTTTTTTGTCGCAAGTAACGTCTTTTGGGACAATTTTTATACGGTTTTTTGTGGGTTTTAAGTAGTTTTTTCAATTTCGTTGACATTTTTTTATGCACCATCTTTTAAGCATGCTAGAAGTCAATGTGTAACAATTTTTCTAAGAAATTTGTAGGCTGATGACCTGGTAAAGGTCGCGGGTGTCAGCTGGATGTGGGTGGCGCACGACCGGTCATTGTGGCAGTCATTACGGGAGGCCTATGCCGCAGTGGACGTGTTTCGTGTATCCCGGCAAGGTCGCCATGTGGAGATATGTGGGGTCAGGTTCGAATGAAGAACACGTCGTTATGAGTCAAGAGGTTTATTACGACTAAACCTAGCTTAGATACATTGATCTGCCCACTACAAGTGATATGATGACGATGATGATGTGCAGATACCTGAACGTGGCCGCCAACAAGCTGGAGCGGCTGCCGCGCGGGAACGAGCCTCTTGAAGAGGAGGACCCGCGCCGCAAGCCGCCGAGTCTCGCGCCCGTCTACACCGCGCCGGTGCTGCAGGAGCTGTATCTGCAGGTCGGTTGTGTTCTACACTACACCTGTGTCTGAACTTTATTAACATTACTGTATGGTTCCTCGCCTAATGCGGGTGAACCTAACCGCCTCACGATGTCGTGGGTCGTATAGTGCCAGTGAGCTGGCCACAAAAGTGAGGTTAACGTACTGGAGTCCCGACGGCACGATATTAGCTTCAATTAAGTCTAGTATCCGTCAAGGTTCAGTCAAAGTCAAGTCAAGTCTCCCAAGCTGGTCTACGGGGCCGAAGAAGCGCCGTGGTGATCCGCGGGCTGGTGCCGTCGTCGCGGGCACAAAATGTTCGTCTGGCACAGTTTCACCAAATGTTCGACTCGGGCCTTCACACAGGCCTCCAAAACGAGTCTCCAAACACTTTTACCCAAATAACCTCGGACATTCGTTTAAAAAATGAGGGATATTTCCAAAGAACACGTTTTCCGCACGACGTGTTCACAAGTGAAAATTTATGACAGCACAAGTGTCACTGTCAAAACCAAAGAGGCGCCCACAGATAAGGGGCCTACAGACAAGGGTCGGACATACGTTCGGCCCGAACAATTACAATAAACCCAACTAAAATCTAGGAACGAGAGACATTGAAGCGCGCGCTATGCGTTCGTCTAGCCAGTCTGTACTTCTCTGTCGCGCCGCCAGCGCGGCGGACAAAGGGCCTTGAAATGCCGACTGATTTCGGTCGTGGAATTACGCCTGTATGTGTCAAGCCTTAGACTATGTGTTTATTTTGCCAGGACAACCGTCTGGAACAGCTACCGCCAGAGCTGTTCTCCCTCCCCGCACTCACGACACTGGACGTGAGCAACAACAAGCTGCGCACGCTGCCGTCCCGAGTGTGGGACGCACCCGCGCTGCGGGACCTCAACGCGGCGCTCAACCATCTGCGAGACCTGCCTGCTAGAGACACTGTAAGTACCGACACACCGTGAGCCCGAATAACCCGACAGACTTATACAGTGTATTCCTGACCATTCTTGTATACTATAAAGTGTTCTACAAAATTATCTGGATGTAGTTGTTGGCCGGTCATTGTGGCAATCTTTGGGGATGCCTATGACTAGCCGTGGACATCTTTCGGCTGATATGATGATGATTGTTATGGCATATATGAATGCTGGTGACTGTACGAATCATCAGTAACGTCCGAGTGTGTTGTCTGACTGTTGTCCCTGTGTGTTGTAGAGCGAGCCGCCGCCGTCGCCGCCGGAGTCGTCGCCGGCGCCGAGCGCGTCGCCCGCCGCCTCGCAGGCCTCCTTCAACTTCTCGCCCTCCGTGAGTTGCCTCTGTTCTTTATATTGCACATGGGTAGTGCTACCTAACTGCACCGTGGGAATTCTGAATTATACACTTTGCGCGCCGTTAGCGGGGAATCAGCCAGTTGGTTGGCACATGCGCTCACGGCCGGACGCTGTTTAGACGTATTGGGAGATTATCGTTCTGAAAGTCACAAAAATTGTATGTAACCTTTCTAAGTCTTGAACAGTTAAATCAAAAAAATGCTTACAACGAAAATCTTTTTGAACGAGTTTGGTCTTTAAGTTTTTAAGTTATCGCTGAAAAACGGATTTCCCTAAACAAAGGGACGTGTCCAAGTATACGTGCCGAGAGTTTCCTATGAAGATGGGATAGTTGTTAATGTTATGGAATTCTTCATTGTGTGTCCAGCAGCCAATGATGTAATATAAAATATACGTAGATATGTTATAAGCGGTCCAAAAGTGGCACATGGCAATTTTGGTCAAGTCACACAGTTTGCCATAGTTTTGCGTCGTCAATGGAAACGAATGCTGTCAGAATTTGGTGGACATTTTTAAACACGGAATTTCGTATAGACAATATATCTACCTATTTTTATATTACATCATTGCCAGCAGCAATAAAAGCTTGCGCCGAAAATGAAATATTTTACTTGAAACTTTTACGAAACTGTTAATTAATTTCTTAAAATGAACTTCTGACGTTGACAACGTGTATTGTTGAGAAAGTGGTTCCGCCGGCAGTCGGTGTCGAGTCGGCCGTCCGTGTCGAGCCAGCAGTCGGCGTCGAGCCGCGCGTCGGTCGACAGCGCCGAGGACGACACGACACCGGCCCTCGCCGACCGCAGCGGGCACGCCGTGTGAGTATACACATTACCACGTGCCACTTCTAAATAAATGGAAACTTTACAATTGGTGCCGTGACCAGGATACAGAGATCAGATTATCTGAAATTGTTCAGCTGGGTTAATATGTGTTCCTTTCCTGTTCATCTCATTCGTTAACATATCTGACGTGGTTCGTCTCTTTGTCTCTAAGTAAATTGTTTTAGTAACTAGTTTCTAGCGAGAGAGCTTATAGTCTGTTTAGGATTGCAATTTAATTTATTACTACTTTTCTTCTTCTTCTTCCTGCTAGACCTTGTCTCATTTATTTGCGGTCGGCCTTCCTTGTCCGTAATTTCCATCTAGCACGGTCCTGTGCTACGTCTTTATTTAAATGAGACTCTTTTAGGTCCTTTTCGACCGTCGTCAACCAGGTAGTAGGTGGTCTTCCACGTTTTCGTTTCGTGGTAGGCAAGTCGAGGGCAAGCTTCACCAAGTGGTCATCTGAACGTCTTTGGATGTGGCCATACCACCTTAGGCGTTTCTCTTTGACTTTATCAATAACCGAGGCAACCTTGAAACTTCCTCTTACGTACTCATTTCGAATTTTGTCCAGTAGCGTCACCCCAGCTGACCAGCGTAGCATGCGCATTTCTGTGGTGTGCAGCTTGTTTAGTTGCTGCTTGTTGGTCGCCCAACACTCTGACCTATTTATTACTACTTTTGTTTAACAATATAATTGAATGTACCTATTCATCATTTAATTTTGTTGAAGTAAAAATATCGTGAGAAATTAGTTTAATCAAAAAATTCAGTGGACTTACCGAGTATACTCTTAGCCTAATGTCTCTATTTAAATTAGTGTGTTATGTAACGTAGATGTAAACTTGTTTGCTGTGCCCGTTTGGTGTCCATGTTATTACTTGTGTGTGTCTACAACAAGTGTCTAGTTTAGTTTGGTAGGGCCGTCACAGAGTGACAACAAGCTGATAATGTTGTGTCTGTAGATGCTCGGAGGCGGTGCGCGCGCACCCGTGGCGCGCCGAGCCCCGCGCGGAGCCCGGCACCGGCGACTGCGCGCTCGCGTCGCTCAACTTGTCGCACAACCAGTTCACCTGCGTGCCCGCCGCGCTCGCCTGCCTCGCGCCGCGCCTCACCTCGCTCAACATGGCTTACAACTCGCTCAGGTAACACCGCCGCGTCGCTCAACTTGTCGCACAACCAGTTCACCTGCGTGCCCGCCGCGCTCGCCTGCCTCGCGCCGCGCCTCACCTCGCTCAACATGGCTTACAACTCGCTCAGGTAACACCGCCGCGTCGCTCAACTTGTCGCACAACCAGTTCACCTGCGTGCCCGCCGCGCTCGCCTGCCTCGCGCCGCGCCTCACCTCGCTCAACATGGCTTACAACTCGCTCAGGTAACACCGCCGCGTCGCTCAACTTGTCGCACAACCAGTTCACCTGCGTGCCCGCCGCGCTCGCCTGCCTCGCGCCGCGCCTCACCTCGCTCAACATGGCTTACAACTCGCTCAGGTAACACCGCCGCGTCGCTCAACTTGTCGCACAACCAGTTCACCTGCGTGCCCGCCGCGCTCGCCTGCCTCGCGCCGCGCCTCACCTCGCTCAACATGGCTTACAACTCGCTCAGGTAACACCGCCGCGTCGCTCAACTTGTCGCACAACCAGTTCACCTGCGTGCCCGCCGCGCTCGCCTGCCTCGCGCCGCGCCTCACCTCGCTCAACATGGCTTACAACTCGCTCAGGTAACACCGCCGCGTCGCTCAACTTGTCGCACAACCAGTTCACCTGCGTGCCCGCCGCGCTCGCCTGCCTCGCGCCGCGCCTCACCTCGCTCAACATGGCTTACAACTCGCTCAGGTAACACCGCCGCGTCGCTCAACTTGTCGCACAACCAGTTCACCTGCGTGCCCGCCGCGCTCGCCTGCCTCGCGCCGCGCCTCACCTCGCTCAACATGGCTTACAACTCGCTCAGGTAACACCGCCGCGTCGCTCAACTTGTCGCACAACCAGTTCACCTGCGTGCCCGCCGCGCTCGCCTGCCTCGCGCCGCGCCTCACCTCGCTCAACATGGCTTACAACTCGCTCAGGTAACACCGCCGCGTCGCTCAACTTGTCGCACAACCAGTTCACCTGCGTGCCCGCCGCGCTCGCCTGCCTCGCGCCGCGCCTCACCTCGCTCAACATGGCTTACAACTCGCTCAGGTAACACCGCCGCGTCGCTCAACTTGTCGCACAACCAGTTCACCTGCGTGCCCGCCGCGCTCGCCTGCCTCGCGCCGCGCCTCACCTCGCTCAACATGGCTTACAACTCGCTCAGGTAACACCGCCGCGTCGCTCAACTTGTCGCACAACCAGTTCACCTGCGTGCCCGCCGCGCTCGCCTGCCTCGCGCCGCGCCTCACCTCGCTCAACATGGCTTACAACTCGCTCAGGTAACACCGCCGCGTCGCTCAACTTGTCGCACAACCAGTTCACCTGCGTGCCCGCCGCGCTCGCCTGCCTCGCGCCGCGCCTCACCTCGCTCAACATGGCTTACAACTCGCTCAGGTAACACCGCCGCGTCGCTCAACTTGTCGCACATGGCTTATAACTCGCTTAGGTAGTACACTCACTTCCATGAGACCCCACGCGGTTATTGGCTAACTAACCATCTGTGCTGTGACACTGAAGAATCTTCGATAGAGTCCTCTTTCTTTTTCAACCGACGAAAAAAACGGAGGTTCTCAAGTCGACACGTGTATATACAGGTTGTCCGGTAAATAATGGACAACCTTCTAACCACGAATAGGGCACCTTAGACTGGTCCAGAAAATCGACTTTGAGGTTTAGTAAAAGTCCCCTGGTTCTCAAGATATTCGCACTTTTCGAAGAGCGAATTGTACCAAAACAAGGTGTTTAAAAGTGAACATTTATAGCAACATCTTTATTTGTAAAGATGTAAATGGCTAATTTAGTTTTCAATATTGATCAGCTAGATTACTTTTCAATCTGTTTTCATCGAGTATCTAGATCCTAACTAATAAAAATTGTCGTTTTAGGTCGATGTCGTACGTGACGTCGTACCCGACGAACCTGCGACAGCTGGATCTCAGCCATAACGAGATCACTTGCTGGCCGAGCCTGCCCCAGGTACGTGAGACGATATGTGAGGTACAGAGCTAAAGCCCGCTCCACATTCTCGACAAAACTACGCGAGACTGGTTTCGCCGGAATATTTGCCGAGACCGGGCGAAACCGAGAGCGGCTCTCTACATTCTCGCCTTGCGCAGTTGTAATTGGACTTTCATACACTTTTATATAGCGCAGCGAGAATGTGGAGAAGTTTCGCGCAAACACGAAACTTCACGAGAGCTCTTTGATGTTTTGCTATTTTACCGACACGAAACGGAGACTACACGAGTATACGCAAAACAATACGAACATAGACGAATACTCACTCCACACTCTCGTATTCGGCAAATCTCGTGTAGTTTTGTCGAGAATGTGGAGCGGGCTTAAGTGAAGAGTTAAAAATAGTTTAAAATATGAATAGCTGTTTGAAACTAAGAGAGGTTAAGGCGCTGTATGCAGCTGCGCATCGAAAAAGTGCCTTTTCCAAACCGATTATTAGTATACTTGTACTATGGCTAGAAATCCAAATTTTTGATATGTATATCTTCAGTTCATTGGCTATGTTCGTGCTTCGTAAAATCACGATTGCTTACAAAAACCTCGATAGATTTTGCCTTTCAAAACAGTGCTTTTTTACCACCAAACTCGAAATATCTCAAAAGTTATTTAGAACATTACAATGAAATGTTGTGATAGGTAGCTTTTTGGTAGATCTTTCTACCGGCTTCTTAGAATTTCAATATGTTTGATAATTCAATACATTTGGTCATTTGTCTGAAAAACCGGGTGTCCGCGTCGTGTACGCGCGGTGGCGAGTACAATTTAGTACGCCCGTGGCCACTGCCGACGACGGACCTGTGAATGTTTACCTGGCACGCAAATACGCCTTTTTGCAGCAATTATTTCGAGTTATCAAGGTAAATAAAAATACTTAAAGGAATAGGAAACGCTAATACATGCTGGAGAACACATTCGAAATGATAGAATAACAAATATAAGGTATGCGATATTTACTACATTAAAGCGTTTCTACATCCGCACCTAAAACGTATTAATAGGTAGCTGGAGCATATTGACAAGATGTCAATAAAAATCTTGACGAGAGTCTTTGACCAGTGTGTGTTGCCAGTGATGACATATGGAACGGAAACGTGGTCGCTTACTATAGGCCTCATAAGAAGGCTCAAAGTCACTCAAATGGCGATGGAGTGGGCTATGCTGGGAGTTTCTCTGCGCGATCGCATCAGAAATGAGGTTATCCGCAGCAGAACCACGGTAACCGATATAGCCCTCCGAAACGCTAAACTTAAGCATTTACATTGCACGTAGAACCGATGGCCGTTGGGGCGGAAAGGTTCTCGAGTGGCAACCACGTACCGGAAAGCGCGGCGTGGTTAGGCCCCCCACAAGGTGGACTAATGACCTGGTAAAGGTCGCGGGAGTCCGCTGGATGCGGGTGGCGCAGGACCGGCTATTGTGGCACTCTTTGGGGGAGGCCTATGTCCAGCAGTGGACGTCTTTCGGCTGATATGATGATACATACGCTCGAAAAACATAAACTTCCTTCTGAGGCAGTCGGGTACAAAGTACTACAGGGTGTTCCCCTAAAACATATGCAAAACTTTGCCAGCTGTTTGTGCACATGATACCCATCACAAAACACTAAAGTATGCCGTTTCACATCTCGCACTCACTCTGCCACCGCTGCTTCTCCAAATTACTACCAAGAAAGCCTCCCCCGCCACGCCCCTTTAAAAATAAGCCCACTAAAGCAAATAAATGTGACGTTATCTAAGTGAACATACCTTTTGTCGGTATAGAGTTATTGATATGACTCACTCACTCACTCACTCATCAACGCACAGCCGAAACTACTAAGACTAGAGAGTTAACATTTTCACCAGAACTACCTTTTACAACGTAGGCAACGCTAAGAAGGATTTTTGGAAATTCCACCCCTAAAGGGGGTAAATAGGGGTGCAAAGTTTGTATGGGGGAACTTTATTTTTAGAGCTAGATACTTAAATTTTTGCATAAAGATTACTTATTAGAATACAAATTAAGTACTTTCAATTCAATTAAATTTATTTTGTTAAACATAGGTTACAACTTTTACAAGTATTGTTGGTATACACACAAGGCCCCCCAGTAAATCTTTCCTGACAAATTGGCTCATGCAACTAGATTACCACGAAACTGAACTGCTGCTAGTCGTGACAAAATAAGTATTGTTACAGTAATAAATTATAAATATATTATAACCCTTACTATATATGTATATATAACCACCTTAACACTCTCTCTCTCTCTCACTCTCTCTCTCACACACACACACACAAACACACACACACACACACACACACACACATAATGTAAACAAAATGTTAAACAAAATTGTAAGGAATATTAAAATAAGCAAAGTTGATGTAACTAAGATACTGCATGCTCTGTACCACTTTATAATAAGTACCTAAAACTAACTATACTTGTATAAAAACTTTGATACGAAACTGAGTCCTGTAACACAGGGTTTCCTAGCTCAGGACGCAGGGTCGTGATTAGCATATTGTGTATCTTTTTTTTTGTCCAATAAACTTTTTTCATTTTCATTTTCATACAAAATATAAGACTTCTGTGCATTACCCACAATGTAGGTTTACAAAATATTTCAGCCAGCTAATATATTTATAAAAATTAAAAAAAAATGTAAATACAGTGATTGGTGTTAAATACTTCAAACACATGTCAAAAACTCTCAAAAAATACTATAACTAAAGAATATTATAACTAAGGAATGTCTGGAATGGAACCATGTTATGTCATAGGGTCGTTTAAGTAATCTTTAATGGTATAATAACACTTTTCAATCAAATATTGATCTATTGATTGAAATGATTGATCCAATAATGTCATGGAAAGATCACATAGATACATTATGCAGTAAGTTAGCAAGAGGGATCTATGCTCTAAGACATTTTAGACCACTTGTGTCAGAAAGTTGCTTAAAAGAGCTGTTTTATGCGTACATATACTCTCAACTTTCATACGGGATAATGCTTTGGGGCAACAGTACGGATTATGAGCGCATCCTAAAGATCCAGAAACGTGCAATTAGAGTACTTGCGTATGCAAAGTACAGATACACGTGTCGCAAACATTTAAGAAAACTTAGTATCTTAACATCAGTTTCAACTTATATATTGGAAGTTTTGATGTATGTTAAACGTTATCCAAATGAATTTCAAAGGAGAGGTGAAAATAGTTCGAGATCAATGAGAAATGCGAATAACTTAAA
This sequence comes from Epinotia brunnichana, assembly GCA_963854355.1. Lineage (NCBI taxonomy): Eukaryota > Metazoa > Arthropoda > Insecta > Lepidoptera > Tortricidae > Epinotia > Epinotia brunnichana. The sequence goes on along the minus strand of OY977958.1, from coordinate 21,609,376 downwards.
AAGAAGCGGGTTGTGTCCGAGATACAACCGTTAATTAAGTTTAAGTGGATACTTCTTTGTTGGCTGTCCCCGTAAAATATATATCTGCATTAATTCACTAAAATCTGTATAAGCACAGATAAATCGGTATATATAGCAACATTGACTGACGTAGCTCGTTTGACTCGCGAGGCATTGAAAATGGCGGTCATTTCAGCATAGTTTTCATGCCCGTCACATAAACTAAATAACATTTTGTGATTAACAACTAATGGCAAATAAAGAAGGATTAAAACATGTAACAAACAATTATTTGAAATCAGATTAGGCTTCTCTACAAAAAGTTATTCCGGAAGTCACGTGATACATTTTGAACTGTACCCCTATACAAGAACGCGAGCAAAGAAGTATCCACTTCAAAACAACCTCGCCCAGACTTAGAATAGGCACAAAACTTCCGAACTTAATAGGACAAAGACTTTTTAACCGGCTACCTTCAAACCTTAAAACCATAACGAACGACAACTCTTTTCGCTTCCATGTAAAACAACTATTGCTTGAAAAAACACTGTATAGTTTACAAGAATTTCTTTCAAATTACTAAATAACAAGATTTTAAAAGCTTGACGTTAATATTTGTATTATGTTTTCTTTCTCTATTTTATGTAATAGCATTATGCTATGAGTATGAGTATTATTAAACTATTTACAAATAATAACAATTCTGTACACATCTATACACATCTATTGTATTTTATTGTAACTGACAAGTCATAATTTTAACACATTTTTATCTGTATATTCATTGTACTATGATTTCAATTGTAAAATTATGATAATAAACAAATCTGAATCTGAAGTAAATTGTCTTTTAAATTTATTAATATCCAGTGTTTAATTCGGTCTGGAATTTCCCAAGATTCCACCTCTGATTAGCGCTGTGTTGTTGCTACCCTGCAAAGTTTTCAATTTTTGTTTGTATTATTTACGTGTCGGAAATCTGCGGCCTTCTGAAACGTTACTGAACATGCTTGAATTGGCCTTGACAAAAATACCTACTTCTAGGATATACAGTTCTTCTAGTTTGTATGGAGAGCAAGACATTTTTAAAGTAAGGGATTTGTAACTTCGGTTTTTTAATTATTAATCACTTAAGAAGGTTAAAAGGGGGTTCGAATTATGTATAGAGAGCAAGACATTTTTAAAGTTAGAAATGTGTAACTTTGGTTTCAGACTATTTACTATGAGAGTTCAAAGAGGGTTCTAAGTTTGTATAGAGAGCAAGACATTTTGAAATAAAGAGAGATTTGTTTCTTCGGTTTTAGACTGTTTACTAAAAGACTAGGTACAGTCAGCGTCATATAGTTAGTAGCAGCCAAAGTAGCCAAATATATCGTAACACATCCTTACACCTATAGTAATAAAGACGTGTTGCGATATATTTGGTTACCTACGCTGCTACTAACTATCTGATGCTGACTGTACAAAACTAATTTCAATGTTTTTTTTTTATTAAACAAACATTTAGACGATAACATGTTATACGTGGACGAAGTCGCGTGCAACAGCTAGTTTATATATATATATTTATTTAAGCTTTATTTATTCCATATTGTTTGTGTTAGTACATATTTACTGAATCTAAAAGATTTATGCCATTTTTTCTTTCTTATATGGACCCTATTCGGGTAAAAGCCATATATCGCCAGATATTAGGAGAAAAGAAGGGCACTGGAAGCAACAAACTGGTCAGGGCCGAAAGGCAAAAGAAGGAAAGGTAGACGACGAAGACGTTGGACCAATGACATAACTGAGGTCGCCGGACCTAGCTGGATGCAGTTGGCTAAAGACCGAGAAAAATGGCATGAGATCGAGGAGGCTTTTACCTAAATTTACATTTGCTTCAAAAAAAGACAATTAAAGCTTAATTTAAATTTATATAATTACTTCCGGTTGGAAAATTAGTTGGATTCTTGTGTAAAGCATCTTAGAATAACGATTAAAAATGAAATATACAAAAAAACGCCATTATAAATTAATGATTTTCGAAACCGTATTTTGCCTGGAGTATAGAGCCAAGTATAAGTCCAATCTTGTTGGCTTGTTGAGAGTATCAAGGTCCATCGCGGTGTGGCCGCTGGTTGAGGTAGCATGGTAGGCAGCACGCGCCGCGCGAGCGCAGTGAAATAACACGTTTAGGTATTTAAGAGACAAATTGAATTTGTTATTTTTATATGATGTTTGGTCAAATTACATTTTTTAATAGACATAGTCATGTACTGAAGAACTTGCTGGTCTTAAAATAACCACCCTGTATAATAAATAATAAAATGCTCTTCTGACTAACAGTGGTCTAATTATCCAGTTTTTGATCAGTCAGTCATACTTATGTAACAAAGGTAATAATTATGGTAATAATACTCCTTGCATTTCATTAAATTGTCAAAAGGGCCTCTACGTGTTGGCTCAGTTGGTACTTTGTAGGTACCTAGCCCCACGCATGCCTCCCAAAGGTCCGGGACATCATTGTCCCGTGAGCGGGAAAGACATACATGGTAAAAATATAATTTGCCAGGAGATAAATAGATGAACATAGCTATTTGTTTATTATTTTTGATGGTTTTTTTAAGCGGGCGTTAACCGGCGCTATAACTTTACCTAGAAGTAATCGATTTTATTTCGGTCTAGAAAACCTGTAATATATTAGTACAATCCATAATTGGTGACGTTCACCCTTAGGAAGTGAAGATGTACTATTATTTTATCAGTTCTACGTATTTGGGAAACGGAAGCACCCACATAGGAACTGGGAAAACGATAGGTGGATTGATGATGAAGAAATCTGTACTAACATATCTTTGGAAAGTAAGTGTCCATAATTGATGTCATCATACTACGATGTACTTAAGAACTGTAACTACCTATTATTCCTTATTTTCTTAAAAAAAATAGTTTAATTAAATAAATAAACAATAAATATTTGGGGACAATCTTACACAAATCAACCAAGATTTGAAAAATAAAACAATTATTCAAGAAGACAAACATTTGATCGTATGATCCGCAAAAACGAGCCGAATACGGATGCCAACAGAATAAGGCCGTTAGCGGGGTGCGCGGGACGCGCGTCTCCCGCTCCGTCTGCCTCACCTCCGCAAATACCTAAATATCGTCTAATAAGAGCGCCTTAAACACGGACGGCGACTTTTCATTGCGCAACTAACGCTATACAACGTGTTCCCGGGAATTTCCGTTAATTGCAAGGTTTAGATCAAATAAAGTTAATTTCCCCAAGAGAGTAATGTTTAATTTAATCAGTTTTGCATATTTAACCAGTGTAAATGGTTCTTAACTGTGACATTATGACGTCACAGTTAAGAGCCTTTAAAGTTTGTAAGACTCCTATACACTACAAGATGGTTTACAAAGTGAGTCCGGTCGATATTACATTTTTTTACATTCATATTTTTTTATATCATGTGTTTCAAGGCCCTTGCAACAGTCGCCATCACATACATCGGAGCAAACAAGCAGCTCACAAACATCGGAACACGCCTCTATTTTCAAGGCATTAGGGTGCATGTGCCGATATTTTTGAACACCTATAGTGTACAATATCCGTAAATGCTACATTAAATTATTTTGTAAAAAAAAAATTTTTTCCCAAAAAAGGCTTGTGCACAAATCACGCGAGGTTTTTTCGGCTACTTTGTACAAGTGTATAGCGACTCGCGCGTTTTTGTAAAAAGTCGCCATGTATGACCGCTCGAAATGTTATTACCGGCTTAATGGATTTTGACATACAAGTATGGGGTGTAGTTGAATTTCTCTTAATCTTGGGACTAACATGTGTGTAATATTTGTAAAAAAAAAGTAGTAAGTAAAGTATAGTAGTAGATACTTGTTCATAATGTTATTTTGTTCCTATAAATACATATTTGGATTTTGCATAGAACTTGGCACTCATTTAAATCTCCATTCTTTTTGCGGCGAAGCCCACAGCCAAGCATAATTTTTGTATTGAACTTGGCTCTTCTTTTTTACATTTATGTTTTTGTTGGGATATCATTACTTTTTGTAAAGAAAACTAGGCAGGTATTGAGATTTACGTCTGTTCTGTGCATATAAAGTTGGCCGGTTGTTTAGCGCGTATTACAAGCAGATATTTGAAACTATCCCAATATATGTATTATTATATTTCCTATATAACAGAAATATAAAAATAAAGTTAAGTCAAAAAATAAGTGGTGTCCTTATTTTTTGATATATTGGGATAGTTTCAAATATCTGCTTGTAACGGTTCCAACGCTACAATTAAAAAAAAATTGTATGGGGACCTCCCCTATTTTTTAACTTTTTTTATTTTTAGATTTTTTCCTACGCTTACACACAATTACCGAGTTGGATTCCAAATTTCATCTTTCTAGGTCATCTGGTAGTAGGTTAGGTTTAGGTACTATATGTCAGTCAGTCAGTGCTAAAATTTACGACTTTTTGACCTTCATATCTTTATAACCGTTTAAGCTAGCTTCATGAAATTTGGGCTTCTAGATGTCCTTATAAATATAATTAAAAACACGTAGTTTTATGTGTTTACGTTAAAGAGTTTTTGAGTTATAGAAGGGTCAAAAGTGGTACCAAGTGGTTCGTGTAATATTACACTTGGCGCTGGCTAGCCAGTTATTTTGCTTGAACTTGGCTTGACACGATGCCGCGTGTCTAGATCTCAATTTTACTTTTAATGAAACAGGAATTAGAGTTTTGTACTGCAAAATGGTAATATTTTAAGTAGTTCGTGTTAATCGCACTCGCAGGCGGCCAAGATACAGGCTCAGCCTAGTTTGGCGTCTGACGGATATAACGTTTATAATTTAAGTGTGTTTTTGTTAAATAAATAAATTTAATTTTTTAATTTAATTTAATGTCCTAAAATTAAGTAAATTTCATTTGATACAATAATAATAAACTATCTCAATTGCTTGCATTTACTATATTCATTTTGAGCACTAGGACCGCTTAGCAACTTCTGCTACTGAGTGTACTAGTTTGTTTGACCCGTAACGAAGTAAGTAAGCCTTCGCTTGGTTATAGGTGGAGAGTTTCGGTTCGTCTGTGGGCGACCCCCTCGCGTGCTACTGCCGCACAGGCGGGGGCGGCGGGGGCGGGGGACGCCCCCGCGCGCGCCCCCGCTCGGGCGGCGGCGTGCGCGCGCAGCTGTTGCACTGCGCGTGCGCGGCCAGGAGTCATCTGAGACTAGACTCGCTCAGGACTTTGGTAAGTAGACCCGCTTAACTAAGAAGACTTCTCGTGACTTTTTTTACAAGCTTTTTATTAACTTGCAATGTATGTAAGTATGTACATATGTAATTTATTCGGGTGGAATCTTGCAACTCAATTTTGAAGCAGATATCTTCAACCGATTGAGCTGTAATTTTGGGAAAAGGTATAGTTTGGGTGACAATTCAATATTTTTGTACCATCGAGCTGATCTGATGATGGAGACAGAAGGTGGTCATGGGAATTTTGTACTTAACCGACGTAGCCACGTTGAGTTTGGGCTCGTTAGAATCGTCTCGATGAGTAGTTGATGACGGTATACAAAAACGTACAGTCGGCAATAAAAGCTTCTACCAAAAATTTAATTTTTGACAGAAACATATTATATTCAGCTGCCGCTTTAAAACCCGGAAGCCGTTTACTACTTTATCCCTATAATTGTCGCAGGCACTAGTTTTTAGGGTTCCGTACTCAAAGAGTAAAACGGGACCCTACTACTAAAACTCCGCTGTCACCAGGCTGTATCTCACTGATACCGTGATAGTTCCAGTTGAATTTTCACAGATGATGTATTTCTGTTGCCGCTATAACAGCAAATACTAAAAACAGAATAAAATAAATATTTTTATTGATAATGGTACGGAACCCTTCGTGCGCGAGTCCGACTCGCACTTGGCCGGTTTTTGCTACTAATCTTGTAACCGAGTGGGACGAGCCCGTTTGAAGCGATAAAACAATAGGGAACATTACGTAAAACTCTTCGCAGGTGGCGACACTAGCAGCGTTGACATTGTATCTCGTTCCCACTTGCGGTATTGTCTATGCAAGCATCCTTGTCACTCATTTGACAATCAATTGTGCAAGTGTGTGTGAATCCATATATTCCTATACTTGTTTACTATTAGTGGTAGTGCTGCCTCTGGCGGCAGAACATTGCAGTAATGTTCCCTATTGCTATTACAGACAGTAGGGGGCAATGCATTTTATTCATTTTAGACATCAAGTTTCATAGTAACATTTACTACTTAAGACCTACACAATCGATACTCGTATCTAGGAAATAAGTTAGATTTATTTAGTATTATTATTTACTAACACTAATCGTAAGTCTTCATTAACAAAATATGGATTATATCTGAAATAAAGATTTAAATTAAATTAAATAGAAATAGTGTCAGTTTTATTTTTCAAAACGTCCGGGTTCGATTCCCGAGCTGAGTACAATTTTTTTTTTAAATGTGTGAATGCAGTTTTTCTTGTTACTAAAATCGATGACATGCTTCCTAAGAAGAGATCTTCGTATGTCTTATAGTTTCAGACTTTTCCATACTGACCGATCTAAACGTGCCAACCTGTATACTAACACACCCTGTATCCCAATTGCAGGTTTTTTTACAAGCTTTATATTAACTTGCATTGTTCGTATGTATGTAAATATGTAAGTATGTAAGTGGTCCGTCAAAATTTGAAATCCATTTTTCAGTTCTTTCTGTTATCCAATTGAGCTGAAATTTTGCAAGCATATGTATATCGCATGACAATGCAATATTATGATGACTTGGAGCTGATCTGATGCTGGAGCTGGAAGGTGGCCATAGGAACTCCGCAATAAAACGACACAACCCCATCGAGTTTGGGCTCGTTAGAATCGTCTCAATGAGTTGATGATGGTATGCAGAAAAGTACAGTCGGCAGTAAAGGCTTGTACCAAAAATGAAATTTTTGACAGAAACTTTTTTTTTAATTTGTACAGATCCTGGCAAACAACATGCTCGACCGCATACAACTGACCACCGACGATGACGGCAACGTGCCAGAGCGGGACGGCGATATCGACGAGGATGATGAGTGGGTCAGTGATATAATGTCGCCAAAAAAAAAAAAAAAATCTTGCTATGCGGTTCCGTTAGCCTGGAGTCATCATGACAGAGTTTCTTGGAAAAAATTAAACAACATTGACTTAAAAGAAGATGAATGAAAAATGATGATGCATGCTTAGAATAAATGTGGTTAAATTGTATGTAAAACCTAAAGGTGGATTTAAACCCATAAAATCGTAGTTTTATAAAGTGACAACTAGTAACATAATAATTGTGCTTTAAAAACAAAGTTTTAACCGACTTCAAATCAGTAGCCAAATTGCTTCAAGTTTGCCTAGAGTTCCCTCGATTTCTCCAGGATCCCATCATCAGAACTGGATTTTGGTGACAACGGGACCAATCTGGAAGAATATGCTTGCAAAGAAAGAATTCTTTTTTCAAATCGGTTCATAAATTACCGAGTTATCGCGTACATACACACATAAAAAAAATACAAACGAATTGAGAACCTCCTCCTTTTTTGAAGTGAGTTAAAAAGTAGATTCACCCTCATATAAATTTCGTCCTAACAAGATTTAATGTTTGTTCAGAACTCGATGGCGGGGCTCCGCTCCCGGCTAGTGTTCCCGCTGCTCTCGATGCTGGACGTGTCCTGCAACATACTCCGAGCGGTGCCGCCCCTCATACACGCACTCACCAATCTGTCCGTGCTCAATATCAGTGGGAACAAAGGTAAGGCTATGGACGAATATCTCAAAGGTAAGTGATGTATTGTGATTGGGGTGGCATTTACAATTTGGTACGGTGCCCAGAATACTACTTGGAGCTTTTTTGCCAACAGGCGGTTACCGTAACTTCTAATTAGCGTCCATAAACCTGGAGTTTGCTAGTTTCCATAAGCTACGTTGCTGACCCTTTAAAAGCCTCTATACTCCTTGTTGAAGAACCCCATACTGTAGACCTTGGGAAAAATCACAGCACACTGTTAATGTCATTCTTAAAACCATAAGCTCCCCATGTAAGAGTGGGACTAACTACTATAATCTAAAGGCAAGCAGTAGTCCAGTATTGGGGTAGTGTTTACAATTTGGTGCCGGGACCAGGATAACTTTTTACAAGCTTTTATTCAGTTTCACTTGTCCCGTCTATAATCAAATCATGCAAGTTAAATTTGTCCCCCTTCGCGGTTGCCGATCGAGCTGAAATTTTGCATGGATGTGTATATCGCATGACAATGCAATATTATGATGACATGAAGCTGATCTGATGCTGAAGCTGGAAGGTGGCCATCGAAACTCCGCAATAAAACGACACAACCCCATCGAGTTTGGGCTTGTAAGAATCGTCTCAATGAGTAGTTTATGATGGTTTACAGAAAAGTACAGTCGGCAGTAAAAGGTTGTACTAAAAATGATTTTTTGACAGAAACTTATTTCAAATAAAGCTGCAAATGCCACTGCTACGCCACAAAACGGTTCCGGTGCACCGATACTCATTGATCCACTGAAGCGAGTCCTCTTGTACATTTTGTATAGCATCGGCGCACACGGAGCGTTTAGTAGCCGCGTGTGAGCCACAAGCTGCGGCAGTGGCTCGCGCGAGCCACTAGTGGCTGTGATGTGCGGGCGGTCTTACGCGGTGCCCTACGTTGCCGTTGGCGAAATCCTTGCGAATGCGAAGCGGCGGTGCGGAAAGAACAAACAGTCGATAGCAATAGGGGTGTAGACTCTCAATTTATTATTACTTCAAAAGAAAGAAGGCAAACAAATATGCCTAATGACGAAAATCCCATTCGAATATCTCAAAAAATTACTAAGCTGCAACCGTTTCAATGTTGCCTGTTAGAGAGAAAACGCTACGGGATCGTGACGTCACGAAGGTGCGTTTTGCGGAAAAGGGACAGAACATACCCCTTCTTAAAACTTTGGACGCTTATAACTTTGTGATTATTTAACCTCTTGCGTTGATTTTTTCCCCATTTGACTACATTTTTAATCTTTTTTCGAGAAAATGGAACATTATTGATTATTTTATTTAGTGTCTACACCCCTATTGAAGTGTACTACGTGACCAATACGGGCGCGAAGCAAGATATTTATTCATAAAAGTCAATGTTTTACAAGTCAGGTATGTACATAATAAGTAGTAGTATTATTTATTAATTACATCGGATGTCAAATAAGGTCGCATATAGCTTTATATGTCTGAGTGATACAGGAAGTTTCAATTCAAAAATATTAGTTACTATATAGTGATGCCTTAACTGTAAGGTTATGTAGGTGCTCCTAATACTTAGGGCCAGTGCACGTCTCAACAAATTCGTCAACGCTGTAGCATGATATGTTGTTTAACATAGTTTTAAGTTTGTTGTCGAACATTTTTTCAGTTTTTGATAGTTTTATCTCCTCTGGTAGCAAGTTATACAATTTTGCGCCTAAGACCCCAAGTGACTTCTGGGTCTTTGCGAGCCTGCACCGCGGGATAAATAAGCGGTTGTTCCAACGAGCCGACGAATGGGTAGCGTATTGGTCCACGTTGACTCTAACATACTTGCAAGCGGTTAATATGTAAACACTGGGAAGGGTAAGTATCTTAAGCTCCTTAAATAGATTTTTAGCAGGATGGTCGTATGACTTTCCGCTAATGATACGAATAGCACGTTTTTGTAATTTATTAAGCGAAGCGGACACGATCAGTTGGTTTGATATTTTCGCGCCTGCGAGCAACACGGCCTTCCTAGCGGAAGGGAGTCGCCTTAGCTATGAATATTACAGTCAAATAAAGGATGACTCACGCTAGAACGGGCCGTGCGTTTTCAAAGCAAAACGTCGGCGTTTTTGCGCGGCGGAGCCATACGCAAGCCCGGCCGAGCCACGGCCGAGGCTCGGAAGCGGCTCCTTGTCGGCTCGGCCCGGCCGTGGCTCGGCCGGGCTTGCGTATCGCTCGGCCGCGCAAAAACGCCGACGTTTTTCTCAGAAAATGGCCCGGGCTGGACACGGCCCGTTCTAGCGTGAGTCATCCTTAATTCTGTCATTTCTTGCGGGGCCGGGGGGAGAAATTTGATGTAATGATGACACTAATACATCAAAAATAACACAATATACACGGAAAAAACTTGCACACCTTCATACATTTTTGTGTACGAACCACGCATGGGCTTGTACTTCAACAGACGGGAAATAGTGCGAATGCCTACTCCCTTCCGTGTTGCTCGAAGTTTCTGGGACGCGGCGGGGTGAACCGCGCCGCGCATACGTAGCACAAGGCCGCCGCGTCGCACCGCATCGCATCGCATTCGCGCGTCGCCGCATCAGATCGCTTCGCAATTCTGTTCGCTTTGATTCGCCTACGTAGGACACAGCCTTAAGGTTGCATTGATAAACAACGCTTAAATAAATAAGTGAAAAAATTACATGTTACGCATCTGACTGATATATCGCTCTCTACTCGACCTTGAACATACCAGAATTCAATTTATTGTGATCCTATCTTATTTTCTGTGCTTCTCAAGATGTGTTCTTCAAGTGCTTCATAGGAAGGGATCATTTCAGAAATAACGGACCTGCCTCCCCAAATGGGCCTCCTCTCCCGCCTGTGGAACCTCAACACTACAGGCTGCTCGCTCCACGAGCCGCTGGGCTCCATGGTGTCGTGCGGCCGCTACAAGAGCATGGACATCGTCGGCTACCTCAAGTCGGTGCTGCAGGAGGCGCGCGTCTACACCAGGATGAAGCTCATGCTGGTCGGGCTACAGGTGACGTATACAACAGCTGTCAACACTACACTACAGGCTGCTCGCTCCACGAGCCGCTGGGCTCCATGGTGTCGTGCGGCCGCTACAAGAGCATGGACATCGTCGGCTACCTCAAGTCGGTGCTGCAGGAGGCGCGCGTCTACACCAGGATGAAGCTCATGCTGGTCGGGCTACAGGTGACGTATACAACAGCTGTCAACACTACACTACAGGCTGCTCGCTCCACGAGCCGCTGGGCTCCATGGTGTCGTGCGGCCGCTACAAGAGCATGGACATCGTCGGCTACCTCAAGTCGGTGCTGCAGGAGGCGCGCGTCTACACCAGGATGAAGCTCATGCTGGTCGGGCTACAGGTGACGTATACAACAGCTGTCAACACTACACTACAGGCTGCTCGCTCCACGAGCAGCTGGGCTCCATGGTGTCGTGCGGCCGCTACAAGAGCATGGACATCGTCGGCTACCTCAAGTCGGTGCTGCAGGAGGCGCGCGTCTACACCAGGATGAAGCTCATGCTGGTCGGGCTACAGGTGACGTATACAACAGCTGTCAACACTACACTACAGGCTGCTCGCTCCACGAGCCGCTGGGCTCCATGGTGTCGTGCGGCCGCTACAAGAGCATGGACATCGTCGGCTACCTCAAGTCGGTGCTGCAGGAGGCGCGCGTCTACACCAGGATGAAGCTCATGCTGGTCGGGCTACAGGTGACGTATACAACAGCTGTCAACACTACACTACAGGCTGCTCGCTCCACGAGCCGCTGGGCTCCATGGTGTCGTGCGGCCGCTACAAGAGCATGGACATCGTCGGCTACCTCAAGTCGGTGCTGCAGGAGGCGCGCGTCTACACCAGGATGAAGCTCATGCTGGTCGGGCTACAGGTGACGTATACAACAGCTGTCAACACTACACTACAGGCTGCTCGCTCCACGAGCCGCTGGGCTCCATGGTGTCGTGCGGCCGCTACAAGAGCATGGACATCGTCGGCTACCTCAAGTCGGTGCTGCAGGAGGCGCGCGTCTACACCAGGATGAAGCTCATGCTGGTCGGGCTACAGGTGACGTATACAACAGCTGTCAACACTACACTACAGGCTGCTCGCTCCACGAGCCGCTGGGCTCCATGGTGTCGTGCGGCCGCTACAAGAGCATGGACATCGTCGGCTACCTCAAGTCGTCCATGTTGAACTCGTTTATATCGTAGCTCCATACAAACATTCACCCCCCATTTATCCCCCTTAGGGGATGACTTTTCGGATAAAAAGTAGGTTATGTCCTTCCTCGGGATTAAAACTATCTCCATGCCAAACATAATCTCAATGGGTTCAACGTTTTAAGCGTGAAAATTTAGCAGACAAGACAGTTACTTTCGCATTTATAATATTAGTATGGAATCACAATAACTTCATCCTCACCCCATATATCATTATTGGTATTGTCATCATCTTCAATATCAACAGCACCGTCATTATCGTCATGATAGGCCTCAACGTCATCAAAATTATTATTATCCTCATTCCTCTTCTGCATAATCGTCATCACCTTTACCGCGTAAACCAACGAGATTAACTTGTTTCAGGGTATCGGCAAAACCAGTTTACTGGAGTGTTTGAGGCAGGAGTCTCCCATACAGTACCGTAGGAAAGGGACAGAAGTAAGTTGCATAGGTTTTACGCATGCAGTATTCATCATCATCATCATATCAGCCGAAAGACGTCCACTGCTGGACATAGGCCTCCCCCAAAGAGTGCCAACATGACCGGTCCTGCGCCACCCGCATCCATCGGACTCCCGCGACCTCCGAATCGCTAAACTTATGTGGCAGTTAACTTACGATGGCCGTTGGGGCGGAAAGGTGCTCGAATGGCGAACACGTACCGGCGCGGCGACTGATGACCTGGTAAAGGTCGCGGGAGTCATGCAGGTAACCAACTGCATGACTATCGATTCAGTGGGTATGAACAACGATTATAATTTGAACGGTTTCTAGGGTCAATGGCTCACCAACCTAAAGCGGGCCTTGGTATAACCGGGTCATGTCTCTAATAGTAAATTGTGTCTCAAGAGATCAAATTGAGGCAAAGGGGCGGTATATTGAATCCTGAGGGGAGATCGTTGTTGTTCTACGTCCGAAGGAATAACCCTAGAAACCCTACACGTGACCTCCGGGTGGTGCTAAAAGTACAACAAACTCGGCAGCTGCACTGTTCCTTCTGAACCTCGCAGCGCACTCTGGAACGCTATCAGCGACATCAATACGAATACATATATGTACCAGTGTGTAACCGCCATACGATAAATAAAAAATATATAAAAAAATTGAATCCTGAGTGAAGCGAAAGATTCTAAAGTAGAATCTTAAGCGTAGCGCGGGATTCAAGTGTTTACACCCAAGCCGGAAATAATTTTGATATCAAGTACCACATACTGTATTTCACACCTTCTGAGGATGATGAGGATCATTTAAATTAAACAGGGAATATCAGGGAAGAAAAGTACAACTTTGATCCCTTTGAGGACAATACTTACTCTTTTCTGAATTATCTAGCAGGTGTGAAAACAGATTTTTCACACGTTTCATTCAGAAAAGTAAGTTTTGGTCCACGACGAGAGGGAGCAAAATGCTACTTTTCTGTTCAAGCTACTTTTTTAATTTATGCATTGGCATGTAGCATTTACGTCATGTGCCAATTGAACACAGATCTTAATTTTTTATTATTTTTTTTTATTTAGAAACAAACGGTCTTTAATTATATACACATTAATTAGCTAGAAGCTATTCAGTCACAATATTAATAGACCTACAGTTCCCTTACTTTTTAAATTAAACAATTAAATTACTATGTATAACCGTTATCATTATACCTAGTCGGTCCTTAAGTTCTGTCACAAATGTTTTGCCGCATAGTATTTAATACCAAGTATGTTTTTATTTAATGCTATATATGGTTTGATAGCTCATTAAATACTGATAAATTAGAACGATTATTGGATTTAAATGCTTAAAGCCATATTACACAAATGCTAGTTTCTTCAGAAATTTTGCACTTTTTTAGCCAGGCAAAAACACGGACGTGATTCACTGATCTTTTTCCCATGATTCTTAAAACCTTAAAACTTACATGAGATTTTAGTCAGAACCCCTCCCTGAACCCTCCCTCCTCCATTTGAAGCATAAGATAAGGAAGTCTGGATAAAACTAATTTTCATATTCACATTTTACGTAGTCTACTTGTTGCCGACAAGATCAAATTTACGCGTTTTTCTGAAAACGTAAAAGTACGTAAAGTTCTCGATGAGAGCAGTTAGAATTGAAAGCTAACTGAAAATCAAATGCTAGTTGCTAAGCATGGTCTAAAATCGAGGTTTCTGAATAAATAAAAAAAACCTTATTGGTCATTTGGAACACTGTTTTTTTATTAAATTTGTTAAAGTGGTATTTCTGTAAGATGCGGCGTGTTTTGGGGTCACGATTGTCTCAAGTTACAAGGCTTTTTTGCCATATTGAGATAATTTTTCAAAATGTATTGTATTGCAATTTGATTTGTATAAAATAAGCTTTTTAATCATGTATAATACGACTACGAAAAAGTTTATTGCTGAGTTTTATCTATCAAAAACCTTGTGACAGAACTTAAGGACCGACTAGGTATACATTAATAAAATAATCGATTGTGATTTCATCTTAATCGATTAAAAACGATCACATTTTTTAACATTTTTACTTAACTTTTTTTATATAATTTTTTTTGCATTTTTTTTCGTCATGGTTGCATGTGTCACTCAGGAGCAAAATTATCTTCGTCTTGGGCGTTAACACTTGAATCCCTCACTACGCTTAGGATCCTACCTTATTGAAGGATCCCTCGCTAAGTTTAGGATTCTATTGGAGGATCCTTCGCTACATTCAGGATTCAATACACCGCCCTCGCCGTAAATATACAATTTTGGTCCCTTGTGACACAAATAAGTGATTGTTTCCAGCACTGGGCGCTGCGCATGGGCAACAAGGCGTCTGGGCGCAACATGTCGACGGTGGGCGTCGACATCGGCACGTGGGTGCACGAGCCGGCGCGCGGCTCGCGCGGGCCCGTCACCTTCCGCACCTGGGACTTCGGCGGACAGCGCGAGTGAGTCCGGCCTTATGATCGTTCCTTCTAAAAGTAAAAGCAAATGTCTCGTCTTACCGGGACCTAAAGAAATTAGCCGAGGACCGAGGGAACTGGCGCCTACTCCACCGACAAGAGCCAAGCTCTTAAATGTTGATGATTATGATAATGATCGTTCATCGCATATGCCACTCTTTGACGTTTCGTCTCGTTCCTGAGCTGATCTTATGCTGGAAGGGTGTCGGTTACAATTTGGCGCCGTGACCAAGATTCTAGTTATTTACGCTTAATAATAGCGAGAGCAATGGCATCACACGCGTATGAATTATGTTACTCATACGCAAGTTAGCGCATGTATATTAAGATCAATCCATCCTGGCCCCTATTTCCCCAACTTGACAATTGTCACCTGACAACGACAATTCTCCGTACATTGTTGGTTCCACAAGTAAGCAATGTATGGCGAATTGTATCTCTTTTATTAACCCCCGACGCAAAAAGAGGGGTGTTATAAGTTTGACGTGTCTGTGTATCTGTGTGTCTGTATGTGGCATCGTAGCTCCTAAACGAATGGACCGATTTGAATGCGGTTTTTTTACCCAAGTGCCGAAGGAGATGAGGGTTATGTTTTTGGAGCGTATGTATGTGTGTATGTCTTATTATTTGACACGCCCTGTAGCCTAAACCGTTTGACGGATTTCGACATATGAGGTGTCGTTGGATTCGTCATAACCGTGGGAGTGACATAGGCTATAATATTTGCAAAGAAACAGTTGGGTTTTTTGAAAAATCTTTTGATTTTACTTGTTTATCCGAAAGTTGACGTGATCGAGATGGTTCTTAGCTACGTTTTAACAAAATCGGTTCAGCCGTTTTTGGGGTATTGAACTTTGAATTGAAAATATCGGGGATTTTCAACTTTTTTAAGTTGTTAATTATAACTATGTAAATCGGTGTCTGAGTAGGCCACTGTTTGTTATGACAGGTATTACGCGACGCACCAATACTTCCTGTCGCGCCGCTCGCTGTACCTGGTGGTGTGGAAGGTCACGGACGGACGCAGAGGGCTTGCAGAGGCCATCGGCTGGCTCAGGTCTGTTATTTTTATTCATTCATTTATACATACACATAATCACGCCTCTTTCCCAGAGGGGTAGGCAGAGATCACGGATCTCCATTTGCTACGATCCCCTGACAAACCACTTTCGCTTCACTCACTTTCATAACATTTCTCATACATGCTCGTCGGTTTAGGGTACTTTTGACCTGGCCTTTTTGTAAGATTATTCATTTATTTCTTGATAAAATATTGTATTTTACATGTCACCTTAAATACAATGATTTACATTTCATTTTTAAATAATGTTAATGTCAATACAATCTAATCATGCAATATTTTTCATGGTACATGGTTGCATACTTATTCTAGTAGTCATATTTTTAGTTTTGTCTTTTGTCAGCAACGCTATCCGACAAACTGATCAATGCTATGCGATTATTGACAACTTAATAATGACATTTCTAGTGATTCATTCATCATCATCATCATATCAGCCGAAAGATGTCCACTGCTGGACATAGGCCTCTCCCAAAGTGTGCCACAATGGCCGCTCCTGCGCCACCCGCATACAGCGGACTCCCGCGACCTTTACCAGGTCATTAGTCACCGTCGCCTTCGCCACTCGAGAACCTTTCGCCCGCTGCCACTTAAGTTTAGCGATCCGGAGGGCTATATATATCGGTTACCTTGATTGATTCATTACTTGATACAAAACTACTTGAATATGAGGTAACAAAAAAAAAAAAAAAAAAAACTAATTGAGAACCTCCTTTGTCGTCGGTTAATAAATGGGCATAAATGTGATGTTTTAAACAGGTCCATACAAGCCCGTGCCCCGGGTTCGCCCGTCATTCTCGTTGCGACGCACTACGACCAGATCGCAAACGTGAGTGTTGTTTTGTGATCTCATACATTACCACTATATTTATTTATTTATTTATTAAAGCCTTTTTATTTCAAACTTTTTCCAACATTAGTATCGTAGCTATATATACTTTTTGTACTCGACGATTAAAATATGTGTATTAAGATTTTATAGAGAATACTGCAACGTCACTCTTTTCATAGTTGTAGTCCATGTTACTGTCGAAACAATCGAAATAACTACTTTTCGATACGCTCCAGACAACTAAAATAAATTCGACCAATCACGTGGCTATTTTACTGAACTGTAATGAATTGGACCAATAGAATCGCTTTGATGTCGTACGCTCGTTGATGTCTTTTAAGATATCAACGAGCGTACGAGCGATGAGCTGCACTTCGTTTCAACAGTATCGAGTTTGTTTAATTAGTTCAGTTGACTCGTAGAAAATTAATTTTATTGAACTCGTGCAAAAAGTATTGTTCACAATAGTGTTATAATCAAGCTTTTTAATCTCGTACCTTACTTAGGCCACTCAGCAAGCTTCGTGGCCTAAACACGGTACTCGACTAAAAAGCTCTCTATTATAACACGATTGTGAAAAATACTATTGTTGATACATTGTTTGTTTAGGTACATTATTAATATTAGGTATGACATTTCATTTTAATTACATTATTTAATTATACAATGTGATTGCGTATATAATTTAGCATGCATTTAGTTGAATTATTGCAATATAATTAATTATTGAGTAAAGATAAATGTTATAGTTAAGTTAAAATTCAATTAAATTAATTTTTATTCTAGTTTGGTTGCCCATATCCGGGCGTAGGCCTCCTCCATGTTATGCCATCCTGGTCGATCGGTATCATTTCTTTGCCAGGTTTTGCCTGCAACTTGTACTATGTCGTCGCTCCAGCGTCGCCTCTGTCTTCCTCTTGTCCTGATTTATTACCACTAGTTGAATGACAAATTGGGTATTCGACAACATTGAAAATTCATTTGTTTTTTCACTAGCAACAGTTAAACATTACGACAATAGTAGGAAAGTATCAAGCTTTCATTTATGTTAGCTATTTTAAGATTTTTAATTTCATAAAAACTAACAATAAGGACGTTGTTCAATTGTAACGTCACGAGCAAGTAATCCCTACAAATTCCATAGTAACGGAGCGTTTTTGACGTTTCTAAAAAATAAGCTGATTTGACTTTTGTCAAATACCGAAATGGCTGGGTATTAGCAACACCAGTGAAAGTCCAGAAAAACGTTCAAAACTTATATTTTCTCAATTTAAACGGAAAGTAGTATACATACAAAAAAATGAGCGCAAGAGACGTGCGGCGGTCGCGGAATATCGATCAGCACCAATCGGGCACGCGTCGCTCGGAAGCACATAGATGCACCCCCAGTCACCCCTCACCTCTCTTGCCTCTTACATCTAAGACAGATAACGAGTTTTGCGTCGCAAACAGCAGGGATATTAAATTAAATTTGGGTGAAAGGTTTGGTTTTAATTTTAGCAACTTATTGAATATCTATTATTTATCTCTTATATTATAAAAAATATTTTTTTGTTACCTCCGTAGCACCTTATACATATTGTCTTAATGTTTTAAATCCTTCTGTGCACACTTAATTAAGATTTATAATCCAGATCTATTTATTATGCCTTATTTATATGTCTTATAATGTCTGTAACTTGTTTTTGTGAGCCTTATAATAAATAAATATATAAAATCAACTTTTTTCTGTGACTAACTAGTCGCCATGTTTATATCTCCTGGATCACTTTTTAATACTGCGTCTTCATTAGCGTTGAAAATTTATGAAATTTTAAGTTATAAGTTTTTTTCCGTTTTTTTTCGGATTTTTAAAGAAAAAAAACCAATAAGGGTAATGACACAACTGTGACAACTGAACTGAACTGACACCGATGTCAATGTCAAAGAATTTAATTTTTTTTTTTTTTATAAGTCTATAATCATTCACCTATCCACCAGTATTAAGAAAAATAACCGATTGAAACTTGTTTAAATCATTTTTTTTTCGGAAAAATTGTAGCGGAAAATTTCATGGTTTTTTTCTGTAAAAATCCGAAAAAAACGAGCCGTTTGGAAAGTAACGGGATATTTTCCGGAAATTTTCAAAGCTAGTCTTCATTCGCATGTTAAAAGGATTGTTTTTAAATCTGTCATAGTGACTTCTGGCTAACGATTAGAAGAACGTTAAGAAATAGTTGACTGACCCAATAGGGGTCTCAGTACTGGCTATAATTAGTGTCCGACCGAAACATGTTTTTTTGCCGAAACCGAAACCGAAGGTTTGGCGTTGGCTCTAGTTTCGGCCGAAACAGAACCTTTTGTAGACTTAAAAAATGACGTAAAACCGCTCTGTACACATATTAACAATGTAACACCTGAAACTCGTGAAGGTTGTATAAAATAAAACAAGGTTTACTACAAATTACCATAATTCCGGGAACAAGCACACAAAGCGACACTTCACTGAGAAGGTGGCCGGCGAGCAACGCCATACTGCCGGTTGGCAACTTGGCACGAGCGCACCCAAAGTTAGCCAAACGCGACCCGAAGTACCGTTTCGTAAGTTTCGGCCGGGCCGAAAGGTTCGGCCGTTTTTTGGCCGAAACCGAAACTACGGCCGGACACTAGTTAAAATGTTGTCCACTACAGTCACACAGAGCTCCGTCTTCTGTTTTAATTGTGTCTCATGTTTTGTCTGTGTTGTGTAATTTCTTAGAATAATTCCTGTACTGTTGCATATTTTTATCTTAATAAATAAAAAAAATGTAAATTGAAATGAAGAGCGTTTGTGCAGAGCAATCTACCGGAGAGCGAGAGTCCGGCGGCGCTGCAGCGGTTGATCCGGTCGGCGTTGCTCCAGGCCGCCGACGCCGACAAGAAGGGGCTGCCGCGCGTCGCCGACTCCGTCGAGGTAACACACATACATGGACGTACAACTTATACAATCTGCCGGAGAGCGAGAGTCCGGCGGCGCTGCAGCGGTTGATCCGGTCGGCGTTGCTCCAGGCCGCCGACGCCGACAAGAAGGGGCTGCCGCGCGTCGCCGACTCCGTCGAGGTAACACACATACATGGACGTACAACTTATACAGTCTACCGGAGAGCGAGAGTCCGGCGGCGCTGCAGCGGTTGATCCGGTCGGCGTTGCTCCAGGCCGCCGACGCCGACAAGAAGGGGCTGCCGCGCGTCGCCGACTCCGTCGAGGTAACACACATACATGGACGTACAACTTATACAGTCTACCGGAGAGCGAGAGCCCGGCGGCGCTGCAGCGGTTGATCCGGTCGGCGTTGCTCCAGGCCGCCGACGCCGACAAGAAGGGGCTGCCGCGCGTCGCCGACTCCGTCGAGGTAACACACATACATGGACGTACAACTTATACAATCTGCCGGAGAGCGAGAGTCCGGCGGCGCTGCAGCGGTTGATCCGGTCGGCGTTGCTCCAGGCCGCCGACGCCGACAAGAAGGGGCTGCCGCGCGTCGCCGACTCCGTCGAGGTAACACACATACATGGACGTACAACTTATACAGTCTACCGGAGAGCGAGAGTCCGGCGGCGCTGCAGCGGTTGATCCGGTCGGCGTTGCTCCAGGCCGCCGACGCCGACAAGAAGGGGCTGCCGCGCGTCGCCGACTCCGTCGAGGTAACACACATACATGGACGTACAACTTATACAGTCTACCGGAGAGCGAGAGTCCGGCGGCGCTGCAGCGGTTGATCCGGTCGGCGTTGCTGCAGGGCGCCGACGCCGACTCCGACTTAAACAATCATATTGCATTTTCAACGTTCACAGGGCTCTCGAAATTATACCACAATTACTTGAATAGTACGCAGTAAATCTTCTATAAAACTTGTACAAGTTACAAATTGTTATACAAGAGACTATTATAGAGACGAGATTAATAGCGCCCGTACATTACACTATACCTAATTTTTTTTTGCCAGATTAGAATGATAGAAGTCACTTCACGCTATCATGTAAGGCGGTAAGCGAAATTCGTGTTTTTTCCAAGGGACAAATATTGCTTGTATAAATTAATTCACGTCTAATATGCGGATTTTATATAGATTTGATGTCAAATCAGTTATTAAAAAGTAAAACACTACGTAATGTTTAATAAGTAGTCAGACACTACGAATGCCAACGCCTTGTATGCGCCACGTGTTTTCGTTTGAGTTCCTAGTTTTGTTTCATAAAGAATTTTAGCCGAATGGAGTCAAGATCCGGCGTTTTCGCGGCCGTGTTACCTGACACCACGAAGTTGTGTAACACATCGCATTTATAGTTTTTTAACCGACTTCAGAAAAGGAGGAGGTTCTCAATTCGTCTGTTTGTTTATTTTATTTTATTTTTTTGCATGTGTGTTTGTTGAAACTAAGGATAGGAACTTAATTTGATTTAGCTTACTCCTAACAACAGCATGTAATGGAGGAGCGGGACATCCTGACACAGGTTTTTTACCCACCTTGTTATCATTTTGTGACATGTTTTTTCTCAAATAAATAAATTTTCATTTTCATTACATTTTTTTTACGCGATAACTCGGTAATTTAGGAACCGCTTTGATTTTTTTTCTTTGTTTGGAAGCATATTCTTCCAGATTGGTCCCGTTGTCACCAAAATCCAGGTCTGATGATGGGATCCTGGAGAAATCGAGGGAACTCTTCAAATTGTATAGGCAAACTTGAAGCAATTTGGCTACTGATTTGAAGTCGGTTAAAATGTTGTTTTGAAAAGTAAATTATTGTTATGTTTTAAATAAGTTTATATTGATATGTACATATGTTGGTCCGTTAGGTTTGTGTAAATATGGGCCTTTGTTGCCAGATTTATTTGAATAAATAATAGATTAGAGCCGCGTCCGTGCCACAGTCTGTGGCAGTGGCTTGCGCTTGCGACCAGTGACCGCCTCCACTATCGGCCACTGGTGGCTTGGAGTGCTTTCATATATAGCCGTTTTTGCGCTGCAGTAGCGCGACTCGTATACATATTTAAGTAGCCCAGCTGCAGCGCGACGGTTGCGCGACGTTCGCGCGACTGCAACGCTCCGAGCCAGCGGTGGCAGATATAGCGGCCAAGTGCGAGTCGGACTCGCACATAAAGGGTTCCGTAAAATAAATTGCGGTTTACGGTTTATGACGTATTAAAAAAAAAACTACTTACTAGATCTCGTTCAAACCAATTTTCGGTGAATGTTTGCATGATAATGTACATCATATATTTTTTTTAGTTTTATCATTCTCTTATTTTAGAAGTTACAGGGGGGGGGGGGACACATTTGACCACTTTGGAAGTGTCTCTCGCGCAAACTATTCAGTTCAGAAAAATATTATATTAGAAACCTCAATAACATTTTTGAAAACCTATCCATAGATACCCCACACGTACGGGTTTGATGATTTTTTTTTTTTGAGTTTCATTTCTGAGTATGGGGACCCCCAAAACTTACTGTTTTTTTTTCGAATTTTGTGTGAAAATCTTAATGCGGTTCACAGAATACATTTACTTACCAAGTTTCAACAGTATAGCTCTTATAGTTTCGGAAAAAAGTGGCTGTGACATACGGACGGACAGACAGACAGACAGACATGAAGAATCTATAAGGGTTCCGTTTTTTGCCATTTGGCTACGAAACCCTAAAAAGCGACGGCGTCGCGACTTAGCCGCTGCTATGTGAAGGGATTCGCTGTGCACCGCGCGCAGTCGCGCGACAAAAACGCCTACATGTGAAAGCGCTCTTAAGGCGAGGCTGGTTCACGATCTTCTCTCTCTCTCACTGAGCATAAGCGTCAGCTAGATGGAAGTGCGTGTTCGGAAGTGTGTAACATCACTTTTTAGTACATATTAATAGATTTTTGGAATACTGGATAATTTATTAAAAATCTATTTGGTTATTGTGTTAGAACAATACAAAAGCTATCCTTTTTATATAAAAAAAAAACATAGATTGTCGTTGAAAATTACGAGATCTTGAACATTAAAGTTTATTCTTATCGTGATATTTAAGATTTTTTTACAGAGTTACCAAGCCATTTATTAATATTATGTTCGGATATTGTGTTTCTTTGTTTCTTTTTCAAAGTCACCCAAAGGGCAATGGAGAGGTAAAGGTCGCGGTAGTCCGCTGGATGCGGGTGGCGCAGGACCGGTCATTTTGGCACTCTTTGGGGGAGGCCTATGTCCAGCAGTGGACGTATTTCGGCTGATATGATGATGATGATGATGATGTTTCTTTTTCAGTCTACAGTACTTTTTCTGTACATAGTAGAATTCTTCATTATTTCTTCACACTGGAAGCTCAAAGATCAATCTTTTCGTCAGATCGTGAACCGGCCTCGACTTAATGTGCGACTAGTGGCCGCGTTTTTCGTGACGGCCACCAGTGGCCTTAATGTGCGCTTGTAGACCAATCAAATTAGCTTACCCTGGACATAATTCGTAAACTCGTTGTTTTTATTGTTTTATCGGATTTTACTATTCAGTATCAAATATTAATGAAATATATTAAGTAAAAAATCCGCGATCGTAACCGTAGTTAAAAAAAACACGAGTTAACGTACACTACCTAACTTTTTCCTAAAAGTAAAAAAGGTAACCAAGTACCTTGTTAGTATAACTTTGAGGTACATTCAAATGCGATCACTTAATAGCAAAATTAAACTGAAATCAAATTCGCATATACGTTTTTTTTCACAGTTTTCCTCTGATCTCATTATCTAGACAAGCCAAAATGGTAACTATGATCTGTTTAAGCTATATTGCGTCTTTTTAGACATTTAAGACAATATTTAAACATTTATTTGTAACGTTTTAATAATAATGTATTTCTCAGTAATTATAAATAGTAACTATGATTTTTTTGTTTACTAATAGCCTTTTGTGAACGATAATCATGATTTCATCAAAATCAAGCATGTTAATTTCACGCTTAAGAAATTGAAAATTTAATTGAAAATACTCGCGACCTTGTCGTGGAGCCAGATGCATGCGGTGGGTGCGAGGCGGGGAGAGAGTGGGGCGCCAGCGGGCGAGCGCACGGCGAACCCGTCTTAACGAGTTTATTTCAATTACGTGTTTTGCACCGACCGCGCCGTGTACAAATAAAACAAATATAACGGAATATCCTAATTGTAGGATTTTTAGCTCTAATGAAAAAATCACAGTTTGTCCCTTACGCCCTTTGAAAACTCTGGTCCAAAGGGCGTAAGGAACGATTGATTTGCTTTTATCATCGAAAACATAAGTAAACTCTTAACTGTTAAGTAAATGATAGAGATGATGTCATGATCGTGGTTAGCATAAAAAAAACCGGTCAAGTGTTCCGGACCACCCCGTACAATAGAAACAGGTCCACTATAAACTGACACTCACTAAGTATGTATTTACATACTTAGTGCGTGTCAGTTTATATTGGACATCAAATTTTCAGTGATGTAACTAAAAATTTACGGTTTTCGCAATTTTTCCTTTATTTGTGCTATAAATACTTCGTACCAAATTTCAAGATTGAGAGTTCACGGGATATGGGCATGGGCATTTCGTCCCTTACGCCCTTTGAGCCTACGGTAGTCGATATCCTTATTGGCAAAATTGAGCCGACAGGCCAGAACGCCAAAAAAAAGAGAAGATATGCTTATTGTCACCCACCCAGAGATGGGATAAATTTATTCGAATACGAATAACGTTTAAGAATAAATAGGATTATTTGCGAATGACGAATAAATATTTCGAATAATTATTCGCCAATATTTATTCGCGAATAACTTCTTCATTCGCATAATCATTCGTAATGCTTTTCGGGAATAATATTTTGAACGAATATTGTAGGAATGCTTTTTAATGGAATATATCTCAAAAACGTAATAATTTCCTACAGACAGGACAGAGATACCAAGTTTCTAAATTTGTTAGAAAAAGGTTACCGCTTCATCAAGGGTACCAATTAACATCGCCGTGCATGGTGAAACGGATATTAATTGTAATTATTTCACCTGTTTTATTTTTACTATTTCGGCTTTACCACGGGTGAAAAAAAAACCGGTCAAGTGCGAGTCAGACTCGCGCACCGAGGGTTCCGGACCACCCCGTACAATAAAACCAAGTCCACTATAAACTGACACTCACTAAGTATGTATTCACATACTTAGTACGTGTCAGTATATACTGGACATACAATTTTCAGTGATGTAACTAAACATTTACGGTTTTTGCTATTTTTCCTTTATATGTGCTATAGGGCGTTGCTTCGCACCAAATTTCAAGTTTCTGAGTGCACGGGAAGTAGGTTTTAATTCCCTTGCGGGTTTCGAAAACTTGCGGAAATTTGCGGCATAAACGGCTGTATCTTTTGTTTGCGTTGGCTTAGAAGTTTGATTTTTTCACAGCTCCAAAAGACAGTAAACCTGAGTATTTGATATAAATTTCAGCTTAATTCATTTATTTGTTGCAGTATGGGTCTTACAAGATGTTACATATAAATACAGTTCCAGCATAACCCTGTTAGGGCACAGCAACATTAATATAAAAAATATTAATTCTAAAATAATGTATGCACACACTATGCACAGGAATTCAAACTTTGAATGATTGATACCTCCAAGCGTTCCTGAGAAAAAGGGTATTGACAGACGGACAACAAAGTGATCCTATAAGGGTTCCGTTTTTCTATTTCGAGGCACGGAACCCTAAAAACACACAGATCAGAATATAACATGATTAAGTACATACAATGTACAATTACAGGTATATAGTTGAACAATCTTACATGCGTAATCGCCTCTAATAACATAACATTGATCCAATTACAGACAGTGGCTGTCCATAAATTACGTCATTTCAAAACAGGGGGGGGGGGTCTATTGGATGACGGTAGTCATTTTATGAGGCGGGTAGTGTCCATTTAGGAATTAACAGGATGATGATAGGAGGGGGGGGTCAAGAATTGACAAAAAACAACCGGCCAAGTCCTGAGTCATGGATGTTTTCTGTGTATTTAAGTATTTATTTATCTATATAAGTATGTTTATCGTTCGTCTAGTACCCATAATACAAGCTTTGCTTAGTTTGGGACTAAGCCGATTTGTGTGAGATTGTAAAAGAAAAAAAACTGGTTTTTAGTATTTGTTGTTATAGCGGCAACAGAAATACATCATCTGTGAAAATTTCAGCTGTCAAACTATCACTGTTGTTGAGACACAGCCTGGTGACAGACGGACAGACAGACAGACTGACAGACTGACAGACAGACAGACAGACGGACAGCGGAGTCTTAGTAATAGTGTCCCGTTTTACTCCTTGAGTACGGAACCCTAACAAAACAATTTCAATTGTTTTCTCGAGTTGTTGAGTTGCCGCTGAAGATGGAATTGTCCCGTAAAAATTTATTACGACTTTCAAAGTGGATGAACACAAAAACAATGTGGAGACCGGATGATTGCTGCTTTTAGTAATGAAAGACCTTCAAAGACGACAATATACAGGTGGTATTCAGAATTTCAACGTGGCCGAGTATCCCTCACGGACGACGCGCGTGAAGGTCGACCAAAATCGGCAGTTACGCAAGAAAACGTCCACATTGTGAGTCAGCTGATAAAAGAAGACAGGTGTGTGACATATCGGGAAATTCAGGAGTCTTTGGGGATTGGAATGAGTCAGATACAAGTTATTTTACAGGAAGAACTAGGCGTGCGAAAGTCGTTTTCCCGTTGGATCCCGCACTTATTGTCTGACGAGCAGAAAACGACTCGTGTCAATTGGTGCCGCAAAACATTGAATAAATTCAACGGAGGAAGCTCAAATGCAGTTTTTAGGGTCGTATCAGGTGACGAGTCGTGGATATACGCATATGAGCCTGAAACTAAAAACCAATCTCGAGTATGGGGTAACGAAGACGAGCTTCAAGCCAACAAAAGTTATTCGCTCTCGCAGCAAGGCCAAGAAGATGGTGGCTATGTTTGTCTCCGAATCGGGTCACGTGGCTACTGTTCCACTTGAAGATAGTAGAACGGTCAAAGCCGATTGGTATACAAGTATTGGTTTGCCGAGTGTCTTTGCTGAACTTAGGAAAAAAGGCCTAGTCGCCGCATCATCCTTCACCACGACAATGCCAGCCCTCACACCGCTCGTAAAACAAATGAGTACCTGGAAGGTGAAAAAGTCGAACTACTGGACCATCCTCCATACAGCCCTGACCTAAGTCCCAACGATTTTTTCACATTCCCCAAAATCAAGGATAAGTTGCGTGGTGGGCGCGGTGTTTCAGACACCGGCAGAAGCAGTGGAGGCTTTTAAAATGGCCATTTTGTCGACTCTTTTTCAGCGTTCAATAAGTGTTTTAACGACTGGTTTGAACGCATGGAAAAGTGCATAAAATATAAAAGAGAATACTTTGAAAAACAATAAAATACTTAAATCAATGTTACTGCATATTTTTTTTTATTCCCGAAACTTTCAGTTTGACCCTCGTAGTGACCCTGCCTGCGTAGCCGGAGGTCCCGGGTTCGAATCCCGGTAAGGGCATTTATTTGTGTGATGAGCACAAATATGTGCTCCTGAGTCATGGATGTTTTCTATGTATTTATGTATTTATTTATCTATATAAGTATGTTTATCGTCGTCTAGTACCCATAGTAGTTTGCTTAGTTTGGGACTAGATCGATTTGTGTAAGATTGTATAAGAAAAAAAAAGAAAATAAAAAAATCTGTTTTTTAGTATTTGTTGTTATAGCCGCAACAGAAATACATCACCTGTGAAAATTTCAACTGTCTACCTATCACGGTTCGTGAGATACAGCCTGGTGACAGACGGACAGACAGACAGACAGACAGACGGACAGCGGAATCTTAGTAATAGGGTCCCGTTTTACTCTTTGAGTACGGAACCCTAAAAACGACGACGTAATATATGGACAAGCCCACACACATGACATATTGAAACAAACCTGTTAAATGCCCCATGAAGTGACTCATTTAACTCACAAAAATATTGTTAATTAGTAGAAAAGGGTATTAATACTTGAAAATAGGTACACTTGTAGTGATCGTGTTAAATTCGTGTACGTGTTACAACGAGCAACCGCATCCTTAAATATTATTCGTGGATTTATTGGAATGAAATGAGAATAAATCATTCGTCATTCGAAAGTGTAGACGAATAAATTATTCGCTAATAAATGTTTATTCGAATAAGAATCATTCCAATAATGCCCCTTTCTGCACCCACATAAGTAACATATTTTATTTAAATAATTCTATACAGAAGACTGAGTGCTTATAAATAGGTAATCGACATTCCACGACAATTATGTCTCATGCTGAACAACTTAGTTATTATCGATCTAATGAACACAATATTTCAATAAATCTCCACCCTAGCCGAACCGTGGTAAACGCCACGTTCGTGTTTATAAATGTTTGACAATCATTGACCTATCCATAATAAATGAAGGCCGAAACGCATTGACAGCGGTGGCGAAGCGGCGGCGCGGCGCAGTGTGGAGGTGATACCGGCTGTAATGTTCGATCTAATACGAATGGGTCCGCACAGAATACCGGCCGGGAAAAAAGCGTTCGGATCCTTTCATATTAGCTCGAACATTACAAGTACCGCCTCCGCGCCACCCCGCGCCGCTTCGCCACCGCTGTCAGTGCGTTTCGGCCTTGAATGCCTGCGACTCGCGACAGCACGGTCGGTAGTTGAGGCGCAAAGCAATGACGGCCTTATTCTGCAAGAGATAAGGTTCATATTAAAACTTAAGTACGAAAAAATATGAATTAATTAATAATCGTGGATATTTTTTGTTTAATTTGTTTCTTATAGTACTAATAATATGTTGACCGCATAAATCAAACACTTTCCAAGTAGTTATGTATTTTGGTTTTCCAAAAACTACCAATATTTGTGATTTTAGAAATCCGCAAAGAGAATCTGTTTAATTTTTAATAATTTATCAACACACATAATATACTATTCAGAATAATTTGTTAAATTGCAGTTATCTATAATTTCTGGTAAGATAAGCCAGAAAATGTGTAACTTACTGAACTTTCTTTATTATTGATAGTCCCGGTTGATTAATTAGATTAATTTTGATTTCTTTAACTGGAATGCAAGCGTTATATCATAATAGAGGCACTTTTACAAAGTTACATATTATGCTGCACTTATGAAATCAGAATTTGTTAAAAATTTAGATTTTTGGTTTTTTTACAATGACGCGGAACCCTAAAATGTTTAATTCTTTTTATTTTAACTATAACTAACAATACTTTACATCATAGAAAAAGAAAATTACAGTTATCGAATTATGTCCGGGTTTAGCTAATTTGATTGGTCTATTGTTCTAAAGTTATTGCGTTGCAGGTGTCGTGCAGCACTCGACACAACATCCGACTACTCGCCGACATCATCTACTCCGTGGCCTACAGCGTTAAACCGCCCGGTAAGTTCGCTATTAACGACTAAGCTCCTTAAAAAAAGATTAAAAAAAAAAAAAAAAGTTCGCTATTTTTAGGGTTCCGTACCCTAAGGGTAAAACGGGATCCTTTTACTAGGACTTCGCTGTCCGTCTGTCTGTCTGTCCGTCTGCCACCAGGCTGTATCTCATGAACCGTGATAGTTAGACAGTTGAAATTTTCACAGATGATGTATTTCTGTTGCCGCTATAACAGCAGGCATGATTTTTTTGTCATTTTTATTTTTATTATGGTACGCAATCAGTCTGACTCGCACTCGGCCAGTTTTTTGTTCACCCTTTAAAAGGCAACTTCAATTTTTTAAGGCAAAAATGACCACCTGTTAATGACATCTTGTTGTATTTTTTTATGGTGCAAAATTTTTTGTTCGAAGATAAATTTTGCCCGTTAAAGGGTTTAATATACACATAAATATGCAAAGTCAACAAAAATTCACCGAGCATTTCTCTTCCGTAATGTCAGCACAAAGGACATCTGTCGTTAAAAAAGGACCTTATTTCTATAATAATAAAGTACATTTCCAGGCAGCAAAGAGCCGCTGCTCGAGCAGCGCATCCCCGCGACATATGTCGCGCTGGAGGAGTGTGTGACGTCACTCGCGGCCGAGCTACGCGAGCCCGTGCTCAACCATGACGAGTACAAAAGACTGGTGAGATACACGCTGTCAACATTATTTGGAATCTTGCAAAATAGGCCAGGGACACTTTTTTTTTTTTTTTTTTTTTATACAACTACGGCGGCTTACAATTTTACGGCCTGCCTGATGTTCACTTGAGGATTCGCTGTGGCAGATAGAGACAGCAGGTCCCTCAATCCCAGCACAGCGCACCCTAGGGAGCTCTGGCGACCTTACTCACCACCAGGAACACAAAACTACATGCGTCATATCATAGCATGCATTAATATAGCAACACTTCAAAGCAGTGGTGCTATTATGGCTGCGGTCTTCTGTATGGTGGAGGTACTTCCCCAGTTGGGCTGCTCCACATACGAGCGAGATGACATTCCGCTGTGCCCTACCTCTCTACCAAACCTAAGATTTATTTATGATGCCTTGAGAGCAACTACAATTAAAGAACGTAAATATCCAAAAAAGTGTGTTAAAGACGGACCTCGCTGGCGGCAGGCGAAACGCTTCGTACTAATTGACGTTAAAGTATGACGTCACACGTTGCAATGCATACTTATCGTTGTATGGAAAATCAAGTAAATTGCTGTTTCGGTCGCGAAATACTGCGTTTAGGTATATAGTTGTCATACCATTTTGTTTCTATGAAAGCGTAAGGATTCTATTAATATCTTTAAATTTAAATACTCTTGGACAATAAAAAGTGCATATTTTTCTAAACTTTCAAGGTCCATATCTTTTGATGATTTGAATTGTATTGTGTAATTTATACTTTATTACAATAATGTGATGGTTTACTATCCATTTAGCAACACTACGTATCCTATTCCGGAGAGTTATTTGTCCGAAAGGACATTTTTATATTTTTCATTGAGAAACAAACTGTATTAAAATACACATAACTAACTTAGCTATGGCTATGTGAGTAATCCTATAATAGACCTATAGTTTCATAATTAATTATTTCATTATTTTTTACGAATTTCTTAATTCCGAAAACCATGTTCTGCTGAAGGATTTTTGAAGTTTTCAAGATATAATACGAAGCTGGAGGTCCCGGGTTCGAATCCCGGTCAGGGCATTTATTTGTGTGTTTATCACGAATATTTGTTCCTGAGTTATGGATGTTATAATATGTATATAAGTATCTATATGTATTTATCTATTATATATATCGTCGCCTAGTACCCACAACACAAGCCTTATTGAGCTTAACGTGGGCCTAGGTTGATTTGTGTATGCTGGTCCCGTAATATAAAAAAAATATAAAAATAAAAAATAAAATAAAAAAAATACTAATCTAACCTAACCGGTGAAATAGATGCGTGATTCCTAATATACGGGATTCTTAACCAGATTTCCATGTGTTGGTCGGGCGTGTATGTGAGCTCGAGGTAGACGTAGCCTACATGTGTGTGACAGGCGACGCAGTCAGTACATGCAGAACATTCAGCAACTAAATACAGGTGTGTAATTAATGGTCAACATTCTAAACCGCTAATAAGGCACTTTAGACTGGTCCAGAAAATCGACTTTAAGGTTTAGTAAAAGTCCCCTGGTTTTCGAGATATTCGCACAAGGTGTTCAAAAGTGAACATTAATAGCAGCTTCTTTATTTGTAAAGATGTCAATGGCATGAGTTATACCATTTTAGAATCAGTATTAGATAAACTATTTTTTCAGGAAGTTGGCCACTCTGGTCCTCATACATTTTTTTTTCACCACAAGCAATCAAACTTGTATATCATTTAAAAAAAAAAATTGATTTTATTAATTTTCACCTCACTAGCTCGGAAAGCCCATTTTTATTCTTTAAAAACAGATAGCAAAACTGCATTTTATCCACAAGAGTGCAAAGAATATTTGAAATCCGAACGTGTTATTAGTTACTTTTTTAAACATAATAACATGTTTACATGGGCCAGTCCAGACAGGACATTTTTCGCCCATCAGATTTATTTTATTTAAGTACCTTTTTTTGAATATTTTTTTTTTTGTTTTTAATTCTTTTTTTATTTTTTAAATGTTTTTTTTGTTTTTTTAATGTTTTTTCTTTTTCTCCTTTTTAAAAATGTTGTTTCTCTTTTTAAATGTTTTGTTTCTTTTTGAATGTTTTTCTGTATTTTTTTTTCTCTTTTTATGTTTTTTTGGTCTTTTTTATACGTTTTTTTCTTTTTTTTTTAATCTTTTCTTCTTTTTTTAATGTTTTTTGAAATTCTATTTATTTTTTTGATGTTTTCGTCTACATTTTAATGATTTTTTTATATTTTATTGATTTAAATGTGTTTATTCAATTTTTTTTAATGTTTTGTTTCTTTTTTATTTATTTTTGTGGTTTTTCCACTTTTTTCTCTTTTTAAATGATTTTTTTATGTTTTTTGTCTTTATTATCTTTTTTTTACGTTTTTTATCTTATTTTAATGTTTTTTGTAACTTTTTTTATTTTATTATGTTTTTGTCTCTATTTGATTGCTGTTTTTCTTTTTTCAATGTGTTTTGCTTTTTTCTCCTTTTTATAAATGTTTTGTTTCTTTTTGAATGTTTTTTTTATTTTTTGTTTATTGGGTTTTTTCTTTTTTTATACGTTTTTTCCTTTTTTTTAATGTTTATTTTTTACTATTTCAAGGTTTTTTGAAATTCTCTTATATTTTTGCTTAAACGAAAAACTTGCTGAGAAACCTTATATTTATTTTAAAAGACCTATTGATTGATGTGCCACACGTGGACATACGATGTTTTTCTTTTTTTTGAGTTATTATGTATGGAGTGCACCTCTAAAAGAATATTTTTTTTGTCATTTCATTTTAGAATTACGTAGCGGCTAATAAAATACACCTATCCTCTAAATTTTATTCAAATACACCTTATAGTTTTCGAGTAAAATGCCTGTGACATACGGACAGACGGATTGACGGGCAGTCATGACGAAACTATTAGGGTTCCGTTTTTGCCATTTTGGCTACGGAACCCTAAAAAGGCCCTCTAGGCATTGTACCGAGTATGCTGGCAGTATTTCTTCGTTGAACTGCAATGCTGATGCGTTGCACGAGAAAACTGCCAGCTCTTCGATTACCAGTTATGGTCATACTAATGCTGAAATTACTGTTGATTCTGTAAATTCCTACAATTGAGGCGCTAAAACCTATAGTTAAATTCAAAATTGAAACGCAGAAGCCTAAAAACCACTATCTTGAAATAACTAACAAAGTTGAGGAAAGCCTAATTTTCGACCATGGTTTTCTATTATGTCTCTGAACCGAATTAGTATATATTGGTACTCATTAGACGCATAATTTCATGTTCTTTAATTTCCTAGTGTGTAACTTTTCGCTAGGATGCACCGTATAGAAGCCACGAGTGAGAAACCAATAAAAGTCACAAAATTTCGAGGATTTGTGGCTGCCAAAAGTTGTCCCAAGATATCTCGTGTAACCATTTTTGATATTTGATCAGTTGTATCGATGTCAACAATATTTAAAAAAAAATCTTCTACACCACCACTTGCAACGCACCCAGGGGTGCTTTGAACCTCTACGGGCTGGCCTAAAAGTCTACATTTGTGTGTGTGTGTGTGTGTCAGGTGACGCAATACATGCAGAGCAAGGGGCACCGGACGTTCCGGGATGCGGCCGAGCTGCATCAAGCCACCATGTTCCTGCACGAGAATGGTGAGCTCATAACGATAAGTACGCTCTTTCACTATTGTCCCATTTGAATTGTTATTTAGCCTGTAGAGTAGACCTTGGTAGTTACGGAAATGTTAAACTATTTCATTTAATCGATATACATAAGAATAATAAGAATAAGAATAATTTATTGAAAAAACCTTATTGCTGATGTTACATTGTGCTTAAAACTGTTACATGTTAGGGAAATTTATGAAATGCGCCTGAACTAGGATTATCCTGTATCTCAGGCAAAGAGATTTGAAAAGCATACTAATTGAAAAGCAATTATACAAATTAAATTCATACACATCAAAGACATAAATAACTAATTATCTTTCAACATATTTAATTCACGTAGGGTATTGCAGTGTCAGCGTCGACAATAACTGCAGACTAGGTCATCAAGTTATTTCATTACAAAGTGGACTTTTACCCTAGCGCATAATATAATAGCTTAGCATACATTGCAGTTTGATATATTTACAGTTAATAGGACAAAATTAAAAAATGACGAGTTAGGAATAAAAGTATCGGTGACAGATCTATATTAGAAATGAACATTTTATCGGCTTAATTAGGTAACACACAATTATAACTAAAACATCGTAATTAAAAATCAAATAGAAAATGAATTATCTGATACTTAGGGCCCTTCATAATCAATAGAATTTATATATCGTCGTTCGGCCATTTTCCTGGCGGGACATTCAGTGTCTCCTGTTTTGTGGTCGTTGGGCTTATTAAACAGTTTGCATGTTGCGCATTTGGGAGGGTCTGCCTTGTTTGGGCACTCCTTGTCCGAGTGCCCTATCTTGCAACAATGCCCGCATGTGTGATCTGGTTGCTTACATGTCTTGGCGGCATGGCCAAACTGCTGACATTTGAAACATCTAGTGACAATCGTGAAGTCTCTCACAGGACACGATGACCAATTGATGAACACTCGGTTCTGAGATATGAGCACTTTGCGCACAAGGGCTGGAACTTCTATGACGTAGTTACACGTCTCGGCGTCTTTTTTTTCCGACTTATGGCTTAATTTAATACTGGCTAAGATTTTGTCCCGAGTTAAATTTGGAAGCTTGTCAGCAAGGTTTTGTTCGTATAAACAACTAAAAACGTCTTCTTCTCGCAGAACTGACGGCACGCCGACTATTACAATCCTGGGCCTGCGCTTGTAGGGCTCATCGACGGTGAGGTCCGGGGAAGTATTTTTAAAAGTCTGTTTCAATTTTTCAATGCAAATGAGTTCAATTTACCTTCCGTCGAGATGCTGCAAATTTCATTAAGGCACTGCTCTATGGTGCTCATCCAGTTCTGAATCTCTGGCGTTGATACCGCTTCAAGGTTTGTCTGGTCTCTCGCGCTCGGCGGCGGTTGGGCGTTTTCATTCTCGGTGTTCGAAGGCGCAGGTGTTGATGGAGGGCTACGTTGCATTTTAGAACTTTTGGTAAATGGGCTATTATCACCCATTATGTATTCACTTGATATAACACTATAAAGTCATAATGACTCACACTGCACACGCAAAACCAATGCGTGACACAGATCGTCAATATCGAGGTCAATACTTTTATGCACACGATTTTAATTTGCAAAAATAATTAAAACACGTCTATTCGCATCGAAAGTCCGAGACTAATCCATAGAAAGACTAATCCATACTAAGACATAGAAAAAGACAAGAAGAAAATTAATCTAAAATTCTCTCTATTACGCTGGCCGCACACGCCAGGTTTTCGTGTTCGGTTCCCTGATTCGGTTTTCGTCTTAAGGTACCATTCCGCTCATGGCGACCGCGACGCATGACGGCCACCGGCGACCGCGACCCACTGCTTTGTATGGATTACTTGAAACACTGGCGGAAGCAAGCGAATGCGTCGCGCGACCACCAGCGAGCGACATGAGCCGTGCGACGCGGTCGCTCCTGAGGCAGTATCGTATCGACGCTGCCTGAATGCCTTGCGGATATCGCACCTGTATGATTTCATACCATATGTGTGCGATATCTGCAGCATGAAATGTGAGCTTGGCTCGTCTGTTGCCTCGCCTTGGTCGCGTTGATACTATTAGCCGCCTACCGACAGGCGACCATGGTCGCTAGGTCACAAGGCCGTGGTCGCCAAGATCAGAATGCTACCTTTACAGCCCTCTAGAGGGATAATTATTGTTCTGCAAAAGCCTGCGAACACTATAAGTCAAAAACCGAATCCGGAAACGTTTGTGTCCAGTCGACTGATTTGATATCTCGAACGGCCCGAGATTAGGCCTCCCAGGCCCATTATAACCGTGTTTTAAGCGAGAAAAATCGTGTGTGTACAAACGCTCACACTTTGTGTGCAGGAGTGTTAGTCCACTACGACGACGCAGCGCTGAAGCAACTGTACTTCCTGCGGCCGCAGTGGCTGTGTGACGTACTAGCCCACGTGGTCACCGTGCGGGAAATCAACCCTTTTGCCAACAACGGTATGTTTTATAAGTGTTCGCCAAAAAAACAATTTTTGGTGGATTTTGTTGTTGACCTAAATTTTGTGCACAATGCACAGTTTTTAACTATTTGGTAAATGGCAGCTGAATTTCGACTTTTGAAGCGTCCAACCTTTTCAGTAACGGATACTCTCAAACCAACCTGACTCGCCAACTGTAAAAATAATACTACTACTGGGCGAGGTGGCGGAAGTGTGACACAGACAGATACATGTTTCGTTTGTTGTCTGTGTTTGTTCGGCTCGCATGAATTTGGCTGTAGGTATAGGAGCATTTCCGTCTCTTATAGTGGCAGGTGTATGGCTTCTCTATGGGGCTCTTCCTCTCATACGCCAGATTATCAAAATATAAGTCTTCAAAAAAAACGAGCTTTTTGTGACTGTTGAAGAGTCTTGGTATTCTGTTGTAACTTGAAGATATCTGTCAGGCATAATGAAGATCGAGGACCTGGCGCACGTGTTCAAGGCGTCCCCCCTCCTGGCGCGGGGGGACGAGGCCTCCTCGCTGGGGGTGAGCCTGCTCAACAAGTTCGAGCTGGCGCTGTGCTGGGACTCCAGGACGCTGCTGGTGCCGCCGCTGCTGCCCGCTACTGAGCCTGCTGTAAGTAAAGCCTCTCGCCCGTGTACTTCTATACAAACTTTCGTTCCCCATTTCACACCCTTAGGAAATGATTTCCGGGATGAAAACTATCCCATGTTCTTCCCCGGGATACAAACTACCTCTATACCAAACATAATTGATTCAGTGATTTAACCGTGTCTAGGTAACCGAGATATCGAAAGAAGCATAAGGCCGCACTGGCAGGGTCGCCCTGTAAGTATGCGATCAAGGTGGAACGGCAACGTGCACTTTTCAATACACAGTTTTTCATGAAAACAGGTTTTCCTTGGATATTTCTATACAAAGTGATCCGTTTTCATTGCTTCTGAATGTAATCAATCATATCAGCTGACTGTAGTCCCCACTGCGCTATTTTCCCTCAAAAGTCTCTTATATAAGAAAGAAAGAAAGAAAGATACATTTATTCACTTACACACAGGACAAACATATTAAACAAAAACAATACAGTAAAAAACATGTAACAAGTGTGTATCTGCGGCAGTGAACCGGACACTGGCTCAGCAAACCGTTATATGGAATCAGCCATATGTTTTCTCGTCTCTGCAGCTACCTCAGCTACCGCTGAAGACGCGCGTGTGGCCGGGCACGCCTCGACGCGCCGCGCTCGCCCTTTCCGCCGCGCCTGCGCGCGCCGACTCGCCTTCGCTTATACGTGTGTATATACCCTCATTTCATTTGTTATTGAAACACTTACCCCCTTATTATTAACTTAACAAACCTCTTATCTAAAATGGATATAAACACCTCACTAACACAAATGACGGATAAAGGCACATTAACTGTAACGACGTTTTAGCTAAAATAGGTTTCATGACGTTTATGAATAAGACTATAAAACTCTATACACCACAAAAAAAACAAACTAACTGTAGATTAGATAGACTGTCAATTCAATAGATCACCCAAAGCGAATTTTGGTCTCCGACTTGATTTGACAACACTTGTCCCAATTTTTCGCCATTCACCCTCCGTTTAACTATAGTTAAAATTAATGTATTATAATAAAAAATAAAATAAAAAAATAAACAAAAAAGTTCAAAACGGCGGCCACTTTTCTT
The DNA here is from genome assembly GCA_963854355.1 of Epinotia brunnichana. Lineage (NCBI taxonomy): Eukaryota > Metazoa > Arthropoda > Insecta > Lepidoptera > Tortricidae > Epinotia > Epinotia brunnichana. The sequence goes on along the minus strand of OY977958.1, from coordinate 21,571,534 downwards.
AATGACAATGTAGTCTTGCTTTGGGTCAATAAGTACCCCGTGAACATTCGGCTGATGATAACGTCGTTCCAGAGGACAGCCCGGGCAGCATCAGCATCGAGGGCCGCTCGACCGGTCGCGCGCTGCGGCGGCTGCTGCTGCTGTCCTACATCCCGTGCGGGCTGTGGGCGCGCCTGTGCTCGCGCGTGCTCGCCGACCCCGCCGTGCAAGCCGCCGCTGGCATGCTGTACCGGCTGCCGGGCGACGTGAGTCTAGATATCTGCATCGAGGGCCGCTCGACCGGTCACGCGCTGCGGCGGCTGCTGCTGCTGTCCTACATCCCGTTTAGAAACCACAGGCCGATACAAGCCGCTAAATCGGATCCCGAGATCCTCTGATCGATCTTTCCTCAATCGGGAAACTTATAAATTTTCTTATTCGTGTAGATGGAGGTGGACGCTACCACCGCTAAGGCTCTGGAGCCGAACTGGGCGTGGAAGCTGTGGCGCTCCGGGCTCCAGCTGTCGTGGGGCTCCCTCGTGGCCGCAGAGGCGCGCGAGCGAGAGGCGAGGCACGATCCGCTGCTGGGAGACAGCCCTGAGGATGGCAGGGACTTGAGGTACGTCCGGCTCGAGGGACCAAATCTGCACTTATAAGTGTAGTAACCGTAACCGTTAGGATGCAGATGACAAAATTGTGTTATTTAAATCATGACCTTGAATTTTTGACGTAAGTTTCTAACCGTTTTGGACAAATCTGGAACAAAGCATACGTAGGGCTAAGTGATCCACCAGATGACTTGGCAAAATTATATGTTATGGCTCACTACAATCATCTTGAAAGGGGTGGGTGCGAAAAGCTGGCGAAAAATAATGTTTGTCTCAAACTCAATTTTTTTTGACAGGAACTAATTTGTCATTGCTGATAGACATGTTTGTCTGCATCCAGGTTCCGTGTCCGCCAGGAGGGCGCGTGGTGCACGCTGGAGATGTCTCGCTCGCCGAGCATAGAGATCACGCTCCCGGCGCGCGTGTGTGTGGCGCGCCGCACGGACGGACTGCCGCTCGCCGGGTACCAGGTAGGTGGCGGGAAGCCTGGAAGACAGGGAAACTGGGAATCACCATCCGACTTGAAGTATCTGTTTGTTTTTGGCACTGTCCACCTCAATAGGTTTGTTAGGGGTAATATTCACCAAAGATGTGAGAAAAAACCTGACATGTAAATAAATATTGTATTAATGAAAACACTATCATACCAAATGACATGCCTTTTAATTGTAATTGTCCAAACGGGTGTTTTCACAGAACATCAGACATGAAAAATAAATAAGTATTTGAATTTGGAAACACTTGCATACCGAATATCATGGCTTTTAAGTCTAATATTCCAAGCAGTGTTCCAAAACGGGTCCTTTAACTCCACAAAGCATCAGACTTGCAGAATAAATATTTTCATAATGGGAACACTATCACACCAAATAGCATGTCCTAAAATTGTAATTCCCCATAGAGTGTTCAAACGGTTTTTTTCACAGAGCATCAGCCTAGAGCCTAGTCTAGAAGCGCTGGCGCGGCTGCTGGCGGTGTTGTCCGACCACGTGGACCTGCTGCTTGAAGACTGGTACCCCTCGCTCGGTGAGTACCACATTTCAACATAGGGTGGGTTATCTTATCTTATCTAGGTGAGTGCCCTTTCGGATGCACTTCGACCCAGTGGGATCTTTTGTGCATTTGCCCTCTTGTTTATACCTGCTCCCAGGCTTGCTCCATCATTTCCACAAAGCGGATGATGCAGTTCGCCGAGAGCACCTTGAATTCCTTTGGTTGCGGGTAACCGTTACCAAAGTAGTTCATTCTTTGTCTGGCAAGGGCAGGGTGGGTTGCGCCAAACCGTATGTAATCGTAAGCGGTGTTCGTTAAAATCTAAATGTATGGAGAGTTTGACAAGTTTCTATGGAATGACAGCAGCCGGCGCCATATTTGACGTTGATCGGTCTTTAATCTTAAGTTGGTGCAACCCGCCATTATTCTGTGAGATTGTTATTCACTTATTAGTTTTCAAAAAATATTTCAGCGGTGTATAGATTTGCTTGAATTCTTTGCGATGCGATTTGTGAGCAGCTAATACTTAACTGAATGTATGTGTGATCTCCACGTGTTTTATGGAAGGTACTCGGTTCGTGCACACGTCGGAGGGGCGCTGCCTCATCACGCGCGTGGTGCCGTGCGCGCAGTGCCTCGCCGCGCACGAGGATGAGGCGGCGGAGCGGCCCGACCATCTAGAACAGGTCAGGCAGATTCGAGTACAACAAATATACTATCTAGTTTGAAATTCCCTACTGCGTATAATTGTAATGACTAAACATATTGTTCCGTGTCCGTGCAGGCGCTACAGCGAGTAGGGCTGCGCGACGAACGGCGCGAGGCGGGCGGCGGCGCGCGCGCCTCGCAGGACTCGCGCGCGTCGGACCAGGATAGCGGCGTCGGCGCGGACTCCGCAGGTCAGGGAGATTCTAATCATTTATTCATCAATGTACATTTCATTTAGATGTGAATCTTAAGAAATTACATGGTGCATAAGCTTGTTATTTAGTGTATAATAAATACATTTCACACTCACACGTCACCCCAGAAAGAGTAATATTACTTTCTGGGGCATCCATCTGGATATAATTCTGTCCACTAAAATCACCCAGGGTATCGTTCCGGATATGACGTACAATAGGATCACCTGGGTGATCTCATAGAACATATTTGTCCAATACGATCATCTGGGTGATCGGGTCAGGTGATCTTAAAGGATATCGCGCATACAGGTAACTTATTAGTCACATTACAATCGCTTTCGAAGGACACGGCCGCAAAAACATATGCCTTATAACCTAATTTCCCAACAGCCTCATCCCGAATCGGCTCAGTGGAAGGCAGACTGAGCACCCGCGAAGAACCACTATCAGAAGTCCACGGTTGGACGGTGGAGCAGTGTCTGCTGGCCGCCTGCACGGCGCAGGGCCTCGCCTGCCCCGCGCATGGCGCCATACCGCTGCAGAGAATCGCTCCCGATGCGGTAACAATATTGCTGTGACAGATTAGATGGTGCATTAATTAGACCAAAAGGTATTCGGTGAAACTCATAATGTCCGCCGAGTCGCTAAAACGGGGTTTATTACTGATGAGGTAAGATCTGCAGCAAGTCGTTCCTGATGATGCGGTCACAATAACTATTCTTGTAATTGATAACTGATGGTGCATTAGTTATACCAAAGGGTATCAGGTGAAACTCACACTGTTCGCTGAGATGCTAAATCATAATTACATCAGTTTTTAATTATTCGTAAGACTTCAGAACTTCTACTATTTCAGCGGAATAATATAATCATGCAAGTAGTTATATTTGATTATGCATTCGCTAGACGAAAAGGTATGCGATGAAAGTCAAACTATCCATTGCTGTGACGCTGAAGCGCGTTTGCGATATGACACCGAAAAGTTAAAACTGAGACCTTCTTTAGTTTAATGAAGCGATTGCCCTCCAGTGTTTTGATTCAAAGTCAAAGTCAAAATATTTTATTCAAAATAGATTCATACAGAACACTTTTTGAAGGTCAAAGTATATTTTCATTTCTTTAGTACCTAAATGTATTTTTACACTTTTACAGTATTATCAATTATCACAGATTAAGTAATGAATAGTACTAGTATTATATAATAAACTTAAAGTTCGAAAGGGTAATTATAGTTGTTAATATATAACTATAATAATGTCAAATATCACTAGTTTACATGTTTACATGTCAATATGTTATTATTATTATTATTTCTGGTAGTGGCTTTCGGGCTGTCAAAGCCCTTATATCACTGCGACCATCGCTGATCTATTGTGATCGCCACTAACTACAATTCTTGGTCAAGTCCTGCAAACTCGAAGAATTGCAGGATTTTGTTGAACTCAAGAAATTTGATCTCCTCCGGGCACATGATGTGTTTGCGCAGGAAGGAGTTACGACTGCGCATGAGGCAAGGGCAATCGGTTAGGATGTGTGTAGGCGTCTCCTCTGCTTCAAAGCAGAATCTGCACTGCCTTGTGTCACACAGTCCTATCGTTTGCATGTGCTTATTTAGGCGGCAGTGCCCAGTAAGCACCCTGACCAGCATGCGTAGACGGTTCCTACTTAGCGCCAAGGCGTCAGAAGACGCCTTTTTGCTAAAGGCTCTAATAAGTGCCTTGGAATGTTTCAGTCCTGGGTTAGCTCTCCAGGCTTGAATGGTCTTGTAGAAACAATAGGCTTTTAGAGTGAGCTTGGTTAGACTTTTAGGGATACCACAGAACGGCTCTGGTCCGCAGTGTGTTCCCTTCGCCCCCGCTCGTGCAAGCTCATCAGCCTTTTCATTTCTCTCGATGCCTGCATGCCCTGGGACCCAACGTAAAATTACCTTGTTTTTGGTACCCAGGTCATTCAATAGTTCCCGGCAGTTCTCGACCAGCCTCGACGTTGTGACGTTAGAGGTAAGAGCCAAGAGAGCCGCCTGGCTATCCGAGTGGATATAAATAGTATGATTAAGGAAGGCGCTTTGCAGATTCGTTGTCGCACATTCTAGAATGGCGTATACCTCTGCCTGGAATATAGAAGTGTGCTTACCCAGGTTCAGACTGATCGCTGCCCTGGGTGCCTCTCCATATATTCCGCATCCTACCTCCGATCCGGATTTGGAGCCATCAGTGTACCACTTCAGGCTACCTGGTTTCCAATCTATGAGGCTGTTCAACCAGTCCTCTCTCCTTAGGAGTTCCACAGAGTAGTTTATCTGCGTGCAAAGTTTTGGGGGCATTGTGTCAAGTGGCATCCCTAAAACAGGTATATCGTATACTGAGTCCTTGAGTGTTCTCAAGACTGTGGATAGCCAGTCACCTTTCCTTACGGACGCTACTCTGAGCATGCTGGACTTCGCCTCCTTTTCCAAGTGGAGGTCCAGGGGCGGCAGGTTCAGCACGGCTTCCAGAGCAGCTGTTGGAGAGGTTGACATGGCTCCAGTAACGATAATGCAAGCAGTCCGTTGCAGACTGCTGAGCTTAGTTATTGTTGTTTTCTGTGTCGTTTTTCTATACCAGACCACAGAGGCGTATGAGACCATCGGCCTCACAATGGACGTGTATAGCCACAGGGCAATTTTGGGTTTTAGACCCCATCTATTCCCCGCTAAACGACAGCAGATTGAGAGGGCTACTTTAGCCTTCTGCAAAATTCCGTTAACGTGCGGATTCCAGGTCAGTTTCTGGTCGATTGTAACGCCCAGATACTTGACCTCGGAGGAGAACGGAATTGTTCTGCCGTTCATAGACAGAGGTCTCAGACCATCGAGCTTTCTCTTGTTTGTGAACGGCACAACAACCGTCTTGTCCGCGTTAATGGATAATTCATTTTCCCTGCACCATGTGTTAATAGTGTCTAGAGCTCTCTGCATTTGGTACGATAGTGTACTTTGGCAGTTACCCCGCACCGTCACCACAAGGTCGTCTGCGTACCCCTGGGTGTCGATGCGTAGTTCCGCCATTTTATGCAGTAATTCATCCACTGCGAGAGTCCATAACAGAGGGGAGAGTACCCCCGTGGGCAGCCTCTGGCAGTGGTAACGTCACGAGTGAATGTCAATATGTTATAAGTAGGTCAAAATTCATTTACATTTACAATTAGGCACATGTTAACTTACAAACATGAATTCTGTTTTCACAATGTCAAAAATAGAATAAAAAATATTATTAGAACTAGGGAAAAATATATGTCAGGATTATAATAAACTAATTAAAAATTAAAGTATGTCAGATTGTCAGTACATACACAGAGAGAAAATAATAATAATAAAAATCATTTAAAGGCGTCTTTGTCATTTATAAAGTCGCTTATCGTGTAATAGGCCTTACTAACTAAATGGCTTTTTATAAACAACTTAAACTTATTTAATGACAAACCTTGTACATTTTTGGGAATTTTGTTATAAAAACGCACACAATTTCCCATAAAAGACGAACTCACCTTTTGTAAACGATAACGGGGCACGGAAAGTTTATCCTTATTTCTAGTATTCAGCGAGTGATAGTCACTATTTAGTTTAAATAAATGTAGATTTCGTTTAACATACAAAACAATTTCAAAAATATATTGAGAAGCAAACGTCAAAATGTTGATTTGCTTGAATTTTTCTCTTAATGAAATGCGAGATCCTAACTGATAAATCGCGCGAATCGCTCTTTTTTGTAAAACAAAAATGATATGGATATCAGCGGCTTTACCCCAAAGCAAAATACCATAGGTCATAATGCTGTGAAAGTAAGAGAAGTAAACAAGCCTAGCTGTCTCAACATCGGTGAGTTGCCTTATTCTTTTGACTGCATATGCTGCCGAACTAAGCCTATTACCCAACGAAGAAATATGTGATCCCCATTGCAGTTTATGATCCAGTGTAATACCGAGAAAAACAGTGCTATGAGAAAATTCAATGAACTCATCATTAAGTTTCACCTGTTCATTCTTACTGGTATTGACTTTAGCAAGACTGAATTTAATACATTTTGTTTTCTTGCTATTTAAAAGTAAATTGTTAGCGGTGAACCATCCCGCAACCGAGTCTAGTGCTGCATTCACTTGATCAAAATTGGTTTCCTTTCTGCCAAGTTTAAATATTAACGATGTGTCATCAGCGAATTTTATTATATTACATCTTAGATGTCTCTTTGGCATCAGCTTCTCCTCGACGTGGAGGAAGAGCAACGCGCGCGCTGGGAGCACATCGTGCTGGAGTCCGTGGCGGGCCGCGGGGCCTTCGGCACCGTGATGGCGGCCGTGTGGCGGCTCCCGGGCCAGCCGGCGCGCCGCGTCGCCGTCAAGGCGCTGCAGCCCGTGCCGCCGCCGAGGGCGCAGCATCACCATGCGTACAAGGTGAGAGGTGCTTCGGTAAGGCCAAAAGGTATGCGTTCAAACTCAAACAGTTCGTCCGGTTCGGTGAAAGGAGTTTGTGTCTATTTTACTTTACCTTCCTTGTGACGTAATGTCTGCCTTTTGTACTGAATCGAATTGTTCCTGATGCTAGGTGGCACTGGCGCGCTGGGAGCGGTCGCCGACGACGGGCGCGTGCCGTGCGTACTGCGGCCTGCGCCAGGAGCTGGCCGTGCTGCGCGTGCTGCGCCACCCGCACGTGCTGCGCCTGCGCGCCGTGTGTGCCGCGCCGCTCGCGCTGCTGCTGGAGCAGGCGCCGCAGGTGACCAGAGACTTGTTCCTGATGCCAGGTGGCGCTGGCGCGCTAGGAGCGGTGACCAGAGAGTGAAAGAAAAGAGAGCATGCTGTCCGTCTGCTAGTATTTACCATGGTCCATAAGTGAGGTGACTTGTACGGTGGACAACGCTAGCGACGTGTCACACCCGTACGGCATCATGGCGTCTGTCAAGATTCTGTCCCTGCTGTTCTAGAGTCAAGCCAAGCTCTGTGTGAGAGTGTTTCCTCCTTACACCAGGAAGAGAAGAGTCGGCAGCAGGGAGCTCGCTTGTTTAGACAGCTACGTCCACTCTTATTCTGTTTATTTGTGCTGAAATAGAGGATAATCAGTATTTTTTTGAGAGATGATCGTAATGAACGGAAAGCTTTTGCTGACCAAACTAAATTGTGAACATACTTACGAGAGTGTTATACAGGGTGCATTGGACACCATCCTGCGCGCATACGGCAGCATGGGCGCGCGGGTCGGCGCGCGCGCCGCGCGGGCGCTGGCGCTGCAGCTGGCGCGAGCCCTGGAGTATCTGCACGCGCAGCGCGTGCTCTATAGAGACCTCAAGGTGACTACAGTTGAACATTGGAATCACATGTTTTTCTATTTCATTATCCGGGAGTTCCTGCAACAAGATGTAAAAGTTACAGATACTTACATAATATATGTAAAACTTTGTCGTCAGATGTGCCTGGCCATTTTTAAACAGGGAATGCCATATAGACAACATATCTCGTCTCTTTTTCATATTACATAAAACAAAAAAAAAAAGCGGCCAAGTGCGAGTCGGACTCGCACATGAAGGGTTCCGTGAAATATATTGCGGTTTACGATTTATGACGTATTAAAAAAAAACTACTTACTAGATGTCGTTCAAACCAATTTTCGGTGGAAGTTTGCATGGTAATGTACATCATATTTTTTTTTAGTTTTATCATTCTCTTATTTTAGAAGTTACAGGGGGGGGGGGGGGAACACACATTTTACCACTTTGGAAGTGTCTCTCGCGCAAACTATTCAGTTTAGAAAAAAATTACATAAGAAACCTTAATATCATTTTTGAAGACCTATCTATAGATACCCCACACGTATGGGTTTGATGAAAAAAATTTTTTTTGAGTTTCAGTTCTGAGTATGGGGACCCCTAAAACTTAATGTTTTTTTTCGATTTTTGTGTGAAAGTCTTAATGCGGTTCACAGAATACATCTACTTACCAAGTTTCAACAGTATAGCTCTTATAGTTTCGGAAAAAAGTGGCTGTGACATACGGACGGACAGACAGACAAACATGACGAATCTATAAGGGTTCCGTTTTTTGCCATTTGGCTACGGAACCCTAAAAAAAAGAGTAACTATAGGTCTGTTATAGCATTACTCACATAGCCTTAGCTAAGTTACTTATGTGTTTTCTAAGACTAGATGTTTCTCAATAAAATAAAATAAATTACATCATTGACTATAACGATGATGATGATGCACGTGTGTGCAGTCGGAGAACGTGCTAGTGTGGGAGATGCCCCACGTGGCCGCGGCCGCCGCCGCGGAGCTGAGTCCCGCGGCCATACCCGTCCTCGTCAAGCTCGGCGACTACGGTGAGTACATGCTCGTCGGCAAACGTTCGTTGGAAGGTCGATGTTGTTCTACGTCCGTAGGAATAACCCTAGAGACCCTACACGTGACCTCCAGGTAGTGCTAGAAGAACAACAAACTCGGCAGCTGCACTGTTCCTTCTGAACCTCGCAGCGCACTCTGGAACCCTATCAGCGACATCGATACGAATACATATATGTAGGTACCAGTGTGTAAGGTTGTTCTTATCTCTTCTTGTGTTAATGTTAATCTTATCTCAATGTATACTTTTAATGAAACAGGAATTAGAGTTTTGTACTGCAAAATGGTAATATTTTAAGTAGTTCGTGTTAATCGCACTCGCAGGCGGCCAAGATACAGGCTCAGCCTAGTTTGGCGTCTGACGGATATAATGTTTATAATTTAAGTGTGTTTTTGTTAAATAAATAAAATTTTATTATTTATTATACCGATCGAAAGGCTTTATCATAAGAGTTATTTATTGCTGAATAACTGACCATGAAATTACACATTTTAATTCAAAATTAATCAATTTAATCTATCAAATGCTCAAAAAGAGTCCCATTGAAAAAATCATTTACGCGCCTTTCGGCAGATTTAGGATACGGCAGAAACTTGATTAGACAGAAACTCGATTTGTTGCATACAACCAGGTACCTACTAATTACGTGTCTCTTTATCATTTGGTCATCCACTTAAATTATAATAGGGAAATGATGCGTACTTCTCAAGTGGGTACTGATTCATTTGTAATAGGTACTTTAAGATGATAATGTCAGTTGTATTTCCTTACAGCAATGTCAGCTTATCATTTTTCTGAACAAAATTTCACATCAAATGTTAAAATTCATGGTCTTCCTTTTATTTCTGACACTATGTTATTAAGCAAAAAATAATCCTTATGATGAAGCCTTTCGATCGGTATGATAAAGCTACAAGGTAATTTTTTTTCTCGTGTAGCGGGTTCGATTCCCGGTTCAACCATGTAATTACTTCAAAATCTATGAATGCAGTTTAAATTGTTTTTTAAATTAAAATAATGTCTTCTTTCAGTAAAAGGTTCCATCTACAATATTCAAAGTACTTTCCCTCCATGTGGCATAGGCGTGGGACGCCCTGTATAAGTATCTATACCGTCTTCTAGTACCCATAGTACAAGCTTTGCTTAGTTTGGGTCTGGTTTGATTACTACTACGCAATAGGTTGATCTGTGTAATGATAGTGCGCAAATATTTATTTATTTATTATTTAAGTAATGCAATGTAATTGATGTAATTATGAAATGTCCAGGCATCAGCCGACTGGCTCCGCCGTCGGGCTCGAAAGGCTTTGGCGGCACGGAGGGCTTCATGGCGCCAGAAATTATGCGCTACAATGGCGAACAAGAATATAACGAAAAGGTAACGCTGTGTGTTTTTTTGTCTCGAATAAATGTTTCTTTCTTTCTTTGTTTGTTTCTTTAAAATGTACAAGTTCGTTTGGTTCCTATCCTCGAAGAATATGACGTTGTTTTACACTATTTATAATCCCCCGCGGCTATGAAGTCAATCCTGAGACATGCCTCTAGGGTTGAATATGTAATTTTTTCCTACATTGTCATTATTCAGAAACTTAATAGCCGCGGGGGACTGTAATGTTTAATACCTATATTTTCATTGTTAAGTAGTTGAAACCATAGTAAATGTGTGTACGCCTGAAAAGGCAGGATTTAGTGATACTATATTGTCATTTGTACCTTCGACTATGTACCGACCTGAATTCTTCACACAATAAATAAATGAAATGAAATGTAGTACACGGAGATGCCATATTTTGACAATGTCATCCTTTGAAAAAAAAAACGATTTGCGTCAAATAGGTACCTGCGATCTGAGGCTTTCTTAATTACTGCCCGTGGTTAGTATGACAATTTATGTCTCCCCCTGCTCAGGATGTGCACCTATTCGCAAGTGAAGCGGGAGAAAATTACTATTTAATGGTCAGGTGTGACGTAATAGTTTTTACGTCATACCTGGCCATAAAGTAGGAATTACCGCACGCTATGCGTGCGGAAAACCCCACTTCCTGGCCAGATAGAGACGTAAAATTTTGTACTTACCACGGGCGGTAATAAAGAAAGCCTCAGAGCGCATATTTATCGCCCTTGCCTTCGGCTCGGGCGTCAAATACCTGCGATCTGAGACATTCTTTGTTTAACCGCCCTAGGTAAGTAATGTACTATTTCAAACAGAACACTTTCTTCTTCAGTACACACACAGTGTTACATTTATACAATGACTTATTCATTCACAATAATCTCGTATGGTTCCCATTTTTTACAGAATCACAGTCTATCTTGTAATTTCAATAATAGATCCAATCACACTCCCCCAAATTTCACTTTATGACTATGTCCAGGTGGACTGTTTCTCGTTCGGCATGCTGCTGTACGAGATTGTGACGCTGCGGCAGCCGTTCGAGGGCCACGAGGCCGTGAAGGAAGCCATCTTGGACGGAGCCAGGCCCTCGCTCACGCCTCGGGTAAGTTCGGCATGCTGCTGTACGAGATCGTGACGCTGCGGCAGCCGTTCGAGGGCCACGAGGCCGTGAAGGAAGCCATCTTGGACGGAGCCAGGCCCTCGCTCACGCCTCGGGTAAGTTCGGCATGCTGCTGTACGAGATCGTGACGCTGCGGCAGCCGTTCGAGGGCCACGAGGCCGTGAAGGAAGCCATCTTGGACGGAGCCAGGCCCTCGCTCACGCCTCGGGTAAGTTCGGCATGCTGCTGTACGAGATCGTGACGCTGCGGCAGCCGTTCGAGGGCCACGAGGCCGTGAAGGAAGCCATCTTGGACGGAGCCAGGCCCTCGCTCACGCCTCGGGTAAGTTCGGCATGCTGCTGTACGAGATCGTGACGCTGCGGCAGCCGTTCGAGGGCCACGAGGCCGTGAAGGAAGCCATCTTGGACGGAGCCAGGCCCTCGCTCACGCCTCGGGTAAGTTCGGCATGCTGCTGTACGAGATCGTGACGCTGCGGCAGCCGTTCGAGGGCCACGAGGCCGTGAAGGAAGCCATCTTGGACGGAGGCAGGCCCTCGCTCACACCTCGGGTAAGTTCGGCATGCTGCTGTACGAGATCGTGACGCTGCGGCAGCCGTTCGAGGGCCACGAGGCCGTGAAGGAAGCCATCTTGGACGGAGCCAGGCCCTCGCTCACACCTCGGGTAAGTTCGGCATGCTGCTGTACGAGATCGTGACGCTGCGGCAGCCGTTCGAGGGCAACGAGGCCGTGAAGGAAGCCATCTTGGACGGAGCCAGGCCCTCGCTCACGCCTCGGGTAAGTTCGGCATGCTGCTGTACGAGATCGTGACGCTGCGGCAGCCGTTCGAGGGCCACGAGGCCGTGAAGGAAGCCATCTTGGACGGAGCCAGGCCCTCGCTCACACCTCGGGTAAGTTCGGCATGCTGCTGTACGAGATCGTGACGCTGCGGCAGCCGTTCGAGGACCACGAGGCCGTGAAGGAAGCCATCTTGGACGGAGCCAGGCCCTCGCTCACGCCTCGGGTAAGTTCGGCATGCTGCTGTACGAGATCGTGACGCTGCGGCAGCCGTTCGAGGACCACGAGGCCGTGAAGGAAGCCATCTTGGACGGAGACAGGCCCTCGCTCACGCCTCGGGTAAGTTATCTCCTTTAAAAAAAATATTGAGTGTGGGTTGCACGAAACCGTCTGAAATCGTAAGCGGTGTTCGTTAAAATCTGAATGTATGGAAAGGTCTGTAATCGTTAGTTAGTGCAACCCGCCCTGAGTATGATTTGGCCGTTTGTGAATCGATGCTTTCTTCTGACCGTTGCCTGGTATTTAGAAATAGTGATTAGTAAAGTTTATATGCTTCATACAGTACTTTACAATTCATATATTATCCTGGTCACGGCACCAAATTGTGACCGCACCATACCCAGTTATTCGTTTGCGGTTTAAAAAGATTATACCTGGCCATCTATTCATTACTAGCCTTCTTTAGGAGTACAGTAAAGTGAATGTAAACTTGATAGCATGTTCGCTAATGGACTAATCGTTTCAAAGAATCGGTTAAGGTAAACTTATTACAGTTACAGCGGTTCTGTTCGCAAAATAGTTATTTATGATACAAGTGCGAAAATTAGGTAATTCCCAACGAGTGGCGATGACCAAAAACACGACCGTGAGGGAGTGTTTTTGAAATGAAATGAAATGAAATGAAATGATTTATTTGCATAAACATGGTTGTTACAGTTGGTGTTTATAATTAAATTATTAAGTAGGTATCACATGTTTAGCCAATATGGCATGCAAAAGTTATTACATTGTAGTTAATATCAATAAGTAATGTCTAGCTAGTATATTTTGTAATAAAATGTCAATGTTTAGTATAATATCTAATAAAATTAACTAAACTAAAGTCTACAATAGGTATATATGTCTATTCTTTATAATTTACGAATTCACACAGAGTGTAAAAACATTTGTCTCTTAACCATTTCTTTAATTTTATTTCGAACATTTTGTCAGGTAATAATCTTATTTCATATGGTATCGTATTGTATACTTGAATACTCATAATATAACATTTTTTCCTGAATAATGCTGTCCTACATGGTGGCATCAGCAGCTTGGACATGTCCCTTGGTCGTAATTTAGTGTTATTCTGGGGTTTTTTTAAAGTAATGAGGAAATTTTCTAACTAGACACGCTAACTCTAATACATACAAACCAACCAAAGTGAGCAGCCCAAGTCTTTTAAACAGAGGCCGACAAGAATCTCTTGGTCCAGCACCACAGACCGCTCTGACACATTTTTTTTGGATGATAAAAGCTTTGCTTACATCTGTGCAGTTACCCCATACTGATATTCCGTATTTTAGTGCAGAAGTTACATACCCATGATATGCCAGTATTGCTGTTTTCTCTCCTGCAACAATCCTCAGCTGTTTTAACGCGTACACAAATCTGTCGAGTTTGTCGCAGACCAGCTTTACATGGTTTTTCCAGGAACAGTGTTGATCCAGGGTTAAGCCCAAAAATTTAATATCGCTTACTTGGTCTATAACTTGATTCTGGCAATATAATTTTAAGGGCAATGGTTGTGTTTTTATATTTCTAAATTGTATGTAACTTGTTTTTGATGTATTTGTTTGCAAGTTGTTCATGTTTAGCCAAGAGTCCACTATTTTTATTGTCGAGTTTAATTTATCTTCATAAGGGACCGCCGAGTCCTTGTCAGCAGGAATGAATACCGCTATATCGTCAGCGAACAGGGACATCGGGCACGTTGTCACTTTCGGTAGGTCGTTTATGTATAAAAGAAATAGCAGTGGTCCTAGTATGCTTCCCTGTGGAACTCCGTACCCGTTTTGTCTGCACGCCGATCGATAAGCTATATTTATATTTTTACTATCAAGTTTATTTATTTCGACGTACTGCATGCGATTGCTTAGGTAACTCTCCATCCAATTAAAAGCGTTTCCTCGTATTCCATAACATTCGCATTTTCGGAGTAGTAATTTATGGTCGACAAATTCGAATGCTTTGGTCATATCAAAAAATGTCGCTGTAATTGGAGTTTTACTATCAATAAATAGAGTAATACTACGCATGAGGGAATATGACGCATGAGTGGTCGATTTATGTTTTTGAAAACCATTCTGTTCCTTAGCAATCACGTTGTGCTTATCTATTATGGATACTCTATTATGGAATGCTTTTTCTAGTACCTTAGAAAGTATCGGTACCAGTGTTATTGGTCGATAATTTCTTATGTCTTGTTTATCCCCTTTTTTATACAAGGGTTTGATTATGGACTGCTTAAGTCGCTCAGGAAAAGTGCCCTGTGTAAAAGTTAAGTTCACAAGATGGACCAAAATTGAAGAGATTTCCGAGGCACACTCTTTGAGAATGCTGGTGGCAATATGGTCGAATCCTACAGAATTTGTGTTATTTAATGATTTGATAATTTTAATTATTTCGTGTTCTGTACAGGGTTGTAGGAATAAGCTATCCCGAAGACGTTCAACGTTCGATAGTGGTGCTCGATAGTTTCTGGTTGTTTTAGCACTGATGTCGACATTCGTCGAGTCTATTAAAAAGTCGTTGAATATTTGTGCCATTTGGGACGGATCACTTATGATAATTCCATCTAAAACTATACACTCAATTTCTTGTCTAGCTTTTACAGCGTCATGTTTCTCTTTAATTATATTCCAAACTGCTTTACACTTGAGTCAATGACACATGCCCTTAGCAGTCTGGAATATAATGACAATTTTAGTTTTCTCCCCGCTGTTTTTCCTTTATAATAAAGAGTTTTTAATTTTCTTTTTGTATTACTAGATTTTATAAGTCCCTTTGTTATCCACCTAGGCGCTGTAATATTGGCCTTAATCTTGATTTTAATTTCCGGAAAGCAAAGCGTATATAATAGAGTAAAAGTGTCATGGAAATTGTTGAAAGCTATATTTAAATTACCTTCTGAGAGTTCTTCAGCCCAAAAGAGACAAGACAAGTATTGTTTGAACTTTTTTATGTTTTCCTTGCACATATCACGTTTCTTTATATACCAGCAGTCTTGGGGATTTTGATCGACACGAGTTGTTCTTCTTTGATCAGGACCTGCAATACCCATGCAACATCCTGGAGACCATGCGTCGCTGCTGGCGCGGTGCGCCCGAGCTGCGGCCGTCGGCCGCCGCGCTCGTGTCCGCGGCCGCCGCGCCCGAGTTCACCGCGCTGCTCGACGTGGCGGCCGCGCGGGGCTCCCTGGCCGCCACCGCCGTGCCGCTGCGGCTAGTCACAGGTGACTACAGCTAGGGACCATGCGTCGCTGCTGGCGCGGCGCGCCCGAGCTGCGGCCGTCGGCCGCCGCGCTCGTGTCCGCGGCCGCCGCGCCCGAGTTCACCGCGCTGCTCGACGTGGCGGCCGCGCGGGGCTCCCTGGCCGCCACCGCCGTGCCGCTGCGGCTAGTCACAGGTGACTACAGCTAGGGACCATGCGTCGCTGCTGGCGCGGCGCGCCCGAGCTGCGGCCGTCGGCCGCCGCGCTCGTGTCCGCGGCCGCCGCGCCCGAGTTCACCGCGCTGCTCGACGTGGCGGCCGCGCGGGGCTCCCTGGCCGCCACCGCCGTGCCGCTGCGGCTAGTCACAGGTGACTACAGCTAGGGACCATGCGTCGCTGCTGGCGCGGCGCGCCCGAGCTGCGGCCGTCGGCCGCCGCGCTCGTGTCCGCGGCCGCCGCGCCCGAGTTCACCGCGCTGCTCGACGTGGCGGCCGCGCGGGGCTCCCTGGCCGCCACCGCCGTGCCGCTGCGGCTAGTCACAGGTGACTACAGCTAGGGACCATGCGTCGCTGCTGGCGCGGCGCGCCCGAGCTGCGGCCGTCGGCCGCCGCGCTCGTGTCCGCGGCCGCCGCGCCCGAGTTCACCGCGCTGCTCGACGTGGCGGCCGCGCGGGGCTCCCTGGCCGCCACCGCCGTGCCGCTGCGGCTAGTCACAGGTGACTACAGCTAGGGACCATGCGTCGCTGCTGGCGCGGCGCGCCCGAGCTGCGGCCGTCGGCCGCCGCGCTCGTGTCCGCGGCCGCCGCGCCCGAGTTCACCGCGCTGCTCGACGTGGCGGCCGCGCGGGGCTCCCTGGCCGCCACCGCCGTGCCGCTGCGGCTAGTCACAGGTGACTACAGCTAGGGACCATGCGTCGCTGCTGGCGCGGCGCGCCCGAGCTGCGGCCGTCGGCCGCCGCGCTCGTGTCCGCGGCCGCCGCGCCCGAGTTCACCGCGCTGCTCGACGTGGCGGCCGCGCGGGGCTCCCTGGCCGCCACCGCCGTGCCGCTGCGGCTAGTCACAGGTGACTACAGCTAGGGACCATGCGTCGCTGCTGGCGCGGCGCGCCCGAGCTGCGGCCGTCGGCCGCCGCGCTCGTGTCCGCGGCCGCCGCGCCCGAGTTCACCGCGCTGCTCGACGTGGCGGCCGCGCGGGGCTCCCTGGCCGCCACCGCCGTGCCGCTGCGGCTAGTCACAGGTGACTACAGCTAGGGACCATGCGTCGCTGCGCGTGGCGAACCTGCCTTAGGCTGAGCCGCTCAAATCTGTAGTAGTAAGACATTGGTTCCGTTTATAAAAAGTTAGAGAGTAACATTTTGTGTCTTTTTTTCAGACGAGGGTGCCTCTGGGTGGGAGGTGTGGTGCGGCGGGGAGCCCGAGCGGCTGCACTCGCTGCTGTGCACGGAGCACCACGTCACACAGCAACACGCGGTCCGCGTGCCGCCAGGTCAGTCATCTTGTATCTGCAGACGAGGGTGCCTCTGGGTGGGAGGTGTGGTGCGGCGGGGAGCCCGAGCGGCTGCACTCGCTGCTGTGCACGGAGCACCACGTCACACAGCAAGACGCGGTCCGCGTGCCGCCAGGTCAGTCATCTTGTATCTGCAGACGAGGGTGCCTCTGGGTGGGAGGTGTGGTGCGGCGGGGAGCCCGAGCGGCTGCACTCGCTGCTGTGCACGGAGCACCACGTCACACAGCAACACGCGGTCCGCGTGCCGCCAGGTCAGTCATCTTGTATCTGCAGACGAGGGTGCCTCTGGGTGGGAGGTGTGGTGCGGCGGGGAGCCCGAGCGGCTGCACTCGCTGCTGTGCACGGAGCACCACGTCACACAGCAACACGCGGTCCGCGTGCCGCCAGGTCAGTCATCTTGTATCTGCAGACGAGGGTGCCTCTGGGTGGGAGGTGTGGTGCGGCGGGGAGCCCGAGCGGCTGCACTCGCTGCTGTGCACGGAGCACCACGTCACACAGCAACACGCGGTCCGCGTGCCGCCAGGTCAGTCATCTTGTATCTGCAGACGAGGGTGCCTCTGGGTGGGAGGTGTGGTGCGGCGGGGAGCCCGAGCGGCTGCACTCACTGGTACAGCACTTTCTTGGCTGACTCTACACAGTAACATGTACGCGAATTTAAAATTTCGTGAGTCATGTCAAAAATATTACTTATAAATTCACGGTTAAGGCGCTCTTATTAAACGATGTTTAGGTATTTGCGGAGGTGAGGCAGACGGAGCGGGAGACGCGCGTCCCGCGCACCCCGCTAATGGCCTTATTCTGTTGGCATCCGTATTCGGCTCGTTTTTGCGGATCATACGATCAAATGTTTTTCATCTTGAATTATTGTTTTATTTTTCAAATCCAAGTTGATTTGTATAAGATTGGCCCCAAATATTTATTATTTATATAAATCTATTATTTTGGAAAATAAGGAATAATAGGTAGTTACAGTTCTTAAGTGTATCGTATTATGATGACATCAATTAGGGACACTTACTTTCCAAAGATATGTTAGTACAGATTTCTTCATCATCAATCCTCCTAGCATTTTCCCAGTTCCTAGGTGGGTGCTTCCGTTTTCCAAATACGTAGAACTGATAAAATAATAGTACATCTTCACTTCCTAAGGGTGAACGACACCAATTATGGATTGTACTAATATATTACAGTTTTTTTAAACCGAAATAAAATCGATTATTTATAGGTAAAGTTATAGCGCCGGTTAACGCCCGCTTAAGAAACCATCAAAAATAATAAACAAATACCTATGTTCATCTATGTATCTCTTGGCAAATTATATTATTACCATAATTATTACCTATGTTACATATGTATGACTGACTGATCAAAAACTGGATAATTAGACCACTGTTAATCAGAAGAGCATTTTATATACAGGGTGGTTATTTTAAGACCAGCAAGTTCTTCAGTACATGACTATGTCTATTAAAAAATGTAATTTGACCAAACATCATATAAAAAGAACAATTTAAATTTGTCTCTTAAGTACCTAAACGTGTTATGTCACTGCGCTCGCGTGGCGCGTGCTGCCTACCATGCTACCTTGACCAGCGGCCACACCGCGATGGACCTTGATACTTGCAACAAGCCAACAAGATTGGACTTACACTTGTTACTTGACTCTATACTGTCAATTCAAGAATTCAGTCAAGCTTTATTTAAGAAACCAACAAATTTTCCAACCGGAAGTAATTATATAAATTTAAATTAAGCTTTAATTGTCTTTTTTTTGTTTGATTTATATTGAATATTTTAAAGCAAATGTAAATTAACCAAGTAAAAGCCTCCTCAATCTCATGCCATTTTTCTCGGTCTTTAGCCAACTGCATCCAGCTAGGTCCGGCGACCTCAGTTATGTCATTAATCCAACGCCTTTGTCGTCTACCTTTTCTTCTTTTGCCTTTCGGCTCTGACCATTTTGTTGCTTCCAGTGCCCATCTTTTCTCCTTAAATCTGGCGATATATGGCTTTTACCCGAATGAGGTCCATATAAGAAAGAAAAAATGGCATAAATCTTTTAGATTTAGTAAATATGTACTAACACAAACAATATGGAATAAATAAAGCTTAAATAAATATATATATAAACTAGCTGTTGCCTGCGACTTCATCCACGTATAACATGTTATCGTCTAAATGTTGGTTTAAGGAAATAATGAAAAAAAACATTGAAATTAGTTTTGTACAGTCAGCATCAGATAGTTAGTAGCAGCCAAGGTAGCCAAATATATCGCAACACGTCTTTATTACTGTAGGAGTAAGGATGTGTTACGATATATTTGGCTACAGCCAAAGTAGCCAAATATAGCGTAACACATCCTTACTCCTACAGTAATAAAGACGTGTTGCGACGCTGACTGTACCTAGTATTTTATTAAACAGTCTAAAACCGAAGTTAGAACACCTCTTTTTATTTCAAAATGTCTTGCTCTCGATACAAATTTAGAATCCTCTTTGAACCCTCATAGTAAACAGTCTGAAAACCGAAGTTACAAATTTCTTACTTTAAAAATGTCTTGCTCTCTATACAAAATTCAAACCCCCTTTTAACCTTCTTAAGCGATGAATTTGAAAAAAGCTGAAATGAGTTTTGTAGTATTTTAGAAAACAGTCTAAAACCGAAGTTACAAATCCCTTACTTTAAAAATGTCTTGCTCTCCATACAAACTTTGAACACCCTTATAATCCCCATTTAGGGGATGAATTTCAAAAAACGCTAAAATAAGTTTTGTAGTCTAAACGGGCTAAGATCGAAGTTACAAATCTCATACTGTATAATTTTCTTACTTTCCATACAAACTTTGAACGCTTTTCAGGGAAAAATTAAAAATAAAACACTAAGTTCTTTTTATTGTAATAGGTAAGTATTTTTCTACAAAATGTCAAGCCTCTAGCTAAACAAAGTGTTTCCCATACGAACCTTGCACCGCTTTTTAACCCCTTAAGGGGTGAAATTTTCCAAAACGCTGGTAGTACTTTTTTGTATTTTAATAAGTAGGTACTTAATCTTTCTACAGAGTTTTAAGTTTCTACCTAAAAAAAAGTTTCCCCATATAAACATTGCACCTCTTTATCCCTCTCTTAGCGAGTGGAATTTTCCAAACCACTGAAAGTAATTAATCTGTATATTTGTATTCTAATAAATAATCTTTCTACACAATTACAAGTCTCTAGCTCAAAAAAAATGTTTCCTGCATACTAATTTTCACCCCTTAGAGGTAGAATTTTTCAAAACGCTGAAATTTTTGAAAACGCTGAGCTTACCTTGAGGCTAGTTTGATTTGTGTAAAAGTGTGCTTTACTCTTATTTATTGATTAAATACGTCGATTATTTTTCGGCAATGGCGGCGCGACAAAACCCACGGTAGCTGTGACTTGCCAGCACTACGCACATCTATATCTGCTTGTTTTAATGCGGATACATGATTCATGGAGATTTTGAGATAAATTGACACTTAGTTTCTTATAAATATGTAAATATTCATTTAAACGTACAAAAAAGAAACGTACCGTACAATTGGCAATGCACAAAATACTGTACGTTCTACGTTCACCGCATGCTTGGTAACGTCCAATATGCTTGACATACGATTTCTCTGAAACTATCATAAACTGATTTTTTATATTGTCTTTCCAGTATTTATAAATACATAAATATCCATAAAACAATAGCTTCAACTAAATTTCCATATTTTTTTCCTTTTCGATTTAAGGGTTAAGGGAAATATAAGTAAGTAGTATTTAAAAGATTGAAATCAACAATGTGACAATTACATCTACTATTCAAAAAGCAATGTTCCTTTCGACCAAAACGCACTTTTTTCGAGTGTATAAATTTTAATTAAATTCTATTCTTATTGCCATTTTGAGTGATTGCTGTTTTTCAACATGATTTTTGAATGGTTCGTTACCTAAATGTAAGTAAATTATGGGCTAATCAATGAGTCCATACCGACAAAAGGTATGTTCACTTAGAAAACATCACATTTATTTGCTTTAGTGGGCTTATTTTTAAAGGGGCGTGGCGGGGGAGGCTTTCTCGGTAGTTATTTAGAGAAGCAGCGGCGGCAGAGTGAGTGGGAGATGTGAACCGGCATACTTTAGTGTTTTGTGATGGGTATCATGTGCACAAACAAACAGCTGGCAAAGTTTTGCAGGTGTATAGGGGAACAGCCTGTAGTTCTTTGTACCCGACTGCCTCAGAAGGAAGTTTATGTTTTTCGAGCATCATCATCATCATATCAGCCGAAAGATGTCCACTGCTGGACATAGGCCTCCCCCAAAGAGTGCCACAATGGCCGGTCCTGCGCCACCCGCATCCAGCGGACTCCCGCGACCTTTACCAGGTCATCAGTCCACCTTGGGGGGGGGCTACCCACGCCGCGCCTTCCGGTACGTAGTCGCCACTCGAGAACCTTTCCGCCCCAACGGCCATCGGTTCTACGTGCAATGTGCCCCACCCACTGCTACTTAAGTTTAGCGATTCGGAGGGCTATATCGGTTACCGTGGTTCTGCTGCGGATAGCCTCATTTCTGATGCGATCGCGCAGAGAAACTCCCAGCATAGCCCTCTCCATCGCCCTTTGAGTGACTTAGAGCATTCTTATGAGGCCCATAGTAAGCGACCACGTTTCCGTTCCATATGTCATCACTGGCAACACACACTGGTCAAAGACTCTCGTCTTGAGACACTGCGGAATATTGGACGAAAATATGTGCCGTAGCGTATGTATGCATGTATGTATATGACGAAGATGAGGAAGGAGGGCCGTGGCCTGCTGCTGGTGGAGTGGCAGGATCTTTTTCCGCACTCGTTTTTAATAGAATCTACTAAACAGCAAATAAATATACTTCAGTTCACCAACTCGTGTAGGACTTTAGACTAGGTAGTCGCTATTCGGCGCAATAGCCCTAAATGCTTTTGATATATTTCTGTATGAATAAATAAATCTATTGTTCGTACAGTCCATAATTGGCACCATTACCCCCCCCCCCCCCAACCATGTGCTCGTGTCCGAATCCGATTTACACCCGACTACTTACTACCTAACAGTAACTGAAGATTTTTATTGACATCTTGTCAATATGCTCCAGCTACCTATTAATACGTTTTAGGTGCGGATGTAGAAACGCTTTACTGTAGTAAATATCGCACAACTTATATTTGTTATTCTATCATTTCGAATGTGTTCTCCAGCATGTATTAGCGTTTCCTATTCCTTTATATATTTTTATTTACCGTGATAACTCGAAATAATTGCAGCAAAAAGGCGTATTTGCGTGCCAGGTAAACATTCACAGGTCCGTCGTCGGCAGTGGCCACGGGCGTACTAAAACGTATTCGCCACCGCGCATGCACGACGCGGACACCTGGTTTTTCAGCCAAATGACCAAATGTATTGAATTATCAAACATATTGAAATTCTAAGAAGCAGGTAGATAGATCTATTAAAAAGCTACCTATCACAACAAATTTCATTGTAATATTCCAAATAACTTTTGAGATATTTAGAGTTTGGTGGTAAAAAAGCACTGTTTTGAAAGGCAAAATCTATCGAGGTTTTTGTAAGCAATCGTTATTCTACGAAGCACGAACATAGCCAATGAATTGAAGATATACATATCAAAAATTTGGATCTCTAGCAATAGCACAAGTATACTAATAATCGGTTTGGAAAAGGCACTTTTTCGATGCGCAGCTGCATACAGCGCCTTAAACTAGCATATTAAATGTCACGACAGACGACAGGTTTCGAACTCTTCGGCAGTTCTTCTTCAGGACGAGTGTTTTCTCGGCAATGTTGCTTGAATCACTGCCCCCGCTCGCTCCGAGCGCCGCTACGGCCGGGGTGTATACGGTTTCGTACTTATGCCCGGGGGCCTAATACCATACATATTTTCAGACTTGACCTTACCAATTTACTTTGTAATGCCCTTTTAGTCAGTTTGGAATGGCAAGCAACAGATCCTAGTGTTATATGAACGGTGTTGTGTACCGCAGCCGGAGGAAAAAAAATACTTTATTTCGGAATACTAAAAAGACTCCATAGCTGTTACCCGCGAGGGGTCCATCCAGCTATCTACGTAACATACCTTTGAGTGTTTGTAATTCTTGCATGATTGATTACAGATTAGCTAAGAAATACATACTTAATTTACTACATTACTAGACTGTAAAAAAATGCTGTAATGGAATTAATAAAGCTATTTGACGTGATAACGTCTTAAAAATCGATGTACGCCGGCTGCGCGCACGAAATATCAACGCACAGCCCAAACCGCTGGTTGTAGAGATTCCAAATTTGGCATGTAGGTTCCTTATAAGGTCTAGGGGTGCAATAGGGTTAAAGGAAGGAATGGATTTTTCAAAATTCACCCTCAAAGGGGGTGAAATGGGGGTCCAAAGTTTGTATGGCAGCATTGGCAGCACAATGTTTCCTTATGACGTTATCACGTAAAATTATCGTCTGTAAACCGACTTTATAGACAACCAATTTTTTAACCCCCGACGAAAAAAGAGGGGTGTTATAAGTTTGATGTGGCTGTGTATCTGTGTGTGTGTGTGTCTGTCTGTGGCATCGTAGCTCCTAAACGAATGGACTGATTCGAATGCGGTTTTTTTTGTCCGAAAGCTGGCGTGATCGAGATGGTTCTTAGCCACGCTTCAACAAAATCGGTTTAGCCGTTTTTGAGATATTTAACTTTGAAATGAAAAATCATCATCCTCCTAGCGTTTTTCCCGGTTGTGCCCCAAAGGAGCTCGGGGTCCGCTTTGACACCTAATCCCAAGATTTGGCATAGGCACTAGTTTTACGAAAGCGACTGCCATCAGACCTTCCAACCCAGATGGAAAACTAGACCTTATTGGGATCAGACCGTTTTCCTCACGACGTTTTCCTTCACCGAACAACTAACGGTAAATATTCCGTGCATAAGTTCCTTTGAAATGAAAAAGTCGGGGAAGTGAAACTTTTCTAAGTTGTGGTTTTTTTTTTTTTTTTTGTGCGCAGACGGCGATGTCCCGGTGACGGTGACGGCGCTGTGTCGCGTGGGCGCCCACGTGTGGGCCGGGGGGAGCACCGGCCGCGTCTACGTCTACTCGTGAGTATCCGTCTTCCAACACAACTACTACACTCCATTCTATAACTTCACAAACACTAAAAAAATAAAAAAAAATAATAATAAAAAGGCGTAAGGAAGTGACGGCCCCATCGCCCACCAGATTTCTGGTGCAATCAGTCAACGTAAGGCAGCTTGTGGCGGGCTGTTAGGGAGTAGCGACCCTACGTACCTGAGTGCTCCTGGGGGTGTCCTGTGGTCAGGCTGAGCCGATCGGGTGGATGGTTGGACAGGCCCCCCACCTCTGGCTTGCCTTAACTGGCTGTCCAGAGTGGAGCCGCAGGAGCTGTTGCTCGAGGGTAGATGTGGACACCTAAGTGGCGAGTTGGCTATATGTTTAAAGTCCAGTGCCACCTCTCTACCCGTCCAGCCTCTCTGACTGGTGTTGCCCTTAGGCCATTTTTTTATGTCGCTATTAATAGGGGCCCATCTAGCAGTTGGCGAGTCACCGTCTGCCAGAGATAAAAACAGAGACAGTTTATTAGGCAGGCGTCCGATGTTTCACCCAATAGCCCAGCCACTAGTCCATCATTTTCACCCAATAACCAAATTTTCTTTAGATTCCATCAACCAGCAATAGTCCCTATACACCCCAGCGGGTGCTGTCTCTGTGTGCGTCCCATGACACGGGCAGGGACAGCATCCGCTCGGTGTACTCCTTGCATTTCATTAAATTGTCAAAAGGGCCTCTACGTGTTGGCTCAGTTGGTACTTTGTAGGTACCTAGCCCCACGCACGCCTCCCAAAAGTCCGGGACATCATTGTCCCGTGAGCGGGAAAGACATACATAATAATAATAATAATATTTATTATTTAACTTATATTTCAATACAGACATGTGGAATCATCCTTTTAAGGCTTGACATCTCAAATTTTGGTAAAAATGAGTTGTTTAGTAACCAGTTTATACCTTATAACGTAACAATTTTCGTGTCGGAAAATATAAATCATAATCTGCAAGATATGAGAAGTAAGATAGTTTTCGCAGGAATCCATTTTAACATAAGAAAGTAGAGGAAAAGAAATCTAAAGTTAACCCTATTATTTCACTTGTAACCAGTTTACTGCTCCGTTTTTTATCAGAAAACGATGAAATATTGTAATCTTCTTTATAAAGTAACGAACGATAACTTCATTTACGTCATACCTGGCCATAAAGTAGGAATTACCGCACGCTATGCGTGCGGAAAACCCCACTTCCTGGCCAGATAGAGACGTAAAATGTTGTACTTACCACGGGCGGTAATAAAGAAAGCCTCAGAGCGCATATTTATCGCCCTTGCCTTCGGCTCGGGCGTCAAATACCTGCGATCTGAGACATTCTTTGTTTAACCGCCCTAGGTAAGTAATGTACTATTTCTTACTTACTTAAATGTCTTCTCGTTTTCTGAAATATTACGAAAAACATGATACCCGCGCTTTCGAACACGCACTTCCATCTCGCTCACGCGTATTCTCAGTGAGAGGGAGAGAAGACCATGATCGTGCGGAGCCTTAAGTTAAAAACTTGTGTTAGACAAGGTATTTAAAAAAAAAAAAAAAAAAAAAAGTTAGGTAGGTATATTAGTCCTAATTATCCTAAATATACTCAAGAGCCGATGATCCTGTATCAAGTTCCAGTAACAATTTTTGAAATACTCACTGCTCATGTCATGAGTATAGTTAGTCACATAGGTCTGTTGGAAAACTAAGTAAGTAAACATATTTTAGCTAATCATCATCATCATTACTTAAGAGCCTTGCTCTTGTCGGTGGAGTAACCGCCACTTTTCTCTGTCCATTGCCAGCCTCTTGACTTCCTCATATGACTCGACATCAGCTTTATCATTTATTTGGCTAATGAATGATTGAATGAAAATATTTATTTCAGAACAAGTTCCATATCGGTTAGTAACATTTTGACGTAACCTATTGTTAAAATACACAATAAAAGTAATATGCTGTTAAAATTCGTTTGACTTTTGATTGTCACTTTGTCATTTGTGCTCGTAAGACAGAGACAAAACACAATTTATTTAACAGAGGCATTTTTATGATTTATGAATAAGGGGAGCTCTTAAAAATATAAGTAGTACGACAGCTGTCTTTAGTATTTAATAAATAAATAATTGCGGACAATCTTACACAAATCAACCTAGTCCCAAACTAAGCAAAGCTTGTACTATGGGTACTAGACGACGATATACGACTTATATAGAGAAATAAATACTTAAATACATAGAAAACATCCATGACTCAGGAACAAATATTCGCGCTCATCACACAAATAAATGCCCTTACCAGGATTCGAACCCAGGACCTCTTGCTTCGTAGGCAGGGTCACTACCAACTAGGCTAAAGCAGTCGTTTTGCTGGTCGACCACGTAACGCATTGTACGCACGTTAGGTAGATCTAAATGTCAAATTTTATATGGCAAAATGACAATTGGATTGTACTAACGCGTGTTCGGATCGTTACATGATAACCCCTCTGATCCATGTCCAAAGAATGTTACTACTCAGTAACATTAATTTGTTAATTCATCAATAATTCAAACGCACTCGCATTTGAGTTATTGATGAATTAACAAAAAAATACTTTGTTCTAGTGCCTAATTTCGTCAACTATTTCATTATGTGTGGTGAATGGCCATTGAATTATCGTTTTTGTACTCGACGATTAAAATATGTGTATTAAGATTTCATAGAGAATACTGCAACGTCACTCTTTTCATAGTTGTAGTCCATGTTACTGTCAAAACAATCGAAATAACTACTTTTCGATACGCTCCAGACAACTAAAATAAATTCGACCAATCACGTGGCTGCTTTACTGAACTGTAATGAATTGGACCAATAGAATCGCTTTGATGTCGTACGCTCGTTGATGCCTTTTAAGATATCAACGAGCGTACGAGCGATGAGCTGCACTTCGTTTCAACAGTATCGAGTTTGTTTAATTAGTTCAGTTGACTCGTAGAAAATTAATTTTAATGAACTCGTACAAAAAGTATTGTTCACAATAGTGTTATAATCAAGCTTTTTAATCTCGTACCTTACTTAGGCCACTCAGCAAGCTTCGTGGCCTAAACACGGTCATCATCATCATTACTTAAGAGCCTTGCTCTTGTCGGTGGAGTAACCGCCACTTTTCTCTGTCCATTGCCAGCCTCTTGACTTCCTCATATAAACACGGTACTCGACTAAAAAGCTCTCTATTATAACACGATTGTGAAAAATACTATTTAAATGCATTATTATCTATTAATATCTCAGTGTATTTGACATGCATGATATTGACCTGTAAAATATAACATTTTATCAACAAAAAAAAAAAAAAAAAAAAAAAAAAAAAAAAAAAAAAAAAAAAAAAAAAAGTGTATGAAACAGTTTTTGATGTCGTATCAGCTTGTATAGCCTAAAGAGACGTTATGTCTCCCCTTAACACTGTTTTTCTAGTCTGCAATAGACTGAAATGCATGTTTATGATGCCATTTATAATTGTTTTGAAGTAATGTCTCAAGCAATGAGTATTCAATGGAGCACGTATCTGTCAGGGCATCAACATGCGCGTTGCTGTGGACGGCGAAGGTGCAGGACTCGGTCGGCGGAGCCCCGAGTCCGGTGTCGGCCCTGCAGCCGTTACCGCAGCTGCGGAGGTTGGCGCTGGCGCTGCAGTGCGGACGGTAAGAGAACTTTCACAGTGGTTTGCGATGTGCTTTCACCTAACTTCATGCCGCAAAATCATTCAATGTGAATCAAGTTATTTAGAGAGTTGAGTTGAATTTGTTTTGATCGAAAACTTAATAAAACAAACGATAACGTCGTTAAATGTGATATATGAACGGTCTAAATTGTTTTGAAATCGATTATACACTACACTGACAGAACTAAAATTATTGTAGCTTTGTAATTGCAAAACATTTAATTGTATACTTGTTTGATTGACCTGTACGAAAACATGTTATTGAAATATCGTATGCTTGCTGTTGTACTGGGCCCCGTAACACATGGAATATATCCTAGCTCTAGACCCAATTACTTGTATCCGGTGTATCATGCGTTGTATTCGGTGTAGCTAAAGTGGACTCCGTGAAAGACCTAGGGGTACTCTTTAATAAAGACTTGACTTTCAGGGACCACATAGTTGGAATTTCTAAAAAGGCATTTAGAATCCTCGGTTTCGTACTTCGGCGAGCAGCGAGCTTTAAAACATTCAAGCCGTTTCAGCGCTGTATAATGCTCTGGTGAGAAACCAATTAGAGTGCAATGCTGCAATATGGGCACCACATGAAAAAAAGTATATCCTCATGTTAGAAAGGATACAAAATAAGTTTACCAGGTATCTGTACTGGAAACTGTATGGAGTCTACCCTTTCTATCCGTTGATGTATCCTACAAACTTCGTCATAGGCATGGTAGGCTACAATAGATTGGAAACGCGTAGAGATTTGTCACTGGAATGCTACCTTGTTCGAGTTCTACGGGGTGGTATCTGCAACCCGGGTATATTGGAGCAGTTATGTTTGGCTGTGCTGTGCCGGATGGGTACGCGGGGCGGCGGCGGCGGC
This sequence comes from Epinotia brunnichana, assembly GCA_963854355.1. Classification (NCBI taxonomy): domain Eukaryota; kingdom Metazoa; phylum Arthropoda; class Insecta; order Lepidoptera; family Tortricidae; genus Epinotia; species Epinotia brunnichana. The sequence continues at coordinate 21,542,712 of OY977958.1, read as the reverse complement.
CGCGGCTGCTGGCGGAGCCGTAAGGCAGAACCAACATGCTTTGTAAAGCAGTCTCTCAGTCGGGCCGTACAAACACTAAATCTAGTGGCTGACCAAAGTGATCTTTTTTATTGTCCAATGTCCGAATTTGTTAAAGTTGTCTTGTGCAAGTATAATAAATAGGTTAAATTAATTTTAAGGCGCTATTGCATTAGGTCAACCTGTTAAAATAGTTGCTGTATATAATAAAATTAAATAAATAAATAAAAAAATAAACAAAAATATTTTTGCCGAATAAATATTTATATTTCTATACATTTTTTTATTTTTTTTTAATTTAGAAACAAACGGTCTTAAAATATACAAATTAATTAGCTGGAAGCTATACATTAACAATATCACTAGACCTATTGTTATTAAAATTAGCATAACTATTTAAATCACTAGGTATAACCGATATCATTACATACAATATATATATTTATTTACATACAATATAAATACATATACTTTTTAACTTTTACCATTATCTAATGTTTTATATTACACACTATATTAACATTATTTTAAAAAGGAATAAATTTGTTTTTTAAATTTTACTAGCGAATATTTGGCTTGTAAAACCAGATTCATACTTATCCTTGGACTTATATTGACAATGCCAAAAAAATGCGAAATTTTCGTGGTTTTTCGAGTGCTGCAAAGTTAGCACAGGTCTTTCGAAGCTGCAAACTTGGATATGCGGGACTGGTAGTGGTCCTAACAATATATTCAAAAAGCAGAACTAGCCGTTAGCTTGCGATTTTAGCGATTTTTCTGGTCAAATATGACTGGCCTAAAATTAAACATTAAATTTCTTGATAACAGTAAGAGTTAAGATACTAGTGTCTTGGGGAAATTAACTTTATTTGATCTAAACTATATGCCCCCGTGCAACGAACAGAAATTGCCATAAACACGTTGTATACCCTCGAGCTGATCTGATGATGGAGACAGAAGGTGGCCATGGGAGTTCAGTACCTACTTAACCGACGTAACCCTGTTGAGTTTGGGCTCGTTAGAATCGTCTCAATGAGTAGTTGATGATGGTATACAGAAAAGTACCGTCGGCAATAAAAGCTTGTATGTACTAAAAGTGAATTTTTAGACAGAAACGTATTCTTCTTGTTGTGAAGGCAGCTTGGAAGGGAATGAACTGTGTGGTATATGCAGGTTGTTCCTGGTCCGCGCGGACCGCGACAGCTTGAGTTCGGCGGACGCGGAGGCGGAAGGCGGGTTCGTGCTGACGGAGCTGGGGACAGCCAGCGAGCTGTGCTGCCTCGCCGCCGTGCCCTCGCCCTGCGGGTACGTCTACATTGTATACTGGCTTACCTAATTAAATGCTTGAAAATTAAACAGATAATTATAAATAAATGAATATTATAACGCGGCATACTCAAACGCCGGCCATCCCTAGTGGTGCCCGCGGATTGGACGAATCTCGCGCTGCACAGCAACAGCCAATGGTGGCTGAGAACCGGGACGCACTGCGCGTGAGCGAGGCCTTGAACATACGTTCCCGCCGCTCCCGCGCAGTCCGGCATCCGACGCGATATGACGATTAGCTCTATTGTTATTATTGTGACTAATATTCCAATAAGACTATATGTTGGTGATTATTCGTTAGTTTGATATAAACAGTGTCCCTTTCGTGGAGTAATTAAACTGTACAAGCTGTACGCGTGTGTTTTCACTTATACATAGCCCCGTCGCACGAACACCGAGCTAGCTGGCGCTACAATATCTCTCCAAACATATTATTGACAACCCTGACTCTTGACCGGTTACGCTAAGCGGCTGTGTGAATTGTAAAGATGAAGCTTGCCTGCCTACTGGTAGTAGTTGTTTATACTGTGGTCGTAGGTTCGAGGTGTGGGCGGGCGGGTCCGGGCTGGACGCGTACTCGGTGTCGGCGGGCGGCGTGTGCGGCGCGGAGTCCCTCGCGGCGCCCGCGCGGGTCACGCTGCTGGCCGCGAGCGCGGAGGAGCCCTATGTCGCGCTGTATTGTGAACCAGGTATATACTGTGGTCGTAGGTTCGAGGTGTGGGCGGGCGGGTCCGGGCTGGACGCGTACTCGGTGTCGGCGGGCGGCGTGTGCGGCGCGGAGTCCCTCGCGGCGCCCGCGCGGGTCACGCTGCTGGCCGCGAGCGCGGAGGAGCCCTATGTCGCGCTGTATTGTGAACCAGGTATATACTGTGGTCGTAGGTTCGAGGTGTGGGCGGGCGGGTCCGGGCTGGACGCGTACTCGGTGTCGGCGGGCGGCGTGTGCGGCGCGGAGTCCCTCGCGGCGCCCGCGCGGGTCACGCTGCTGGCCGCGAGCGCGGAGGAGCCCTATGTCGCGCTGTATTGTGAACCAGGTATATACTGTGGTCGTAGGTTCGAGGTGTGGGCGGGCGGGTCCGGGCTGGACGCGTACTCGGTGTCGGCGGGCGGCGTGTGCGGCGCGGAGTCCCTCGCGGCGCCCGCGCGGGTCACGCTGCTGGCCGCGAGCGCGGAGGAGCCCTATGTCGCGCTGTATTGTGAACCAGGTATATACTGTGGTCGTAGGTTCGAGGTGTGGGCGGGCGGGTCCGGGCTGGACGCGTACTCGGTGTCGGCGGGCGGCGTGTGCGGCGCGGAGTCCCTCGCGGCGCCCGCGCGGGTCACGCTGCTGGCCGCGAGCGCGGAGGAGCCCTATGTCGCGCTGTATTGTGAACCAGGTATATACTGTGGTCGTAGGTTCGAGGTGTGGGCGGGCGGGTCCGGGCTGGACGCGTACTCGGTGTCGGCGGGCGGCGTGTGCGGCGCGGAGTCCCTCGCGGCGCCCGCGCGGGTCACGCTGCTGGCCGCGAGCGCGGAGGAGCCCTATGTCGCGCTGTATTGTGAACCAGGTATATACTGTGGTCGTAGGTTCGAGGTGTGGGCGGGCGGGTCCGGGCTGGACGCGTACTCGGTGTCGGCGGGCGGCGTGTGCGGCGCGGAGTCCCTCGCGGCGCCCGCGCGGGTCACGCTGCTGGCCGCGAGCGCGGAGGAGCCCTATGTCGCGCTGTATTGTGAACCAGGTATATACTGTGGTCGTAGGTTCGAGGTGTGGGCGGGCGGGTCCGGGCTGGACGCGTACTCGGTGTCGGCGGGCGGCGTGTGCGGCGCGGAGTCCCTCGCGGCGCCCGCGCGGGTCACGCTGCTGGCCGCGAGCGCGGAGGAGCCCTATGTCGCGCTGTATTGTGAACCAGGTATATACTGTGGTCGTAGGTTCGAGGTGTGGGCGGGCGGGTCCGGGCTGGACGCGTACTCGGTGTCGGCGGGCGGCGTGTGCGGCGCGGAGTCCCTCGCGGCGCCCGCGCGGGTCACGCTGCTGGCCGCGAGCGCGGAGGAGCCCTATGTCGCGCTGTATTGTGAACCAGGTATATACTGTGGTCGTAGGTTCGAGGTGTGGGCGGGCGGGTCCGGGCTGGACGCGTACTCGGTGTCGGCGGGCGGCGTGTGCGGCGCGGAGTCCCTCGCGGCGCCCGCGCGGGTCACGCTGCTGGCCGCGAGCGCGGAGGAGCCCTATGTCGCGCTGTATTGTGAACCAGGTATATACTGTGGTCGTAGGTTCGAGGTGTGGGCGGGCGGGTCCGGGCTGGACGCGTACTCGGTGTCGGCGGGCGGCGTGTGCGGCGCGGAGTCCCTCGCGGCGCCCGCGCGGGTCACGCTGCTGGCCGCGAGCGCGGAGGAGCCCTATGTCGCGCTGTATTGTGAACCAGGTATATACTGTGGTCGTAGGTTCGAGGTGTGGGCGGGCGGGTCCGGGCTGGACGCGTACTCGGTGTCGGCGGGCGGCGTGTGCGGCGCGGAGTCCCTCGCGGCGCCCGCGCGGGTCACGCTGCTGGCCGCGAGCGCGGAGGAGCCCTATGTCGCGCTGTATTGTGAACCAGGTATATACTGTGGTCGTAGGTTCGAGGTGTGGGCGGGCGGGTCCGGGCTGGACGCGTACTCGGTGTCGGCGGGCGGCGTGTGCGGCGCGGAGTCCCTCGCGGCGCCCGCGCGGGTCACGCTGCTGGCCGCGAGCGCGGAGGAGCCCTATGTCGCGCTGTATTGTGAACCAGGTATATACTGTGGTCGTAGGTTCGAGGTGTGGGCGGGCGGGTCCGGGCTGGACGCGTACTCGGTGTCGGCGGGCGGCGTGTGCGGCGCGGAGTCCCTCGCGGCGCCCGCGCGGGTCACGCTGCTGGCCGCGAGCGCGGAGGAGCCCTATGTCGCGCTGTATTGTGAACCAGGTATATACTGTGGTCGTAGGTTCGAGGTGTGGGCGGGCGGGTCCGGGCTGGACGCGTACTCGGTGTCGGCGGGCGGCGTGTGCGGCGCGGAGTCCCTCGCGGCGCCCGCGCGGGTCACGCTGCTGGCCGCGAGCGCGGAGGAGCCCTATGTCGCGCTGTATTGTGAACCAGGTATATACTGTGGTCGTAGGTTCGAGGTGTGGGCGGGCGGGTCCGGGCTGGACGCGTACTCGGTGTCGGCGGGCGGCGTGTGCGGCGCGGAGTCCCTCGCGGCGCCCGCGCGGGTCACGCTGCTGGCCGCGAGCGCGGAGGAGCCCTATGTCGCGCTGTATTGTGAACCAGGTATATACTGTGGTCGTAGGTTCGAGGTGTGGGCGGGCGGGTCCGGGCTGGACGCGTACTCGGTGTCGGCGGGCGGCGTGTGCGGCGCGGAGTCCCTCGCGGCGCCCGCGCGGGTCACGCTGCTGGCCGCGAGCGCGGAGGAGCCCTATGTCGCGCTGTATTGTGAACCAGGTATATACTGTGGTCGTAGGTTCGAGGTGTGGGCGGGCGGGTCCGGGCTGGACGCGTACTCGGTGTCGGCGGGCGGCGTGTGCGGCGCGGAGTCCCTCGCGGCGCCCGCGCGGGTCACGCTGCTGGCCGCGAGCGCGGAGGAGCCCTATGTCGCGCTGTATTGTGAACCAGGTATATACTGTGGTCGTAGGTTCGAGGTGTGGGCGGGCGGGTCCGGGCTGGACGCGTACTCGGTGTCGGCGGGCGGCGTGTGCGGCGCGGAGTCCCTCGCGGCGCCCGCGCGGGTCACGCTGCTGGCCGCGAGCGCGGAGGAGCCCTATGTCGCGCTGTATTGTGAACCAGGTATATACTGTGGTCGTAGGTTCGAGGTGTGGGCGGGCGGGTCCGGGCTGGACGCGTACTCGGTGTCGGCGGGCGGCGTGTGCGGCGCGGAGTCCCTCGCGGCGCCCGCGCGGGTCACGCTGCTGGCCGCGAGCGCGGAGGAGCCCTATGTCGCGCTGTATTGTGAACCAGGTATATACTGTGGTCGTAGGTTCGAGGTGTGGGCGGGCGGGTCCGGGCTGGACGCGTACTCGGTGTCGGCGGGCGGCGTGTGCGGCGCGGAGTCCCTCGCGGCGCCCGCGCGGGTCACGCTGCTGGCCGCGAGCGCGGAGGAGCCCTATGTCGCGCTGTATTGTGAACCAGGTATATACTGTGGTCGTAGGTTCGTATTTGGGTTGTGGACTCTAAACAACTGAATCAACAAAAAAAAACTTTATTATCTAACATGCTCACAAAATTTCAAGAGAATCGGTTGAGAACGACGACCTGTAGAGGAGAACAGCTGAACAGCCGGGCAGCAGGACATCCGAAAATACGAAAGAATTTTGGCCCAACCTGAAAGCGATAACTCGCTCGCTCGTTGAATAAATACTGTCAAAACCCTTAATTCCCACGTCCAGCACTACAGATTTTCATGTCTACGGATTCCCAATTCTACAGGTTCTCATCTCTATAGATGAGAGAAATATTCGGGAGAGGAGTTCGGTGTGTTTGGTGGAGACGATGTCGTGGGAGCGAAAAATGACTATTTGCTGTTTCGTATGATATCAAAATTGGTACTATGTTGAAATAGTGTTGGTAGTAAACTTATAAAATTGAGATTCTTCTTTTCAACATAGCCCGAGTACCCAAAGTACTATGAATTGGATTAACTAACCGTGTTTAATACGTATTAGATGGGCATCTGCTGAATTGGGAATCTGTAAGATTGGGAATCTGGAGAATTGGGATTTTGTAGAATTAGGAATCTGTAGGAATGGGAATATGTAGAACTGGGGAATCTGTAGGATTAGGAATCTGGAGATTTAGGATTTTGTAGAATTAGGAATCTGGAGATTTAGGATTTTGTAGAATTAGAAATCTGTAGAATTTGGAATTTCTAGAATTGGGGAATCTGTAGGATTGGGAATCCGGAGAATTAGGATTTTGTAGAATTAGGAATCTGCAGAATTAAGAATCTGTAGAATTGGGAAAATGTAGAAAAGGCATTTTGTAGAATTAGAAATCTGTAGAATTGGCTATTTGTAGGATTAAGAATCTGTAGAATTAGGAGTAGAATTAAGAATCTGTAGAATTGGGAATATTTAGTATTGGAAATAAGGAGAATTAAGATTTTGTAGAATTAGGAATCTGTAGAATTGGGAATATTTAGAATTGAAATCTGCAGAATTGGGATAAGTAGAATTGGCATTTTGTAGAATTAGGAATTTGTAGGCTTAAGAATCTGTAGAGTTGGGACTCTGTAGGATTGGGGATCTGGATAATCGGGATTTTGTAGAATAAGGAATCTGTATGATTAGGAATCTGTGTAGAGTTGGGAATATGTAGAATTGGGACTCTGTGGGATTGGGAATCTGAAGAATTGGGATTTTCATAATAATAAAAAAACTGTAGAATTGGGAGGAAATCGCCAAGCGCCAAAAAGTCCTATTTTTTTTACATGACTCTTTTGTGCAGGTGTATGCGTGTACCAGTGGTCGGTCCGCAGCCGCCAGCAGGTCGCGCGGCTGGACTGTAGCAAGCTCGTGCCGTGCAGCGAGAGCCTGCAGTCGCTCGCGCTCGACTCGCGGCTCGGCGAGGAGCGAGGCCGGGTGAGTGTGCTGGTGGTGGGGCCGCAGCCGCCAGCAGGTCGCGCGGCTGGACTGTAGCAAGCTCGTGCCGTGCAGCGAGAGTCTGCAGTCGCTCGCGCTCGACTCGCGGCTCGGCGAGGAGCGAGGCCGGGTGAGTGTGCTGGTGGTGGGGCCGCAGCCGCCAGCAGGCCGCGCGGCTGGACTGTAGCAAGCTCGTGCCGTGCAGCGAGAGCCTGCAGTCGCTCGCGCTCGACTCGCGGCTCGGCGAGGAGCGAGGCCGGGTGAGTGTGCTGGTGGTGGGGCCGCAGCCGCCAGCAGGCCGCGCGGCTGGACTGTAGCAAGCTCGTGCCGTGCAGCGAGAGCCTGCAGTCGCTCGCGCTCGACTCGCGGCTCGGCGAGGAGCGAGGCCGGGTGAGTGTGCCGGTGGTGGGGCCGCAGCCGCCAGCAGGCCGCGCGGCTGGACTGTAGCAAGCTCGTGCCGTGCAGCGAGAGCCTGCAGTCGCTCGCGCTCGACTCGCGGCTCGGCGAGGAGCGAGGCCGGGTGAGTGTGCTGGTGGTGGGGCCGCAGCCGCCAGCAGGCCGCGCGGCTGGACTGTAGCAAGCTCGTGCCGTGCAGCGAGAGCCTGCAGTCGCTCGCGCTCGACTCGCGGCTCGGCGAGGAGCGAGGCCGGGTGAGTGTGCTGGTGGTGGGGCCGCAGCCGCCAGCAGGCCGCGCGGCTGGACTGTAGCAAGCTCGTGCCGTGCAGCGAGAGCCTGCAGTCGCTCGCGCTCGACTCGCGGCTCGGCGAGGAGCGAGGCCGGGTGAGTGTGCTGGTGGTGGGGCCGCAGCCGCCAGCAGGCCGCGCGGCTGGACTGTAGCAAGCTCGTGCCGTGCAGCGAGAGCCTGCAGTCGCTCGCGCTCGACTCGCGGCTCGGCGAGGAGCGAGGCCGGGTGAGTGTGCCGGTGGTGGGGCCGCAGCCGCCAGCAGGCCGCCCGCGAGGTCACTTGTCGCCTTTGCTACTCTATTCATATCCCTGAACCCTCTATTATATTGTGTACTTTACGATTTCCAAAAAAAGACATAATAAAACTATCCTTTCTGTATGATTAAAATATTGCAGACTTTCATGACACTTTACTTAGAATATATTGTTAAATCCAGGATGTAGCACCTCACTCCTACCAACAAAGTGGGGGGCGCCCTCGCGGAGCGAACACTCTATACATATATGTCACGTGACATTGTGATCGGCAGGTGACGGCGCTGACGGCGCTCGGCGGGTCGCTGTACGTGGGCACGGCGTGGGGCGTGGTCATCGTGTGCGCGTGCGCCAGCCTGCGGCCGCTGGCGGTGTTCCGGCCGTACGAGGAGAGCGTGAGTACTGCCGGGTCACGTGATACCAGTGTGACAGCCCTGTACGCGGTCGCCGCTTTGTACAGCAACACTCACGCCTGTGCATTAACTACGCCATATATTTGTGTTTGCGGTCCGAATTTCTAACGAATGCCTTACATGTGTGTTTTAAAACAGGTGACGGCCATAGTGCCGCTGCACCCGCACCGCGGGTCGCAGGCCGCCATGTTGGCCACGCTGGGCGCCGGGTACCGACCGCTGCTGCACCGCTACGCGCCACAACAGGTAATATTCGCTCATTACCCTCCGCAATACTTACTCATTACCATCCGCAATACTTACTCATTACCATCCGCAATACTTACTTTTATTTTTAGTTTATTTATTTTTCCAAAAATAATAAGTAAAATGTTTTATTGCTTATAAGTTCACCAAACATAGTGTTTATTGGCGAGGATTGCGCTCTCTTTCTTTACAATATATTTTTGTTTTGTGTACCTACATATCTTATTACCTTATAATTAGGAATAAAAATAAAAACTTGTACTATATTAATTACTTACTCATTACCATCCGCAATACCTTACGTTATGATTGGTGCGCTCTGTCAACCTGACTGAGGACTAGAGATGTGCCGTTCCCGGGAATTGTCTCGAAAATGTATGTGGATTATTTCCATGGTAAATAAAATCATCATCATCGTCGTCATATCAGCCGAAAGACGTCCATTGCTGGACATAGGCCTCCCCCAAAGAGTGCCAAAATGACCGGTCCTGCGCCACCCGCATCCAGCGGACTACCGCGACCTTTACCAGGTCATCAGTAAGAATATTCCATGCGACGTAACCATGGCAACGGGCTACAAAAAATAGTTGATTGACCCACGTAGATAGAAGGGTGCTTCTTTGTGGATCCATCTAAAGTATAGCCGGGTTCGCTTGCCTGTCCACTAACATAACTATAAAGAGTGTTTATTCGCCATCAAACTGTTATGCAGTTTGGCGAAGACTTATATAACTTATAAGTTTATCGTAATTTTTGTTGAGTAAGAAATAAATAAAAATAAAAAAACTGAACTCTCAAAAATGTGATATGTGTACTCGTGTTTATGGTAATGTACATTCCTCTCAGCCCAACAACTCCACCAACACGTACAGCGGGCCGCACTGCCTGCTCTGGCGCGCCGGCCACTGGCTGCCCGACTAAACACGGTGACGGACATATCTGTCCGGACAACCTATCAGCGCGCCGGCCATTGGCTGCCCAGCACAACTAAACGGACATATCCGTCCGGACAACCTGTCAGCGCGCCGGTCACTGGCTGTCCGACTAAACACGGCCACGGACATATCCGTCCGGACAACCTATCAGCGCGCCGGCCACTGACTGCCCAGCCCGACTAAACACGTCGACGGACATATCCGTCCGGACAACCTATCAGCGCGCCGGCCATTGGCTGCCCAGCACAACTAAACGGACATATCCGTCCGGACAACCTGTCAGCGCGCCGGTCACTGGCTGTCCGACTAAACACGGCCACGAACATATCCGTCCGGACAACCTGTCAACGCGCCGGTCACTGGCTGCCCAGCCGACTAAACACGGTGACGGACATATCCGTCACAACCATTCATTCATCGGTCTACGGAGTTTCGCTACATAGCGGAAAAACCAAAAGGACACGTAGCGTACTTTGAAATCCGCAGCGTGTCCTCAAATTGTACTCGGCCACTGTATATGTCTTGTCAAAAATTGCAGCCATAGTCTACGTTAGTTGTTTATCAGGCAGTATATTTCGCTGCCCCAATATTATAGGATTCTATGTTACGTTGTCGGGGTACTTCAATTTAAACCTACTGTCACGCTGACAAAGTTAAAATCTCAAGTTGATAAAAGTGCAACATAGAACCCTATAATATTGGGGCAGCGATTTGTTTACCATTGTCGTGGTATAAAAGAGACGGTGCTGTACTTACGTTGATGTATCGTCACTGTCCATGATGCGTCATTTAATTGAATTGAATTGAAAACATTTATTTCAGGCAGAGCCCATAAAGTGTAAGTAGTACAATAATTAGACATAACTTACAAAACGATTGTTAGTAAAAAAAAAAAACGGAGATCACAAACACAGCATAAGCTACCTACAGACATGCCTAAAACTATAACCGGATGAGCGTACATAAATATTATTTAATCTATTTAAAATTTAGAATGATCAATTGTATAATAATAATAAAATGTCATAATTACAATTCAAAAACGTTTAAAAATAAAATAAATTAAAATCACGGAATATGGAATAAGAAAATGTCAAAAAGATGGAATTAAATAAAGTCAATAAGCATATTAAATTAAATTATTAAATGCGTTGCGTCAAATGACGCGTGGACCGTGATTATTTAGAGTTGTGTACAGGTGTTACAAACGTTGCAATTTATCACTGCAACCGAAAGAGCCGGCAGCTATAGTTTGAATGAGACGGTAATACGTATTTTTCATTCTAACTATGGCTGCATCTCTGTCGGTTGCAGTGATGAATTGCTAAGTTATTATAGGCCCTAACCGTCTTTTCGCTTAGATCTCTGATTGTGCTTTATATTCTGTGTATATACATTTAATGCTTTTCCTAACGATTACAAGACATGGTACCTTATCGCTAAAGAGCTGTAGATGACATATGAGTCATTTAAACGTACACAATATAAAGACTTCACATTGAATAGGATAGGATAGATGACAAGCCTAAAACGGCACAAGATCCCCAAAGACAGAAGCTAAAAGATTCTGAAAGTTCCGGTTTGAAAGTTGGAAAGTTTGCTTCGAACCGGGACGAATAGAAATCAAAGGAAAAGCCAAGCAATTTTAGTGTCAAAAAAAAAACTGATTCTACGTCGTGGAGTCAGGAAACTTAATGAAATGAACGACGGATATTTCCGTCCGACGGAGCTGATATTAAATTAATTCGGGGTAAACTTATGAATTGAAGTTTATTATGCATTGCGTTAAAAATATCGCAGTTATTTTAAGTAAGCTACAAATTAATGGTTTGTAATGGACATGTACCTATATTTAAGACCTTTTGTAAACCCACAAAGAAGAAAAATAAATAAATTATGCAATTTGTAATTATTGCCAGAGATGCAGCTATTGTTGGAATGAGATGTAGGTATTTATAGCTGTCCCGTTCCAACAATAGATAATTCATCGTTGATTGTAGTGTGACTTAATGTAAATATTTACTTGTGTAGATGTGTATATTTAAATACTGTTTTTCCGGGTCTAACGCGATATTTATTTACCTTTATTTCTGACGTTTCGACACGGGTTGCACCGGTCACGGACAAAACAGTATTTAAATATGTGTACAAAGAACGAGAGTTTAAAATGTTAGATGTGTATAGTACATAGATAACCTCCTAGGAGGTTATCTTTTTTTTTTTTTGTTTTTTTTTAAAGTTCCTAATAATTCATACTTATCGCAGAGTTTCATAATTAGGTGCTAAAGCCATTAGTGGCTTATTTACAGCTATAGTACGGTCTAACTATTTACTATTTAAGTAGGTATGTTAGTTTACATCAATATATGTACTTACATTCCGTTTACTGTATCACTGATGAACAATAACTTGGTTGGTTACAAGGCGTAATCATAGTTGTTGCTTGACATATAATACTTGTTTACATCTTTAGCTGATATAGGGTTGGATAGGTATAAATCTTGTATGTGTTTTGGGAGACTATTTATTATTTTTGGAAGCATGTAATGATTGGTTCTATGGTATAGTAATCTATGGTATAGTATAAAAAATATCACTTTCTAACAATCCGTCAACATTATGTCCATTTAAATTTTAAAGTAGAGATTGTTGAATGAATTTACAAACGCCTTAAAGCATGAAATGCGTTAAAAATTAATTATTACAGATATATTTCGTTATAAAATATGCGCGATGCTTAAAGACTTGGCAATCAGTTTCAATGAGATTATCGAAGTGAAGGTGTTTGTGCAAGCGTTGGTAGTGAAGACATTTGCTGGCTGTAGTGTTTTGGTTATAGCGGCAAAACACGGCCGATTTTTATCGGTATATATACTTTAATCGGACGACGATTTTATTGCTGATCTGATTATCTGAAGGCGCACTTTGCACACTTTTGAAAGGAGGTGAAATACACGTCCAACTTTGTCAATACGCGTATGAATACAGAGACATGAATAGAGTGTAATTTTAATGCATTTAGTGAACACGACAAAATTAGACTTACGAACGTAACGTAAGTGAAATGACGTATATTACCGGTCTCAACGCTTCGTGTGATGTCTGCTTGTTTGCCTAAGCCACGCCAAAAATACTAATCCTCTACTAATTTATTTACGCTTATTATTCAAAGTCCCTGGGCGACCGAGCTCTCCTCGGGGAAAATTGAGAAAATACGGAGAAAACGAATTTTCCCGGACATTAGACCCATCTAGATCGATTTCTCGCCCCCGTAAACCCCAGCATACCAAATTTCATCGAAATCGTTTAAGCCGTTTCCGAGAACATGATTGCAAATATATTATCATCATCATCATGTCAGCCGAAAGACGTCCACTGCTGGAAATAGGCCTCCCCCAAAGAGTGCCACAATGACCGGTCCTGCGCCACCCGCATCCAGCGGACTCCCGCGACCTTTACCAGGTCATCAGTCACGCCTCGTTTAATAGTATAGGAATATGACGACTGCTATAGCCTAGCGGGTAGTGAACCTGCCCGCGAAGCTGATGGTCTTGGGGTTCGAATCCCAGTAAGGACCTGTGCATACCGCGTTTTCTAAGCGCGCTGTTAAAGCGCGTTTGTGTTAATACACACGTGATTCGAAGCAAACGCGTATGGACGGCGCGTTTGTGCATAGGCTCTAAAAGCAAATGTTTGTGTGACAAGCAAGAATATTTGTTAGTCTTGGACGTCACGTATCTATTTAAGTATTTATGTCTACTTTAAATGTGTCGTCGTCTAGTACCCATAACATAAGCCTAATTGAGCTTACTAATGGGGCTAGTTCAATATGTATGTAAGATTTGTTCTTATATTTTAAATATTATATTTATCCTCTAGCCGAATCTTGACAATTAAATTTGAATCTAATAGGAAATTGAGTATAGTTTTTGTTTTTAATCAGAAGAAACAACTCAAATACAGCACTATAATTAAACTAAACTAAAACTAAAATACATCTAAATAAAACTAAAATATATCTAAAAAAATGGCCCGTGCGGCATGGTACCGAAGAAGCTGGCAGCATTTCCTCGCTGGATCGCCAGGCCGATGCGTTGAGCGAGGAAACTGCCAGCTCTTTGGTCTCCCGTGGCGTATTTATTAAACTAAATAAAATTTAATAAACAAGAAAAAAAAAACAAATTTGAGTAAAGTATGACTTCAATACAACTCTGTTCCAATGTAGAATGGTATAAATTCCATTGAAGAGGGGGATGCCATTTAAAAGGACTTTAGGCGACTAGAGGTTAAGATTTATGATTATTTATTTGTGATTTAGATTCGTGTTGTGTTTTATTTTTGTGATTATTGTGATTAACAAAAGGCTGCAGTGTTTACAATTTATTTTATTTATGAAATGCATTTTTCTGATATTTTGACTGCTTAGATGTTAAGTAATTGAATAATGTCCACGTTTAAGACATTAATACCAAAGACACTAATTAAATATTTAAAATTGACTTGCATTTTATTCATTACCCGCACTGGTTCCCAACTTGTTGCCGCCCCACATCTTTGCCTTTTCCAACGGAACTCGTCATCAATGCCATTCACAATTTCGACCATATTTTCGTTATATATATGTATTCATTTGGGCTTGTGCACAAATCACGCGAGGTTCGATAGGGGGGGGGGGGGGGGTATAAGGATACCTCACGTGTATTTTTCTACAGTGAACGAAACTAAGAAAAAATATCTACCACACGAGTAGATACTTTTTCTTGGCTTCGTTAAACAAAAATCTTTACTTAGTACTTCAAAATAGCGAGTCTATTTTAATAAGATAGTGTTATCGCTCCGGCTTTACAAGACTCGATGACGTTAGCTGACGTCACATCCGAGCTATGGCGGTGGGGGCCTGCGGGGATCTCATGGAGCGAAGGCGACGAAGGGGGGAGTGAACCTGCAGCCCGCACTTTAGTACTTGACTCCGAGCAAGAACGTTGTCTACTTTTTATATTGACTTGCCCTAACACTTGATTAATATATCTTTAATATACGATTATCTATCCCTGTAGTTGGTCTTTATTTATATCAGAAGTGCTCGAACCGCGTCATGGCACCTAAAAGAACAAGTAAAGATATAAGTCGCAAAAGTAGAAGTAAACGTAAAAGAACACATAAGCGTAGACGTAAAGACAGTTCGTCCTCGGAGTCAGGCACGACCTCTAGAAGCAGCTCGTCGTCAAGTAGCAGCTCCGCTGGCACTAGTAGCAGTTCAGAAGATAAGAAGAGACGTCGGCGGAGGAATAAGCGAGGTCGTAAGCGCAACGAAACCGTGAGTCAAAATGCATTATTATCGGCGGTTATTCCGGAGTTTGACCCGGATTGACGATATATCTATGTGGCTAAATGTTGTGGATGCAAATGCTCGGGCGTTCGGATGGTCAGATAAAATTGTTAAATATCAGGCGTTACAAAAGTTACGTAATACTGCAAAAACATGGTATGATTCGTTACAAAAAAATCGAACTTGCTGGACATCTTGGGATTGGACAGATTGGCGCAATGAAATGTTAGACACGTTTCAAATCAATCGGAACATGTATATTTTGTTATCAGACCTAATGAGTGCCAAGCCCACCGAAGGGCAGTCGTTGTACGAGTTTTACTTCCAACAGAAAAGTAAGATTGATCGGTTACGGCTATCGTTTAAAGAAAAAGATGTGATATCGATAATAGTAGGGTCTATCGGAGATAAAAATATATGTACAGCAGCTGACGCTGGTAATTTTCAATATTGCGATGAATTAGCTTCATTTTTACATGGCAAGACATACTCGGCTGTAGAATCTAAAGGAGTACCTAAAAATAATGCTACCAATTTTGTACCCAAGCAGCAGACTTCTCGGTCTAGTGGTGGGTCTGTTTTTAGAAAAACAGATCAAACAATGAATCAAGGCAATGTAAATAACGAATTCCCTCTCGCGAAAATAACATGTTTTTCATGTGGTGAGATTGGCCATAAAAGAATACATTGCAATCAAAAAGATACCCTCAAATGTAATTTTTGTCAAAAAGCTGGACATTTGGAGGCAGCGTGTAGATCTAAACCAAGACCCAAGGCTGAGAAGTCGGCTGAAGTGAAATTTATTAGCACATCAAATGCTAAACAAAAATTCTATAAAGAAGCGTGCCTTAATGACTGTAAACATCAAGCTTTCATTGATATGGGCAGCGATTGCTCATTAATTGTCCCGAGTTTAGTCTCAAAGTTGAATCTAGCTCCGCGGCGCTTAGACACACCTGTTAGGCTCACCGGGTTTACAAGTGGTACTTGCATAGACGTAACTGAAGGCGTGACAGTGACACTCAAATTGGATACGGCACGGCTGGATATAGATCTTTATGTTATTAACGAGCTGTCGGGATGTGATATTTTGATAGGTAGAAATTTTACCGAGCACAAAAATATTATGTATACACGAGTGGGTAATTCCTTGATGTTTCAACCAATTACAAAGGAACAGATATGTTTGATTGAAACATCAATGTTTAATGCGAATAGTGCAGAACATGTCGAAATTTTAAGCGACATTTTTTCGAAATACCCGAGGTGTGTAGCTAATGACTTATCCAATTCAGGTAAAACATCGTGTGTTGAGCTTGAAATCGAAGTAACCTCAAGTAAACCTGTGTGTCAACGACCATATCGTATGTCAGAATCGGAAAAAGTAATTACACGAGAAATTGTTGACGATTTGTTGAAAAATAATATAATACGAGAGAGTAATTCGCCATATGCGAGTCCGGTGTTATTAGTTGATAAACCCAATGGAGAAAAACGATTGTGTGTCGATTACAGACAACTTAATAAAGTCACTGTAAAAGAAAAATACCCGATGCCTATTGTAGAAGATTTGATAGATAGATTGAGCGGGTGTAAATACTTCACATCATTAGATTTAAAATGCGGGTATTACCAAATAAAAATTAAGGAAGATTCTATCCCTAAATCCGCGTTTATAACAAGTGAAGGACATTATGAGTACGTTCGTATGCCTCTAGGAATTTGTAACGGGCCGGCAGTGTTTCAGAGACTAATGGATAAGGTGCTGGGTAAACTTAGATTCGGACGGATTATATGTTTCATGGATGATTTGCTAATAGCAACAGAAACTATTGACGAAAACATAGAATGTCTTGAGTCAGTGCTGAAGGTTTTGCAAGAAAATGGTTTAACAATAAATTTAGAAAAATGCAATTTCTTTCAGAATAAGATCAACTTTCTAGGGTATGAGATTTCTAATGAAGGTATTCGACCAGGCACAAAAAAACTGTCCGCAATCAAAGATTACCCAACACCTGTAAACGTGCATAAGGTAAGACAGTTTCTGGGATTAGTAAACTATTTCCGAAAGTTTGTGAAAAATTGCGCGATTTTATGTAGACCTTTGACGAAACTGTTAAAAAAAGGCGTAGCTTGGGAATGGGGGGAAGAACAAAACCAAGCTGTTAATGCGCTTAAAAATGAACTTCTTACAAACTCATTGCTCACAATATTTGATCCAAAGTTACCTATAATTTTGTATACAGACGCGTCACGGGACGGTTTAGGCTGTATAGTTGTGCAGGTTACTAAAGAAGGCGAAAAACCTATTTATTTTTACAGTCGCCAAACAACTATGGAGGAAAAAAAATACCATTCTTTTGAGCTCGAACTTCTAGCTATTGTGGTTGGCTTAAAGAGGTTCAGGCATTATTTGTTAGGGAATCAATTTAAAATCGTAACTGATTGTAATGCTGTAAGATATTCTATCACGAAACAAGAAATAAATTCGCGTATAGGTAGATGGGTTTTACAAACGCAGGAGTTTGATTTCGACATTGTGCATAGGCCGGGTGCTCAGATGCAACACGTGGACGCATTAAGCAGAAATCCCGTTGGATACTCCGCGGCCGGTGCCAATGAAAGCGTGATGTCAATTTCTGTTATAGAGCCTGATTGGTTATTATCTGTGCAATTGCAAGACCCCTGTATATGTTCAATAAGAGAGATTTTAGCGTCAGGTGAGGCCGAATTGCATAGGCAAATGTTTAATAACTATGAATTGTTAGGTAATAAAGTGTATCGTAGAACTGAATATGGCAGAAGATGGTTAGTCCCAAAAAAGTGTATATGGCAGATTATAAGAGCTAACCATGATGATATAGGGCATTTTGCCGTAGACAAGACGATTGAGAGAATAAAAAGCAAATACTGGTTCGCTCATATGAAAAGAATTGTCACAAAATATGTCAATAATTGTATAAATTGTATTTATAACAAAAACGCTCATGGAAAAAAGGAAGGTAAATTATATCCGATACCTAAGTATGCTAGACCTTTCCATACGTTACATATAGATCATTAACAAAAAAAAACACACACTTATTGGTCATGGTCGATTCATTTACTAAATTTGTGTTTATAGCTCCGGTTCAAAATACCAAAAGTAAATGCGTGATAAATGAGCTTAATAAACTATTTAAAGTTTTTGGAAACCCCAACAGAATTATATGTGACGCTGGAAGTGCTTTTACTTCTAAGATGTTTCGCGATTTCTGTATAGACCGAAAAATTAGGCGACATGTCATAGCCACAGCAATGCCCCGTTCTAACGGCCAAGTAGAACGTTACAATCTTACAGTCTTGGAGGCAATGCGCAGTAAAGGAGCAGACACCGACAATAATAAATGGGATACTCATGTTACTGATATTCAACAAGGGATTAACTCCACTATCAATAAATCAACAGCCGCTGTCCCAAGTGAAGTATTTTTTGGATACCGATTGCAAGTTGATTCTGATATCCCAATGGATGAAAATATTGAGCAAGTAGTAGACGTAACCGCCTTAAGAAAAAAAGTAGATGAGAACATAAAAATGACCGCAGAAAAACAAAAACAACTATTTGATTCAAAAAGAAAAAACGCCAAAGAGTATAAAGTAGGAGAGTTGGTTGTTATTAAGATACCTAGTCAGAGCAATGACGGCCAAAGTACAAAGTTGTTACCGCTTTTTAAAGGACCTTTCCAAGTTATAGAGGTACTAGGACACGACCGTTACAAGGTAGCAGACATGCGAGGCGCCCAACGAACTGCGAGGCGGTACGAGGGGGTCGCGTGTGTGGAGAACATGAAGCCCTGGATCCGCATCGCAGATTCGCAGGTCGATTACGGGACTCCAGCGGTATGAACCGGATGTTATCAGGTAATTAGAGTGAATACCGTTTATTGCTTAACATGGTACATTGTTTTACAAATAAGTAATAGCATAACATGGACCCTGACAGGGTATTGCAAAGTTTGTCCTTAAAAACGAATTCTTAATTCTAACACAAAGCAAATTCGAATATACACCAAGTACCTACTAATTACATAGTAGAATGAAACAGTTGTATCGCTATCAATGTAATCGTTGTTTGAATCCATTTACTGTATTCAGCTTGAGTGATTGCTTATATTATACATTGTGTGTGTCTAATGCATATTGCTACGAATGCAGTGTATGATGCAGTAATGGTTTAGCATGAGGTTGACCGTTGATGGGACAATGAAGCTAATAAAAACTGCATATGCACTGCATATCGTTCATGGTGCATAGGTATACCTAATTCATGTGCACGCTTGAGTGGTTTGATCGCTGATGGGATAATAAACTCTAGTGTGCATTTGGAAGTATATTTACTACCGTTAGCCGCTTCACTGAAATGAGTTTGTATGTCGCTATGTCACGGCTAACCGCTGATGGAATAGTGATGACATGGTGACATATGTGACTTATTGATGGTGATGGAAGTTGTCAAGTGTGACGGTATTGACCACTGTGCTTAAACTTATGTTTTGTTCGCAGCATATGCATCAGACTTGAACGCGTCCGAGGGCGGATGCGTATTCAGGACGGCCGGATGTTATCGCTCCGGCTTTACAAGACTCGATGACGTTAGCTGACGTCACATCCGAGCTATGGCGGTGGGGGCCTGCGGGGATCTCATGGAGCGAAGGCGACGAAGGGGGGAGTGAACCTGCAGCCCGCACTTTAGTACTTGACTCCGAGCAAGAACGTTGTCTACTTTTTATATTGACTTGCCCTAACACTTGATTAATATATCTTTAATATACGATTATCTATCCCTGTAGTTGGTCTTTATTTATAATAGAAAAATAAACAAGATTTACTGTGTACAATAAATACTATTTATCTTACAATTAGGTAGAATGAAAAAAATATACGTGAGGTTATGTGGAGGAGGGGGGGGTAGCCAAGAACCTCAACAAATATCACCAAGGGGGAGGGGGGGGGGGGGGGTCAAAAGTAGCCGAAAAACCTCGCGTGATTTGTGCACAAACCCTTTATTGTATTCTATTCTAATGTGGATGAGTAGGGATTTTCATAAGTATGGCAACGGTGGTGTTTTTGGAATGGGGACATGTGGAAAATAAAATTACCTATATGTAGGTAAGTAAGTATAGTAAGGCAATACTATGTCTCAAAGGAACTGTCAAATACTACACGGAGAGCAATTCGCCGGTGTACGCGTGCTTCCTTGACTTGTCAAAAGCATTTGACACTGTCTTGTATGGGAAATTGTGGGACAAATTAGGAAGTGCAGGTGTACCGGCTGAATGTATCTCAATTTTGCGCTACTGGTATGGCAGTCAAAGGAACCAGGTGAGATGGGGTGCGGCATTGTCAGACTCGTATGGCATGGAATGCGGTGTGAGGCAGGGGGGGCTGACGTCTCCGCTGCTTTTCTGCTTATGTTAATGATCTCATCGTCGAGCTCAGCAACACACATACAGGCTGTCATATTGATAACACATGTGTGAACAATATAAGCTATGCTGATGATATGGTGTTGCTGGGGCCGTCAGTGGGGTCAATCAGGAAACTGGTGGCTATTTGTGAAGCATATGCGACAGAACACGGGCTTAGCTACAACTGTAGTAAAAGTGAAATACTTGTTTTTAAGAGTGGCAAAGAGAAGCCGATAAATGTTCCGCCTATTAGGCTAGATGGCACGTCTCTTCGGGTAGTGACAAAGTTTAAATACTTGGGTCACATAGTTACTGAAGACCTCAATGATTAAGGCGTGGCAATTGTTAAGGCGTGGCAGTTCCATGGTCTTCTCTCCCTCTCACTGAGCATAAAGCGTGAGCGAGATGGAAGTGCGTGTTCGGAAGTGTTTTACATCACTTTTTAGTACATTGTTTTTTGGAATACTGGATAATTTATTAAAAATCTGACCGGTTATTAAACTATCTATCCTTTTTATAAAAAAAAACATAGATTGTCGTTGAAAATTATGGGATCTCGAACATTTAAGTTTATTTTTATGGTGATACTTATTCAAGATTTTTTTACAGTTACCAAGCCATTTTTTAATATTGTGTTCAGTTATAAAACTTGATTGTTTTTTTTTCAGTCTACAGTAATTTTTCTGTAGTAGAATTCTTCATTATTTCTTCACACTGCTGGAAGTTCAAAAATCAATCTTTCCGTCAGATCGTGAACCGGCCTCGCCTTAAGAGGGCGCTCGTTTTTTGGTCAGGAATAAGCGAGAATGACGGATTTTTGACGTTGTAATTCTAAGAAACGGAGAGCTTTTTCTAGATCCTGATTACTTATTTGCATAGGTAAACTCCTCATATTTGTCCTAGCCGCCTCCAATTTACGAAGAACTGAATACTTTAACCGAAAATACCCGATTACCGACAGTAGTTTTCTGAAGAGAGCGCAGAGTCATAAGTTTGAGCCCCTAATACTCCATGATGTTATATGAGAACCTACTTGTTTTTTTCTATTTTCACTAGCGTAATATGTTGCCATTGCGCCTAGCCGCCTCGAATTTTCCTTATTCTGCACGTATATATATGTAAACTGTTCTCAATTACACCATATTTGTCAACAAAATCGTACTGAAAACTCAAGGATTTTCTCATTATTGTTGAATAATTTTTGTATTGAATCTTACACAACATTAAAGTTCATGCTTGTACCAACAAGATCCAGTCCAAAAAATATAACTTTTGTCAAAATTTATATTTATAAATAATTATTCAAAACTAGTATAAATTTACCGTCGCGCGGGAATATATCTCAGTACCGGCTGAATAGCCCTCCGAGACAGACGTGTACTGTGTTTATTTGTGGCTATTCACGAAGCTAACCGGCCACTCTTCAGATAAAATAATATTATTTTGATCTCCGACTAGGCATAGTTGTTACCAACCTCGGGGTCAAACTATACTGGGGATACATTCGTGAGGCTAATCGAGACAAGTTATGAATTGCATAGCTGCCATATATGACGTAGTGTAGCGAAAAGGCTCAAACCCACCGGATACGTAACATTTAAAATTGAACCTTCTACCTAAAACAAAAGTCATACATTTCAATGGTGATGTCTTGTGGGTTGGATCCTTTTGTCTAAACTACGCGTTCTATAGTCAATTATTATTGTACGAGTGATCGTGATACTTGATAGATTTAATTTATTTACTTGTTACTATCAGTCCACCTTGTTAGTATGTATGTATGTATGGGAGTTAGGGTGAAATCTTCAAATTAGGTACAATTGCGTATCTTCGGTGACATAATATCATAGAGCTGGTCTGATGATGAAGTCGGAAGGTGGCCATAGCAACTCCTAAACTCAACAAGATAAAGCCATCGAATTTGGGCTCATTTATTTGGTCATGGCACGGCAAGACTTTGGTGCTGGATGATTTCCAGAGTCTGATGATGGAGCTATAAGGTGGTCATGGAACTCCTAAACTAAACTAGATAAACCCATCTAGTTTGGGCTCATCTGTTTTGTTTGGTAAACACTTTGGTGATGGATGATTTCCAGGATCTGATGATGGAAGGTAGTCATGGGAACTCCTTAACTAAAATAGATAGACCTATCTTGTTTGGGTTTGTGTGATTTGTCTGTACAAGTACCCACGAACCAGCGACATAATATGCAGGGTTATTAAAAATAACAAGATGAATAAAAAACTTTTTAAAAAACAAGCTTATATGGCGTTTGTTAAGTACAGCACGATCCTACCTTGCATTTAGTAATTATTTTCGTTTATATATAATAATAACACACACCGGGGGTTTACACTGGAAAGGAAGATTTTTACGTGGTTTTATTACATTTCCGAGTCATCATCATCATCATCATCATATCAGCCGAAAGACGTTCACTGCTGGACATACGCCTCCCCCAAAGAGTGCCACAATGGCCGGTCCTGCGCCACCCTCATCCAGCGGACTCCCGCGACCTTTACCATGTCATCAGTCCACCTTGCGGGGGGCCTACCCACGCTGTGCCTTCCGGTACGTGGTTGCCACTCGAGAATCTTTCCGCCCCAACGGCCATCGGTTCTACGTGCAATGTGCCCCGCCCACTGCCACTTAAGTTAAGCAATTCGGAGGGCTTTATCAGTTACCTTGGTTCTGCTGCAGATAGCCTCATTTCTGATGCGATCGCGCAGAGAAACTCCCAGCATAGCATAGCATAGGCTCAAAGTCACTCAAAGGGCAATGGAGAGCCATTGCCCTTTGAGTGACTTTGAGCCTTCTTATGAGGCCTTTAGTAAGCGACCACGTTTCCGTGCCATATGTCATCACTGGCAACACACACTGGTCAAAGACTCTCGTCTTGAGACACTGCGGAATATTGGACGAAAAGATGATGTGCCGTAGCTTCCCGAATGCTGCCCAGCCGAGTCGGATTCGACGATTGACCTTCCCTTCGACATTTCCGAGTATCACTCTTTATTTCGAAATAAATGTTTATAAAACCGGCCAAGTGCGAGTCGGACTCGCGCACGAAGGGTACCGTACCATTATCTATATCTTTAAACGGCAAAACATTTGTTGTATAGGAACCCCCTGTAGCCTAGTTAGTAACTTGGTAGTGACTCTGCCTACGAAGCGTGAGGTCCCGGGTTTGAATCCCGGTAAAGGCATTTATTTGTGTGATGAGCACAAATATTTGTTCCTGAGTCATGGATGTTTTCTATGTATTTAAGTATTTATTTATCTATGTAAGTATGTTTATCGTTGTCTAGTACCCATAGTACAAGCTTTGCTTAGTTTGGGGCAAGGTCGATTTGTGTAAGATTGTAAAAGAAAAAGAAACAGATAAAAACTAAAATAAAATTATGTATTCTGTTTTTTAGTATTTTTTGTTATAAATAGCGACAACAGAAATACATCACATTTCAAATCTCTATCTATCACGGTTCATGAGCTACAGCCTGGTGACAGACGGACAGACAGACATTCAGACAGACAGACGGACAGCGGAGTCTTAGTAATAGGGTCCCGTTTTACTCTTTGAGTACGGAATCCTAAAAAGTGACATAGGTTTTAGGCTCAGAACATAAAAAAAGGGAGAAGTGCCGTACTGCTTAATTTCAACCAAAACCGATGTCCCCAGTTTTCTCCCACCGCAGCGCCCACAGGCACACACATTGAACCGTGTAAAAACAAAGACTCGGGCGTTGCCAGTGAGTCTACGGCAACATGCAAACAAGGGCTGTGATTGGCTTAAACTACTATACACTAGGGGGGTGACAAACGTTAAAATTATGTTTTATCGACATTGATATTAAAATTAATATTATGTTAATATATTGATGGGTAACAACTTCAACGACATGGTAAGTTTATGTGGTGGTATTTAAACTTCTAGCTACAAGTTTAAATAACACGGGTTGTTAACTTACCATAAATCGCAAAAGTAAAAAATATTGACGAATACCTACAGAGTAACATAAACGGCTTTTTATAAGTTCGTGTTCACATACATTTAAAACTCTGGTCACATCGATATTTTTGACCTGTAGGTACCAGGCCGATCCGACTCGCATTTTGGCGCGAAATAATATGTCCATTACTCATATTACGAGATTTAAGGCTAAGGGCGAGTATCCACCAAAGATGTGCGAAGATGTGTTACCATACATTTTACACCTAGGTTTCAAGCAAGCGAGGTGTCAAATATTTGAAAAGTGTATGGCTCTTATTAAGTGGTTGGAAACATTTTTCTTGAAAATGTTACGAACACATTAACTCTTCTCTGTACAGGAAACCAGTTAGGACCTCTGCCAGTAGCATCTATCCATTTTTTTAGTACCTACTCGGATTCTTTGGAAAACTGTAATAAGAAACCGAGATTTCTTCTTCAATTATCACATTTTAAATGAAAGTAAAAAATACTCATTTAAAATAAATTATTGGTAATAATATCACATTTTAAGTTGTTCTGAAGCCATTTGCAACTAAATTATATACTTGTATATACAATTTTAATATGTCTATTTACCGTTCATACTGCAACTTAGTGAAAATCTTATTAGTAGGTACCGTAAACATTTTGTTCCTTTTAATCTTATTAGTATGTTATTAGTTACCTTTAAGATAGGCACCCAACCAAAACAAGTAATTAAATAAAATAAAACAGCGAAAGTAGTCGAAATAAAATAACTAGTATGATATCGTACTTCTATTTTATCGATTACGCGTAAATTGTAACTCCACTTTGGCACCGCTCTAGTTTGCGACGCCAAGCAGCGGCTGTACCACTAAAAAATTCAAGCATCGTCCATATCCATAGTGGTTTAATACATTGCGCCGTGGTTTACTGTATTGAACGTTCAATGTACAACGCATAGAACAAAAATATGCTTTTTCGTTCGATATGTTAGTTCGATCCCGAGAAATGATGCGGCGTTGCGTTTATTTATTAAAATATTAGTTTTTACTGACTTAAGTGAAAATACTAATACTCACATGTGGTGCGTGACTCCACCATTCATGTAGGTTTTAGTTTCATTCCTATTTTTGCATGTAACCACGCTACAATTCGGCATTTTGAGTAAACGTGGAAAAACATTTCAGATTCACGGCAAATTGCGACTAACATGCGGTGGGCAGTGACATGCCCATTTGGCCATGTCGCACCGACACGCGCCAAGCCCCCGTTTCATATCTAATCCTTTTTATCATCTGAGGTTTTAGGCTTTTGAATAAAATCACGCATTAATTAATTGTATTCTAGATAAAAAGCTGTGTTTGTATAATTTTTAATTTTCAGTTCCTTTGGTAAGAAACGGACATAGCAATTTCTATGAAGAACAGTTTTTTTTTACTGTCCATAACAAAAAAATTTTGTTCGCGCCATCGGCGCGACGATATAGGTAACTCGTTCAATCATTCATCGATTCACTCGTTGACGTGCCGACGCAAGCGACGCGCCGCGAGAGTAGCCATTTGACCGCCGTCGCGCACTGACGTGTATCTCAATCCCAGCGTTCCGTGCTCACCTGAACCTACGAAAGTGTCGTGATTATACCGGCCGGTACCCTTATTGTAGTGACTGTGACGTTACGTGGCTCATCAGCTCAAAACTAGGCGCGCGAGTGAATTATAACCCTCAGTGTGCGTGAAGACTTTCATCAGCTCAAGGTCGGCTCGAAACCAGAAGAAGACTCCTACTCAGCCCATCCATCATATCAGCACGGCAAGCCGCTTAAGTCGTCGCGGCCCAGTACACAGAACAACCTTACCTACATATTCAAGTAAGCCAGTTCCCATTTCTCACTCCCATTCTCCATCTCATTCAGCTCACGTCGCGTGTTATTGCCCCCAGCGATAACATTCTTTGGTCCTTCGAACCGGATTCTTTGGTCCTTCGAAAAACCCCACCCACACCAGCCCTTTGGATAAGCAGTCTTTCTTTTGCTCGAAAAAGCACACCCAGTTAGGTAAAAAAATCCACCCACATTTCAAAAAAAAAAATTAATTCTTTCGCCCAAATTATTCAACTCATAACGTAATATATAACATTACATGTAAACTCAGCCCATTTCAAACAAAGGTACATTACCAAAAAGTACCACATCTCATTTATTTGCCTACGAAATTCTGCACATTCGAGAACATTCCGTCCGTTCTGTAGGTAGCTACCCTGAGTTACCGATCACTTACAGCGGTCTTCAGCCCTTTATAAGCTATTTTCTAAAAGCAAACATTCTCGAAACGTAATCAGACAGTGTGTAGAATAACCTATAGATATAACTTACGAAACCGCTCATTTCAAAAAGACACGTTTGATTGCATCATTATTCTAAAGCAAAATTTTTAAAGCGCCGTCATAATTACGAATACCTCATAGGTACTAAATTCATTCTCCAGCTCATACATGTAACAGATACATATAACTAGGCATAAATAAACGTTTAATTTTTGTAAACAATTGAACAGCTCGCAGATCTAAAATAATACATTAAAAAGCAACCTTACTGCTCAGAGGATAAGGCTCAAAATTCAATAACCGTATAATATCTGCCCGATGACAAGTACCTATTAGAGACAAGCCACAACTTGGTAACACTCCACATTGGTTAGTGGTTAATATAGTTTCTTATTTCCCTCACTCAAATTAGTACCTACTCATTAGGTAACTTACATCGTGAAACACAGGGTGTCCAGGGAGAAATTTTTTTTTTTTGTGCAACAATTTTTTTTGGTTTTTTATCTTTTGTTGACAAATTCACATTGGTGTAACAGTCAATTGTTAGTCAGCTCATCACAAGTCATCATACAGGGTGTCATATTTTTTAAATTATTATTATTTTTTTTTTTTTTTTTTTTTGTCTCTCAACTCATTTAAGTACACATAAACAACACCATGCCGTCCAAATCGCAAGCAGCCATCTTCCGAGAGGCAACAAAGGCAATTACTCTGCTCAAGGAGATTGCGGAGGCAGCACTAGCAAAGGATACGAAAAAATATACATTGTCGGATTTCACGGCTCGGTACACAAAAGTAGACCTCTATAAATCCAAGCTAGAGGACGTCTATTATGAAATACTAGACGACGAGGAACTCACTGACGAGACCGAAGCCGTCTACACAAAACATTATGACACCGCGGTAACGGACTACAATTACATCCTAGTCGCGTTCGACAAATTGAGCGTGACTGCGGCCCTCCCAGAGACTTCTCACCCCTCCACGTCTGCCACGCCTACAACTGTGCTACCCAAAATCACGCTCCCAAAGTTCAGCTCAAAGGTTGAAGACTGGCCGTCCTTCATTACCATCTTCAGGAGCTTAACGGACGACATGACCATCATTTCGGATGCCGTAAAGCTCCACTACCTGCTCTCGTGCCTGACAGGAGAGGCACGCAGTATGGTATCCCACCTCCAGCTCACCAACGACAATTTCGCCGTAGCGATGAATATCCTAACTCGGCGCTATGAAAATCGTCGGGTCTTGATCGACCGGTTTGTAGATATCATCATTGAACTGCCCAACATTCACGTGCGCTCCGATATACGCACGCTCTTTTTAACTCCGCTCATTTCCGCGCAATGCGCCCTCAATAACCTCGATCTGCCCATGCAAGAAAGTGACTATGTTTTTGTGTCTATAGTAGTGCGAAAACTTAAAGGTGAACTTCGGACACTTTTTGAACGAAAGTACGGATCACGCCAGTCTCTGCCCACCCTCAAGAACCTGATCACCTTCTTGGAAGAGCACGCGCGTTGTGTAGAGACCGAATGGTCCAGCTCACCCAAGCCCAGCACCTCCCAACTCACTCAGCATTCGCCACAACCAGCTCAGTACCGCAGGCAGTCTCCCGTAAACTTTCCTCGAGGCCCGCCCCGACAGCCTGCGTATCATGAATCACGTCCCATGACCCCGGTTAGGAGCCGGTCAGACTATTCAGCTCAGCACAGGCCGACTTACTCAGCTCAACCGTCACCTCAAGACGCAAACACCACCAACACCATGCCCTGCCCATACTGCGGAGAAAGAGGGCACAAGCTCATCGCCTGCCCACGGTACAACGACCAACCAATACAAGGCCGTTGGGACTTTGTTCAGGCCCGCAACCGCTGCCGACGCTGCCTAGGCCCCCATTATGAGAATGAGTGCAAGTCCACGAAGGCTTGCAAAGAGTGTGGGAATGACAGACACCACACATCTCTTCACCGCCCCGGTGCTTCTTCTCCAACTCATTCGTCCGCTCATCTCCTACCTCCACATCTGAGAGAACAGCCCAGGACGCGTCCAGCTAATGAGTACCAACCGTTCTCGGCACACGCCTCACAGGCGAAACCCACGTCTCAGGACCACCCTCGCTCGCCCAGTACGTCCCGAGCAGGTGGTCAATCGTGACTACCTACAATAACTGAACACTGTGAAGAGGAAGACAATCAGCACACACACTCACACCCAGAACACACACACTCACACGCAGACCACACACACTCAGCCCATACCCAGACATCTCAAGCTCGCTCACCGCGATCAGCTCCACCAACAGCGAATCATTCCTCTTGTGATTACCCACGACAGGATGAGCACGCAATCAATCAGCCCATATTATTGCCTACCGTCACGCTAAAAATAGCAGACGTAAATGGCCAGTTTCACACAGCACGAGCCCTGCTAGATTGCGGTAGTATGCTCACACTTATCACTCAGCGCATGGCTCGTAATTTAAAGTTACCACAAAACTCAACATCACTCAAAATCACAGGAGTGGGCAACCACCACACACAGGAATCAAAGGCATCAATCACAATAATCTGTCGACCTACACATCATGACACACCCACGATTACGGCTACTGCGCATATTTTAAAACACGTTACCGGTTATCTACCGTTACAAAAGGTCCCACACATAGCACAAGTGAGAGGCCAGCCAAATATTCCCTTAGCAGATCAAGGATATAACACACCCGCTCCAATCGATCTCTTGTTAGGTTCTGATGTTCTCGGCCAAGTTCTGGACGGGACTAAGGTCTCCTTAGGCCGAGGGAAGCCCATAGCCTTCGGCACGATTTTCGACTTCGCATTGATAGGACCCATTGAGGACTTATATGCAACACCTGCAAACCAGGCCAACTCAGCTCATATTACCAGCTCTCAGCCAGAATCTGACGTACCCACACATGACATTTACAAGAACCTTGAGAGGTTCTGGGAGACAGAAGAACCACAACCTCATGTACAGACCAGCCCATTACAAGAGCAGTGCGAGGAAATTTTCCGTACTACAACCACCCGAGATCCATCAGGCCGCTATATGGTAACACTGCCGTTTCTACCAAATGCGCCGGCCTTAGGCTACACTCATGCCATTGCACTACGCAGGTTTCTTACACTGGAAAGGAAACTACAAGCAAATCCGCCCCTACGCTCTAAATATGTTGAATTTATGAGCGACTATCTCAACCTAGGACACATGTCACCATGCCACCCAAGTACCTTCGCGAACAAGCCTCATTTCTACATTCCTCATCACGGCATCTTCAAATCGGGATCCGACAAGTTACGCACTGTCTTTGATGGGTCCAGTAAAAGCTCAAATGGCGTCAGTCTTAATGATTGCCTGCACACAGGTCCAGCTCTCCAGCAAGATATAGTTGACATTATCATGTCTTTCAGGATACACCCCATAGTTTTCAGTACTGACATCAGAATGATGTTCAGAAACATACTCATCCACCCAGACCAACGACAGTATCAGCTCATTCTCTGGCGGTCTTCACCGGACCAGCCCCTGCTCACTTACGCACTAAATACCGTCTCCTATGGATTACGCTCAAGCCCGTACCACGCCCTCCGTACTCTGCTCCAATTGGCGGATGACGAAGGTCATCACTACCCGCACGCTGCTCAGGTCCTACGCAATTCAGTTTTCGTCGATGATATACTCTGTGGTCATGACTCTGTGGAGTCTGCTCAAGCGCTCCAAACAGAGTTGATTAACTTACTGGCCCTAGGTAGTTTTCAGCTCAGTAAATGGACCTCCAACTCTTCTCAGCTCCTTAATCGGTTCCCAGATGACCAATGTGACATGCCTAAAGACTTCGACATCAGCCCAGAATCGAATTCCATTAAAGTATTAGGTATACAATGGATTCCTCAATCGGATGAGTTCACTTATCGCATCTCTCTCCCCTCACTGACCCAAGTCACAAAACGCTCAATCCTCAGCACAGTAGCTTCGCTGTACGACCCCAATGGTTGGGTTACACCCGTCATACTCCGCGCAAAGCTACTTTTACAGAAGTTATGGCTTCTGAAACTGGGATGGGACGAGCCCACCCCCGATGAAGTTCACACAGAATGGCAGCACATCTCACAAGACCTTCCTCAACTCTCAAATCTCCGCTTACCTCGGCACATCTGCAAATACAAGCCCACGTCCACTTACTCACTTCACGGGTTCGCGGACGCCTCAGAAGCCGGTTATGGTGCTGTCACTTATCTGCACGAGCTCGATGCCAATGGACTTGTCAATGTGCATCTGGTCATTGCCAAGTCGAAGGTCGCTCCTATCAAGAATCGCCTCTCAATTCCCAAAATGGAACTCTCAGCTGCAGCTCTTTTATCACAGCTCATGACACGACTGTCAGCTAAATTGTCAGCTCACATTGCTATAGAACAACATACCTGTTGGTCAGATAGCACAATAGTGTTAGCATGGCTCAACACGCCCCCTCACCGACTCCAGACATTTGAAGCCAACCGAGTGGCTAAAATAACGTCTAGCCCGATCAGCCCTAGGTGGAGGCATGTCCCTACGAACCTCAACCCTGCAGACTGTGCAAGCAGGGGTATGTCAGCCCAATCTCTATCAACCCATGACCTCTGGTGGTCTCCCAGCTGGCTCAAAGAGCCTCCTCATACCTGGCCCCAGATGCCAGCCGCTCTGGGTCATCACGCTTTACCAGGCCTTAAGCCAAAAAGTGTGCCAGCTCATATAGCAGTTCCTGATCTGGATCATGATCTGCTTACCCGCTTCAGCTCTTTTGACAAGCTCGTCGGAGTGACGGCTTGTATCAAGCGCTTCATTTATAATTGTAAGCACGGCCCAGATGTACGTCGCTCTGGACCGTTGACAGCCTGTGAACGGAGAGAAGCTCTGTTATTCTGGGTCCGCTCTGTTCAGCGGAATGAGTTTGCAGAAGACATTCATCGTCTCCACACTAATAAACTCTGCAGCAATCGACTCCAGCGTCTCTCCCCATTCTTGAAAGATGGGCTCTTGAGAGTCGGTGGTCGTCTCTCTCATGCGTCACTTAGGTACAACGCTCAACACCCACTCATTCTTCCCAGCTCAAGCCCGCTCGTTGACCTCATCATTGACCATTACCACAGAGTGCACTGCCATCCTGGCGCTGACACTCTACACGCAATGCTCCGCCAGCAATACTGGATACTATCCGCTCGCCGTGCGATCCGACACCGTGTGTTCAAATGTATTAGATGTTTCCGAACTCGCGCTCAACCAGCAGCCCCGTTTATGGCTGACCTTCCAGCAGATAGGGTTAACCCACAACCTGTATTTAGCCAAGTCACGACTGACTTTGCCGGCCCATTTCTCGTTAAGTCTAGCACGTTACGGAACGCTAAACTGTTAAAGGCGTACCTTTGTATATTTGTGTGCCTTTCAACGAAGGCAGTTCATTTGGAGGCAGTCTCCGCTCTTACCACGGAAGCCTTTCTTGCAGCGTTGCAAAGATTTGTCTCGCGTCGCGGTACACCAGTTCTAATTAGATCGGATTGCGGCACGAATTATGTAGGCGCTAGAAATCATCTCAAAGAAGTTCAAAACTTCCTCGCTGAAAATAATGATGCAATCACACACCAGCTCGCCAACCAGCAGGTAACCTGGTTGCTGAACCCCCCCAAGGGGCCTTGGTTCGGTGCCTTACATGAAATTAACGTCAAATCTACGAAACAGTTGTTCTATCGTGTAGTTGGTGAACAGCACCTTACTTTTGAGGAATTCTCCACACTCCTGACACGAATCGAGGCTGTACTCAACTCTAGACCTCTCTGCCCACTTTCATCCGACCCTACGGACATTGAACCCTTAACCGCTGGACATTTTATCATAGGCCGTCCACTCACTGCTCTGCCCGAGCCGTCCTTTGATGACAGGCCGTTATCTGCTCTTAAACGCTTTCAGCTCATACAAGCTCTCTCTCAACGCTTTTGGACTCTGTGGACTAGATCTTACCTCCATACTCTCCAAACCCGCTCAAAATGGCTTTCCCCTTCATCGCCTCCTCAAGTTGGCGAACTCGTGCTCATCAAGGAAGATAACTTGCCACCGCTGCAATGGAGACTGGGTCGAATTACCCGCACAATACCTGGCAAGGATGGAGTGATCCGAGTTGTGGATCTGGACACCGCCAGTGGACATCTGCGCAGACCTGTGCTCAAGATAGCCAGGTTTCCATTGGATTCAGCTCAGGAAGAGGCTCTACTACGGGCCCCCCAGGATGTTCGCGCCATCGGCGCGACGATATAGGTAACTCGTTCAATCATTCATCGATTCACTCGTTGACGTGCCGACGCAAGCGACGCGCCGCGAGAGTAGCCATTTGACCGCCGTCGCGCACTGACGTGTATCTCAATCCCAGCGTTCCGTGCTCACCTGAACCTACGAAAGTGTCGTGATTATACCGGCCGGTACCCTTATTGTAGTGACTGTGACGTTACGTGGCTCATCAGCTCAAAACTAGGCGCGCGAGTGAATTATAACCCTCAGTGTGCGTGAAGACTTTCATCAGCTCAAGGTCGGCTCGAAACCAGAAGAAGACTCCTACTCAGCCCATCCATCATATCAGCACGGCAAGCCGCTTAAGTCGTCGCGGCCCAGTACACAGAACAACCTTACCTACATATTCAAGTAAGCCAGTTCCCATTTCTCACTCCCATTCTCCATCTCATTCAGCTCACGTCGCGTGTTATTGCCCCCAGCGATAACAAATTTTTCTTCAAGAAATGAATACGTAAGTACCCAGTAATTTCCTAGTAGTGGGTCTACTGGTATAATTTCATTACATTACTATGTATAAATAAGATTCAGATAACATGCAAACTATTAATATCCGTAAACCAAATTATTATTCTTATTACTGACAACTTTAAAACTCGTTTGTTTATTTTATACTAAAAAAACGAAACTAAATATACTTTGTCATATCATAGTATTTTAATACAAATAGAAAACTTGTGCTCAAAAATCAAATACTTACTTTATTCAAGTTATCTAACTTCGCTAACATGATGTTCTAGAACATCATGTTAGCGAAGTAATACTTACCACTTTTTAGTGCAAGTATCAATATCGGTCACGGAGTGAATTCCAACGGTGCGCTATACAGCTATTTGCATCGGCAAGCTCCGCGGTTAGTTCTATCCCGATTGCACTTACATATAGCTAGAAAGGGACGGCACCCGCGGCTGGTGCGATCTCGCTGTGCATGTGGGGGTTAGGTACGTTTGTGTGGGTGGTAGTAGTATTTACACACACAAACGCACTACGCGTGTCAAAATACCGAATTCTGAGCGAGCGCTTTTTTGAAGAGCACTCTTAAATATTTTTGTTTCGTGAACGTATGATGAAAGTATCGGCTAATATTTATAAAAAAATTACATGAATTGTTGCTTGAGAACCCCATTTTTCAGACAAAGAAAACAATATGGCAGCCTATTCTACTATATTCGCCCTCAACCCAAAAAACCGGCCAAGTGCGAGTTGAACTCGCGCACGAAGGGTTCCGTACCATTATCTATACAAACGGCAAAAAAATGACGTTTGTTGTATGAGAGCCCCCCTTAAAAAAATATGTTATTTTGTTTTTAGTATTTGTTGTTATAGCGGCAACAGAAATACATAATCTGTGAAAATTTCAACTCTCTAGCTATCACGGTTCTTGAGATACAGCCTGGTGACAGACAGACGGACGGACGGACGGACGGACGGCCAGCGAAGTCTTAGTAATAGGGTCCCGTTTTACTCTTTGAGTACGGAACCCTAAAAAAAGGCGACTTTAGGGCAATAAAACCCTTGAGCTCGCGTTATCAGTTTCCCATTGTATTGCATGGGACGATTTATGGCCTCTTTTGGGTTGAGGGCGCGAGTAGGTAGAGGCGTAGAGGTAGGAGACTCCAAATCGAGATGAAACCTTGTATGATTGAGATGTTTTTAAACCTATGATGGGCTAAACAGTTATGGTCATTATTATGTCATCCACAAGAGCTTCATATTTAGATGATGTCATATTTGTTTTTAAAATAATGTTGGCGAAGTAGCATGCTAACTTACATTACAGTAAACACAAAATCATAGGTTACATAAACTATCCGACCTTGGGCATTCATATAATAATGGCATTATAAAATAACAGAAATTAGCTACACTCCGTCGCGAACCAAATCTGCATTTTTTATGCCTCTTGTGTACCATGTTATACATGAAAATATCCTACATCGCGAACATCGCTCACCACATAATCAATTGCGGCGTCAACGTCCAATTATAAGTTATGTCGTCAATCTAAAACGGCAATGGAATTGAAACATATAAATTGGCGTCGTGTATGGAATGGCTAATGGAGCGGAGAGTGGAAGGCGTGGCGACCGGTTTCGCGCGCGGGAAAGTATGTTTGGAATGCAGTGATTGGTTGCTGCGGTCCGAATTGGGTGCACGAGGCAAGGTGACAGGTGCTGTGTTTGAGTAGACCGTAATCTGACAGCTGTCAAATGGAGCCTACTATTTTAAAGAAGAATATATTTGTAATAATTGAGAAATGAAATGTCATGTTTCAGATAAAATATTATTTTATAAATAATTTCTTCACGTTTTTAATATGTACAGCGCGTATTATTATTAGAACCTAAACTATCTTACCATAATAACCTCTTTTTAGATCATCAATTAAGCTAAAGACTTCCAACAACCATAATTACACTCATAATGATATTTGTAAACAATGGGCATTATAGCAATACATAGTATAAAACTATTATAAACTGTAGCCATTAAACATCAGTGCCGTATTTGACGAGACTATTATGCTTATACACAGCAGTGGGCGATTGCTGTATATTTCAGATTGCTTGGGTACAGTGTCAGCTTTATACCAATACTATTTGGTGAACAAAGTAAGTTATAATTCTGAGACTAAGATAATTATTAAGTATTTTTGTTTAATATTGGCATCTGCCACCACGACCACGTATCTGCCGGAAGGCGCGGCGTTGGTAGGCCCCCCACAAGGTGAACTGATGACCTGGTAAAGGTCGCGGGAGTCCGCTGGATGCGGATGGCGCAAGACCGGCCATTGTGGCACTCTTTGGGGGAGGCCTATGTCCAGCAGTGGACGTCTTCCGGCTGATATGATGATGATGATGAGTGGCATCTGCATTTGCTCAGGTATTTTGATCTTGACGTATTGTCACTTCTTTCCAATAACTTTATTTAAGGCGACGTGAGCTCCAAAAACTGATTTTAAAAAAATCGTAGCTCTTGTTTGGATTATAATATGGCTGCCCTAAATTTAAGTAGAAATCTTAAGGCCTTTTTCGAGGGAAATCAGCTATTCGAATCCTGAGTTTTCGACTTTCGCTTGACAGAAAAAAAATTCTAGCGTCGCCCTTCCGGCGTGCCTGTCCTCGGTACACAGCACGCTGCTTCTCACTGGTAAAATTCTCAACCCATCACGCCGTGATTGTGAGATAGCGTGCTTGTCCGAGGCCAGGGACGCATGGAGAATGGCCTGTCAAGGCAAGGATCTACCTGCCCGCCCTGAACTCCAAAAACATTGGGACCTACCTATCTGCCGACGGGTGCACGATCATCTCATGGAAACGACATCATCGCCATCAGAAAGGGCCCGTATGTTGGCTATTTCGGAGAGGGAGTCATGTCACTGGCTCCACGCCTACCCCTCTGCCAACTACGGGAACCTCTTGGACCCGAACAGTTTTCGGCTGGCGGTTGGTTTGCGTCTTGGGGCCAACATAGTGGAACCACATCGCTGCCACTGCGGCACTATGGTTGATAGGACGGGTCATCACGGCATCGCTTGCTCAAAAAGCGCCGGCCGCATATCCCGTCACTCCTGCCTCAACGATATTATCCGTCGGGCTCTGGTCAGTGTCAACGTGCCGGCCACATTAGAACCTAATGGCCTAGCACGTGATGACGGCAAGAGACCCGACGGGATGACTCTCGTGCCTTGGCAACAGGGGCGGCCCTTAGTCTGGGATGCCACATGTGTGGATACACTAGCGCCGTCCCACCTGGGCACGACGTCATTGAGGGCTGGTGGAGCGGCCACCGAGGCTGAGGCAGCAAAGCGCCGCAAATATGCAACTCTTAACGAGAATTACATATTTTGCGGCGTTTGCCGTGGAGACCCTGGGTCCTTGGGGACCGGATGCAATTAACCTTTTTAAAAAGCTAAGTTACATGCTCATCCGGTCCTCTGGTGTCAACAGGGCTGGCTCGTTCCTCGCACAGCGAATTGGCATTGCCATTCAACGGGGCAACGCAGCCAGCCTTATGGGTACTCTGCCTAGTGGCAGCGATTTGGGGGAAATATATGTATATAGTAGTTTAGGTTCACATAGTTTAGGTTAGGTTTAGTTAGTTTTTAACTTTCTGTTTCATGTTTTTTTAATTGTTGTAAATAAATGTAATAATAAACGAACGTAGGTCTAAAATACACTAAAAAAATCGTTACAAATTATGCACAACAGCTAAACATATTAAAGTCGGTTCTAAAAATCGGCAATGTCATGTTTGAAGGAAATCAGCTATAACTTTTTATTTATTAAAACGCACAACAAATTAAAATTAAAAAACATGATATCCGCGCTTCCAAACACGCACTTCCATCTCGCTCACGCTTATTCAATTCAATTCAAGACATTTATTTCGACCAACTGGGATCATAGATAAAGTTAGTTACAGTTTCTTAGCCTAAAGTTAGTAAGTACTATAACCTAATACATATAAAATAAGGACAGTACTTATTAGGGCTTGACTGTCAGTACGTGGATCATATGGCAGTGATTCACATACTCACAGTCAAACCTCTCCGCAAATGCCCTCAGGATACCACTAGAGCTAGTCCGCACCCTGCGCGCCAGGGATGTGCAGCGTTTCCTCATAGTTGTATAGAAACTGTCAACTCTGGCATCCGCGAACATCCCGGACGCACTACAGAAACGGGGCAGCCCCAGTAGCACCCTGAAGGCATTGTTGTACTGTACACGTAGGGCGTTGTACTGTTTTTGCGTATAAGAGACCCACAGACTGCTCGTGTAGAGGGTCGTACAGAAGGCTCTGAATAGAGTTACTTTTACCTCAGCAGAACAACGAGCAAATCTGCGGGCCACCATGTTCGCTCTAACAGACAACGCCCTCCGTTCTCGCTCAATGTCTGCATCGTCCCTCAGGTTAGAGGTTACCACATGTCCCAAGTATCTAAAGGTGGCCACCCTTTTTAATGGTGTTCCATATAAACGAATAGGGGGTACAGGTGGCAGATCTTTGCCTCTGACATGAAAGACCATGCATTCACTTTTTTTCTCATTATATTGCAAGCCATGACTAAGGGCAAACTTTTCACAAATTCCCAATAGCTTAGCGAGACCACACGGCGAGGCACTCAGCAGCACCATGTCGTCTGCGTAGCTAATGTTATTGAGACACACATCATCAATGTGGCAGCCGACATGAGTGTAGCTGAGCTCCTCTATCAGTGCATTGACGTACAGGTTGAAGAGCTTCGGTGAGGTAACTCCCCCCTGCCTCACCCCGCACTCCATCCTGTACGGCTCCGAGTATGCCTTCGACCACTGTACCACGTTCACTTGGTTATGATACCAAAACCTGAAAATATGGTACAGCTCCGACGGCAAATCGGTACGTCTCAACTTTTCCCACAGCAGATCGTAACTAACAAGATCGAATGCTTTAGTCAGGTCCAAAAAGCACGCATAGATGGCCGTTTTACGTTTCGTGTAGTACTTGACAGTATGCTTTAGACACAAAATGGCCGTATCTGTCGATAGGCCCGACCTGAAACCGAACTGATTTTGATGGATATTTAGGTACTTGTCAAGTTGCGTGCTAAGCAGACTGTCAAGCACCTTGGCAACCACCGTCGCCAGCGAGATCGGCCTGTAGTTGTTTTTGTCACTTATATCTCCACTTTTGTTTTTTACGATTGGCACTACAACAGTTTTCATTAGCGCGTCCGGCAGGTATGAGTGACTTATACACAGATTATACTCGTACAACAAGGCAAGAACCCGCGGGAGATGTGAACCTGCGTATTTAAGATGTTCCACGCTAAGGCCGTCAGCCCCAGGAGATTTTCCTCTTGACATAGATTTAATAATTTTGTCAACCTCTTTGGCGGTAAATCTAGTAGTGATCTCCTGCCTACTCGGTTCCTCCTCGGCCATCAGGCGTGACGGCCCCAATGGTGACACCACAGTAAACTGCTTTCTAAATATACTGGCTATGCACTTCTGATCGTTAATGCCATCAATACTTGCCGGTAGATTAGGCTTGCCATTCAGCTTTTTAGTGGATTTCCAAAAGCTGCGAAAGTCATGTTTTTTATGATGAGATGCCAATATGTCCATTTTAATTTGTTCACTATGGTTTTGACACCATTTGAGTCTAGATTTGAAGATAGTACGACTTCTTTGCATATCATCATAGAAACGACCGCACCTTGGTTTTCCATACAAAACCCAAGTATTAAATTTATCCCTAGCTTCTTTATGAGCTTCACCAACATGTTTGTTCCACCCGACTACTAGTTTTTTCTTAAAGGGGCGTTTTATGGAATAACAAGTTGAGGCTGCATCGCTTAGTACACTAATTATGCTACTATGTAACCTGTCAATAATACGTCTATGGCCCTGGTCATAACAGCACCTATCACAACATGAGCGGAGATCGCTAGGAAAATCAATTAGACTAAAATCGTCATGACACATTTTACTGTATATTGTTACTTGTTCAGGATTTCTTTCGCCCCAAATAACCTTATTGGTCGTCGGTTTATTACTACATAACAACTCCGGGCTAATAACATCTAGATTGCATTCTACACATAAAGGGTAATGGTCAGACCACGTGACGTCATACTTTACATAAGCCTTCACAACAGTTCTAGCGGCAGATTCGGTTGTCAAGACATGGTCTAACCAGCGTTTAGCCCCGTTGGCCTCACTAATAAAACTAAAAGTGTCCGATGCCAGTCCTAATAGATCTATGTCCGAGCACGTCCACCCTTGTTCGCAGCAGAAACCTATCATTTCATTATAGAAAGGTTCGTTCGGATGCGCGTTAAAGTCCCCTAGTATGTACGCCGTCCAAATGTCCTCGTTACTAATAGTAGCACTTACCAAGCTTAAACAATCCGTAAATTCTGCTAAGTTCACATTTTTATCCGTAGGCATGTACACACTGAACACTAGGATAGATTTCTGCATAGTAGTAATTTTTATCGCACACAATCGCGGGTTATCACAGTGCACAACAGAAACATTTGGAAATACACTTTTATTCCACAGTAGACAGACTCCGCCCCACGGTCGTCCGACCAACATGCCGCCGGCCGGGTCCATCGCTGACGTTCCCGTACATCCGAACCCTTCGTCAATTTGGCATAAATACTGAAGCTCATCAGGTCTCAGCCAAGTTTCTTGAAGTGCAATTATATCCGCTGATTTACATAGTTGCCTGATGGTATCTACCGACCGCTTAACATTTTTACAGTTAAAACTAACCATGTTAACTGAACGCAGCATAATGCTATTGTAATGTATACCGGTTTGGTTATCGACTTTATCCATTAAGATGAGTTGACGAGCCGTCGACAGGAAACTGTCTTTTCGTTACGCTATGCCTAAAGTGTAAAAACCTCCGGTAAACAACGTCCTGCGGCCACAATCTTGCATCCAAGAACAACGAAACTTTAGACTCTAAAACGTAGAACTTGTACGCGTTATGTGTGCTATTCTTTATATTGCTTTATTTTTGCTCAGTGAAAGGGAGAGAAGACCACGAACCTACGTCCCCTTAATGATGACAAGCAGATAAATAATAAAATAGGTTTGTTTTACTCTTTCACTGGATTTAAAAGCGTAAGTGTCGATACTATAAATAAAGTGCATTGCATGCGTTGAGAGTGCCATAAAACCGTCTCCTCAAACCGTAGCCCATTTCAATTACCGTTTTCGCCCAATCCGGACCGCTCGCCTCCCATTGGACGCAAGGTGCTGTCAACAATCCTCGACTCGACACGACTTCACAAAGTTCTCAACTTGCATGCCGCGTTCGCTAATCTAATAAAACACGATTAATCAAGCGAGGATCGCGCAAAAGTGCCTTAAACATTCATATCTAAGTGTATTTCGTGTTCAGTGTAGTTTTGTTGTGGAAAAGTGTTGATAAAAAGTTGTGTATGATAATTTTTTTGTGGATTTTTGCGAACGTCTTGGATTGCGTCGGGAGGAGGGTTTTCGCCGGTCTGAGGTGGGTTGCTTATTTATACTTATATTTTAAACATCCTTCAAGACGCTAACTTAGCTAAAGCGAGTGTATTTATCGAGGAAAGTATGTTGAAGGCGGGTCTAACTTTTACTAAAGACGTTACGTGTAAGTTGCATAGACGCTGGGAATGGGCACAGCCGGCATCGAACCATTAATTGGCTAATTCAATTTCCTTCCAATAACTCCGATAGACGTTTTATGACGAATTCTGTAGTTAAAGCATCAATTTGGAAACTTGTTTTGCTAAGTGGCAAATTTGCATTTAGTTTAGAGCTTACGCGTTTAGATGTAAATTGCTGTATTTGCATCTTTCGCTGTTGTAAGAACCTTGTTTAGATGTTAGGACATACAGGCATCATTAATAGTTGTTTATAAGAGTTTTGAACTTTAGTGAGATGGTTTAAAGTTCTGAAATGTCATGTATTTGTCCATCATTGTTTGGAGGCATTGTTATCGCAAAATACACACAAACAACATATTTTCAAGCATAAGAATGCACAACACAGTAAGAACATGTTTGTCAATGAAATCTTAAGATCTTTAAATCAATGTTTTAATGTAATTATTTTCTATTCAATATTAATGCTGGTACAGTCTGCATCATATTCATACTCATAAAAATTTACATGTTAAAAATATAATTTGATTTTTCCAATTACATGACAATATTTAGGTATGAATAACAAAATGTCAATGTTATACAATGAGTTAAATTATTATTATGACAAATATACATATTATAAATACTCCTTAAAATTATAGAAAGCTTTGGCAGTCCGCCATTTTGGAAGGTCTGTACTTTAAAATAAGCCCATTTTTAGGGTTCCGTACTCAAAGAGTAAAACGGGACCCTATTACTAAGACTTCGCTATCCATCTGTCCGTCTGTCTGTCACCAGGCTGTATCTCAAGAACCGTGATAGCTAGAGAGTTGAAATTTTCACAGATTATGTATTTCTGCGGCCGCTATAACAACAAATACTAAAAACAAAATAAATATTTTTTTAAGGGCCATACAACAAACGTGATTTTTTTGCCGTTTTTATAGATAATGGTACGGAACCCTTCGTGCGCGAGTCCAACTCGCACTTGGCCGGTTTTTTTTTTACTCGTATTGTTATCCCTATTGTAAATTTGAAATCAAAAAAGGGCTGAAATGCATGGTTTTTTTTGAAAAAAAAATTGAGTTCCCATAGAAAAGTAAGTCTAAGTGTTTCTAAGTTCTAGTTATTATAGTCATTGTGTTAGTCTCTATTTTGCTCTTACAAGTAAGAAAGGGGGTGTAACCATAACCAGTACTATCAAAGTTGGCGAATGCAATAATGGATGCACTAAATGTAAACATGCCCGCTATCAGTTGTTCACCCTGCAATCACTTATCAACGTAATGGAAACTCATTGATGGCTCCAGAGAGCTATAAATAGTGCAGTCAGCTTCGAAAGGTCATTGTCGTTAGAAAGTATGGAAACAAGTTGCGGAGTTTCCAAAAATATGAGAAACTTCTCGAAAATTTCAGGAAACTTCAACACGAATTTAACAAAGCTTTTCTTTAATTAAATTCCTTATAGGACATTTTGAGAAATGACCTAGTTCTTTCAATTGGGAAGTTTCGCAGCACCAGCAGTCTAGCCTAACTTAAGTTATACTGAAATCACAACTAAACTGTCCTTTTTGTGACGAAATGTACATGCTACTTCTGACATTGCTCGTCAGTTTTGTGACGGTCACCAACCACCGTTAACGGCGTCAACTAACACAAACTAACATTAAAACGTTTGAAAGCTCCACACAATATGCACCCAACACATTACGACATTATGGGACACAATGTCCGCATACGTTTTTGAGGACTATTTTACAATATTGCCCTAAACAACTGCAAAAAAAAACATGTAGGTTTACATATATTTTACAAAGAATCAAGGTGAAAACATATATATATATACCTACATGTTTATAACCAGAACTGTTTATATCCTAGGCCTCCGTAGCCCAGTGGGTAGTGACTCTGCCTACGAAGCTGGAGGTCCCGGGTTCGAATCCCGGTCAGGGCGTTTATTTGTGAGTTTATCACGAATATTTGTTCCTGAGTTATGGATCTTATATATGTATACAAGTATCTATATGTATTTATCTATTATATATATCATCGCCTAGTACCCACAACACAAGCCTTACTGAGCTTACCGTGGGCCTAGGTTGATTTGTGTAAGATTGTCCTGTAATATTTATTTTATTTATTTATTTATTTATCTGATCACCTACCTGCATTCTAGCAAAAAAATGTATTTCCTTCAATTTAATCAAGTGCTTATACAGTACGGAACCTTCAACGCGCTTATCAAACTTGCTCTTCACTTAACATTTTTATCACATGGCCATACTATAAATTATTGTTATCTTTACCACAAGCTATATTAAACTAGGTAAACACCAAGTCCGCGTCAGTGAAGTCATCAGCTGACATCATGCAGAGGTCAGCGATGACAAATTGATCCAAGGTCATTTATTGATGACAGCATGTAGCTTCAACTAAGGTCGTATGGCGGTCTCAGTACGTTGTTCACCACCTGTTACGACTCCTAACCCATTACCCCTATTAAACTTGAGATTATTTGAGTTGGCGGAATTGCGTCAAAGTGGTCCATTCAAACCGGCAACCGATATAGCCCTCCGAATCGCTAAACTTAAGTGGCAGTGGGCGGGGCACATTGCACGTAGAACCGATGGCCGTTGGGGCGGAAAGGTTCTCAAATGGCGACCACGTACCGGAAGGTGCGGCGTGGGTAGGCCCCCCACAAGGTGGACTGATGACCTGGTAAAGGTCGCGGGAGTCCGCTGGATGCGGGTGGCGCAGGACCGGTCAGTTTGGCACTCCTTGGTGGACGTCTTTCGGCTGATATGATGATGATGATGCTTATGAGTCCATTAAAAAAACAACTCTACCGTCCAAGATAGAAAATTCCAATGACAGTTTTATAAAAAGTCGATCTAGGAGTTGAGAACTACACTCGGCGTCAAAAGTATCGCATCGCACCTTTCCTAAAATTATTATACTCTTAAGATACTTACTGTAATACCCTGTCAATATTAGTATCATTTGAAAAGTAATATTCAAAATAAAACCCTTTAAAATGATACTAATATTGACAGGGTACAGTAAGTATATTAGGAGTAATAATCGCTTGAAACGAATTTTAGGAAAGGTGCGATACTTTTGACGCCTACTGTATAGATACCTATTTCTTTTGGTCAAATTTGTTAATTTCTTGTGGAAGATTTTTCATTCGCGTCGAATGCCATTCCTTTTGTACACAACTCCCGGCCAATATATTCGTGCCTACGTGTGACTTTTATGGATCACTTCCTAGAAAGATGCAGTCATACAAATATTGTATGTAACGTTTAACGAATGACATCACGACCTTGATTGCACAGCGTGTGGAAGCCGCACGTTTTCCTCGTGAAGTATCAGATGGATTTCTTGCGTTTTTCTTCAGGGTCCCATATTCCACTTCTTTCTGAAAGTCACAAATCTTCGAGGAAATAAGTTTCTGTCAAAAATGTCATTTTTGTTACAAGCTTTTATTGCCAACTGTACTTTTCTGTATACCGTCACCAACTACTCATTGAGAGGAGTCTAACGAGCCCAAACTCGATGGGGTTGCGTCGTTTAATTACGGAGTTCCTGTCATTTAGTTTCACCTGTCGCGTTGTCTGTCTGTAATAAAATCTTGCAAGTTAAATTTGACCCACTTCCCGGTTTCCGATTGAGCTGAAATTTTGCATGCATATGTATATCGCGTGACAATGCAATATTATGATGACATGGAGCTGATCTGATGCTGGAGCTGGAAGGTGGCCATAGGAACTCCGCAATAAAACGACACAACCCCATCGAGTTTGTGCTCGTTAGAATCGCCTCAATGAGTAGTTGATGATGGTATACAGAAAAGTACAGTCGGC
The DNA here is from genome assembly GCA_963854355.1 of Epinotia brunnichana. Classification (NCBI taxonomy): domain Eukaryota; kingdom Metazoa; phylum Arthropoda; class Insecta; order Lepidoptera; family Tortricidae; genus Epinotia; species Epinotia brunnichana. The sequence goes on along the minus strand of OY977958.1, from coordinate 21,497,882 downwards.
AATAAAAGCTTGTACCAAAAATGACATTTTTGACAGAAACTTGTTTTGCACATTAATCTGCTACTCTTGAGAGACACCAGTCAAAAGGCCAGCCGCAGTTCGTCAAGTGCCCCAGTGTTGTCAGTTTAAACCAATAATTGTAAATTGGGTTGTTATAAAGGGCCCCCGTCCGGGGCGTCCATTTTCGTGAGGCCGTTGTCGCCATCACTAACGTAAATGTTATTTAAAGGATATTGAGGCGAGCGAGGTGACCTTTTCACCTTTAATAACAGGATATTACTAATATTGCGGAAGGAAATGAAGATGGACGGGCGAAATTGGCTGTTCTGTTGCCGCTACTTCGGACAAATGTGCGGTAGGTAGGTAACGTAATTTTAGTGCATGTTCCGCCGCCGGCCAAATACTTCACCTTTGGATACCAGCGCCATGTTTTAGTATGCTGTTAGGCATGTCTCTTGGACCCCAAACCTGCCGGGAGACAATCTATAAGGAATCGGTCTCCCAAGTAATGACGTCATCAAAATCGCCGCGGCTCCTAGACCAATGATTTTTAGGGTTCCGTAGCCAAATGGTAAAAAACGGAACCCTTATAGGTTCGTCATGTCTGTCTGTCCGTCCGTATGTCACAGCCACTTTTTTCCGAAACTATAAGAGATATACTGTTGAAACTTGGTAAGTAGATGTATTTTGTGAACCGCATTAAGATTTTCACACAAAAATCGAAAAAAAAACAATAAGTTTTAGGGGTCCCCATACTCAGAACTGAAACTCAAAAAAATGTTTTTCATCAAACCCATACGTGTGGGGTAGCTATGGATAGGTCTTCAAAAATGATATTGAGGTATCTAATATAATTTTTTTCTAAACTGGAATAGTTTGCGCGAGAGACACTTCCAAAGTGGTAAAATGTGTGTCCCCCCCCCTGTAACTTCTAAAATAAGAGAATGATAAAACAAAAAAATATATATGATGTACATTACCATGCAAACTTCCACCGAAAATTGGTTTGAACGAGATCTAGTTAGTAGTTTTTTTTTAATACGTCATAAATCGTAAACCACAATTTATTTTACGGAACCCTTCATGTGCGAGTCCGACTCGCACTTGGCCGCTTTTTAAACTTGTCGCTAGCTATGAAAGATATTTCATAGAAATTAGTGTCGCAGCGACAGGTCGTCTGCTGCTGCTGTCTGCGGCCGGGTTCCAACTTCTAACCTTATGAGTCAGGCAGTTTTGGAGTCCAAGAGGTTCCAACTTGTACCTTAAGGAGCCGCACCGATTTTGATGACGTCATTACTGGGGAGACCGATTTCCTTATAGAGATCGTCTCCCGGTTTGGGGTCCAAGAGTCATGCTTAACAGAACAGCATACTAAACGATGGCGCTGGTGTCCGAAAGTGAAGTATTTTAACAGACTTCAAAAAAGTTGGAGGTTCTCAATTAGACTGTTTTTTTTGTGTGTTTGTTACGCGATAACTCGCGAAATCTATGAACCGATTTGAAAAAAATATTTCTTTGTTTGAAAGCATATATACTTCCAGATTGGTCCCTTTGTTACCAAATTCCAGTTCTGATGATGGGATCCTGGAGAAATCGAGGGAACTCTTCAAATTTTAAAGGCAAACTTGAAGCAATTCGGCTACTGATTTGAAGTCGGTTAAAACTTTGTTTTTAAAGGAAATTTCCCAGTAACAACATGCACTAATTAGTCATTAGCGGTTTTCAATACAAACAACGGGAACCAAGTTTATTACAACTTAAGTACCTTTTTAACCCCCCACGGAAAAAGAGGGGTGTTATAAGTTTGACGTGTCTGTGTGTCTGTCTGTGGCATCGTAGCTCCTAAACGAATGGACCGATCAGAATGCGGTTTTCTTTATCCGAAAGCTGACGTGATCGAGATGGTTCTTAGCTATATACGTTTCAACAAAATCGGTTTAGCCGTTTTTGAGTTATTGAACTTTGAAATGAAAATGATGGGGCGTTTTCAACTTTTCTAAGGTGTAGTGGTTTTGTTATAAACTGACTGCTCGCATATTACAATGAATGCAAGCGGAGACGCGGGATAAGATATAGCCTATGCCCATCCCAAAAGGCGAATCTTTATACTGGATAACGAATTTTTGAAATCGGATGTGTATTTCTGGAGATTACCCCCTACACCTACAAACTTACAACTGCACAGACTTTTCTTCTTTCGTTTTTTTTTTCATTTATTCTAGCTGCCCGCGCGGCTTTTTCCAATTATTGCAAGGAACTCAGGTAAATCCGCGGGACAAAATATTAGCCTGTAACCTGATAACCACAGAAAATCTAGTCTACACGCAGGTGAAATAATTAATGAAATCGGATAAGCGCTTCCGGTAATTATCCATTAGTCCCATTACATACAAACATAATTTACATTTTGCAAAGGTACAATCTCACAGACTTTTCCTCTTTATAATAATAGAATAGAATATATTTATTTATTTCAGACATTTTTTTTTTGTTTTTTTTTTTTTGTACATCCATATATTAATCTATACTATTATTATCCATATAATAATAGTTTAGATCTAGCAAAAGTGTTCTGGCGTCGCACGCGTCGGTTCCAGTTGGAACAATCGATTTCGCGCCCGCGTCAACAGCGCGAGTCGATACCATTTTACTTACTCGTGAAGGTTACGTGCAAACATTATACTAGTTATTGTTCTAAATTCGTTTTACATAACTGCAACATAGAAAAGTTGAAGAACCGACATTTTCATTTCAAAGTTCAATATCTCAAAAACGGCTGAACCGTTCTTGTTGAAACGTAGCTAAGAACCATCTTGATCACGTCAGCTTTCGGATTAAAAAACCGCATTCAAATCGGTCCATTCGTTTAGGAGCTACGATGTCACAGACATACCCCTCTTTTTCCGTCGGTGGTTAAATCCTTCCCAGGTCCCATGGGCATCAGGTCAGGTCAGGATCTGAAGATGGAAGCATTCCCCCAACGTTAAAAAAAAAAAAAAAAAAAAAAAAAAGGATCTGATGACGGGATCCTGGAGAAATCGAGGGAACTCTTCAAATTTTATAGGTAAAGCTGTCTGGGTACTGATTTGAAGTCGGTAAAAATTTTGTTTTTAAAGTAGTTTTTCCCATGTAATTGTGCAGTCATTTCTCGTTCGCGCATGCCGCCATGTTGTTTCGTGTCCGCACGTCTGTGTTTACCCGCGGAGCACGTAGCGCTAATCTTATTACATTCCAGTATTGTTTATAGGCGGGTTATCGAGTCAAATGATTCAAGTAGGTACTATATATACGAGCTGGGAGACTCTTAAATGCAGTAAAGCTAGTAACAGCATTTAAGAGTCTCCCAGCTCGTGCTAGTATAGCAAAATGTGAATTTCCATCTCCATGTTTCTGAGCAACTTTTACTATGGGACCAACTTGGGGTATGTATTTACATGTGTTCCACGGTAGAGTTTAAAATACTGAACCAATTTTGATGAATGAGGTATTCAATCGATTCGAAATGATACACCGGGTGTCATACTCGTAGGCTAACTTTTTTGTTAATTTTCCGTAGTTGGTATACAGTTTTTTTAACTTTTTATGCTTGTTAATCGAAAGTCTTGTCTATGATTCTTAGCGTAGCTATGTTTGTTTCGTCAGGGGTTATTTATCTTTTTAAAATAGTAATAAATTCAAACGTCATCACATTACGAAACTAAATCCAAACGACTGATAAGATTTGAATTGGTTTGATAACTTTTATCAAACGGATTAATATTATGTTGACGTATTTATAAGTATTTAGTACATACATTTATCAAGAATCCGGTTTTAAGGGAAAATTAAAATGTAAAAATAAATCATCTACCTTACTACCTCATGACTATTTTGTTATTCATTCATGCTCATTTGACGACCGCTTTAGCCTAGTTGGTAGTGACGCCGCCTACGAAGCAAGAGGTCCTGGGTTCGAATCCCGGTAAGGGCATTTATTTGTGTGATGAGCACGAACATTTGTTCCTGAGTCATGGATGTTTTCTATGTATTTAAGTATTTATTTCTCTATATAAGTATGTATATCGTCGTCTAGTACCCATAATACAAGCTTTGCTTAGTTTGGGACTAGGTTGATTTGTGTAAGATTGTCCGAAAATATTTACAATACGATTAAAATCAGTTAACGATTCTGATGTTAGCTACTTACTACATAGTAGCGCCGCAAAGGTGTCAGAGGGGTCGGACGGGTATGCGGGAGGCGACTCGAGGCTAACTTCAGACACGCAAACTTTTGTGTCGCGTATTTATTATTTTATATTTATTCATCACACACATATTTTCCATTGCCGAGATTTTAACCGAGACCGTCAGTTTTGTAATCCCAAACCCACTATAAACCGACCAATCATTGCAGGTTGTTAATTTGTTTACTACCGTGCTACCGCATATAAAAGGGCTCCAATTTAGGTAGTTTGAGAACAAGAATGTTAAGCTAAATAAACGCACTAACTAGGTTATCTCGCAGATTCAGACGCTATCCGCAACCTAACCTTTTTTTTTTTTTTTTGTCGGTGTGAAAATGCTTTACGCATACCCCCGGCCTGGGGATGGCTATTTGGGGGTTATGTGGGACTCTCTCCTCCCGCCGCCATCCGAGTGATGGTGACTGGGGGAGCATACCCACTAAAAACACACCGGCGTCACCCGCATTGCCGTTAAGGGGGCGCCATGGGATCGCGAACATTCTAACCACAGCACCCCCCGGCGGTCCCGGCTTCTACTCGTGCCAGGACACCCGCGCCAAAGGAGGGGAGGGTCAGGACGCTTGACTCTCCCCCCAGACGTGTAGGGCCATGTGCAATGTGGGTCCCCAACCCACTGGCCCTACTGGGGGAGGACGCGGCCTGCCGCTGCATACCGCGCGCGTCTTCGACCCCTCCGTCTGCGCCGGAGCGGGAGCGCATCCGCACTGTCTTCGCGCTCCCGCTCCGCGGGCTCCTTCTGCGATATGACGACTTCGCAGAAGGAGGCCATCGCCTCCCAAGATATCTCGCTACGCAACATGGCCGCCACGACGCTGGGCAGCGAGAGATCACTCACTCCAAGGGCATCCGCAACCTAACCTCCCCCAACTCACCTTCTCCTAGTATATGTAGGCATCTAGATATATAATAAATAAGCGTAATCGAAGGTTAAGCTACACTGGTTTTCGGTTGTGATCGTCACCTTGGCCGTTTAAATGTAAATATTGTCCGAGAACAATGGAGATAAGTTTTATGATGCGCGCGACTTAGCCCCGATTTATACTGATGTTTTTAATGTGCCTTGGTGTCACCAAAAACGCGTACACTGTCTATTTATATCGGAGTGAACGAGAGCGAGTGTTACTTGGGCGGCCAGTTTTTAGAAGAAAATAATGAATGCATAAATATTGAAATAAAAAAATGGGTGGATTATTTGTGAAATTTTTATATGGCTCGTTAGCGGTTTACGTATGAATGTGTGGACTTCATGTTTTTAAACTCAGACCCATACGTCAAAAAATAAGGACATAGAACTGTTTAAGATGATTTTAAGACCAAACTTTGCAATTATTTTCTTTCGAGCCGATTTCGTCCAATTATGTTTCGAGTCAGTCTACGGTCTTGGAAATATGATGAATATTAACTGAAATATTTTTTTATGTGCTAAAACAAATAGTTTTTCTTAAAAAACTGCTTAAATAATATCAATTTCAACAAATTGGGTCTTGTCAGCCTCTTAAGGTACTTTTCGAGTTGAATTGGTAGCTGCTGGTCGGTCTTACCTTCCCTTCTGGTACATGAGGTACATCCGGCTTGTCAGGGTTGCTTCCTGGCTGACGGGTGCGGTACCGATTGCTCCAAAGGCGAGCGAGGTAACATGTCACTGTGCTCTAACGCTAGAGCGTGAGCAACTTAGTTAGAAAACCGCAGCCATTATAAATAAGTATGATGTGAGTTGTTCAACAAAAAATAACTCGGTGTTTGTTAGTTTTGTGACGAAAATTAAACATACAAATTATATAATTGTACTTTATATCCAGTAATGTAAAAAAATGTGTTTTATCAATAAAATTCTGATTTCTGATGTGAAATAGTACATTATTGCCGTGGCCGGGAAGTAGGCAATTGCAGGCTGAGTATTTTGTTTAAACGGACGAGCTTGCGAGTCCGTTTAATTATAATACGAAGCCTGCAATTGCCATTCCGGCTGAGGCTAATATAGTGCTTTTCTCAAAAATGGGGGAATAAAAAAGACTAAATTTAAATCAAGCGTTATTATTAAATACAAATTGAGGATACTGCAAATTACATAAAACTAAACGTCATATTTTTTTTTAAACAGAATCCAAAGTGTATTTTTCCACCGAAAAACGCAATCTTTTTATGACACATACAAAAATGTCGCGTTTGCAACAGAAAAATACGAGTTGATTTGGCTGAATGCTGAATATGACCTGTGCCGTCTTTTATATGCCAGTTTCTAATTTTTAAAAAGTTTGGTACTCGAAATTTTGATCTGGCCTTCAACTATACACTTTACCTTCCAATATGTAGCGAGTTATGTTCACTTTGCAGGCCATTTTTGAGAAAATGAACTTGTTTCACATTTAAATTTGTACATATGTGCATATAATCGTCACAGAGTAACAGGATTTAATTTTTGTTTAGCAACTCACGGTAATTGGGTACTCGAATTATTGAGAAATCCCAGGTAGGTAGGTAGGTAGGTGGTTCTGTGGAGGGGTTTACCGAGGATGCTTTGTTTTGAGGGACTTGCATTTGTAGTTATCAACAAAACGAATCCTCAACTCGTTCAAGGTCGGTAACGCGCTTGCTAGCGATACTTAAGCATCAGCCTTTAAATTTATAGACATAAGTTAGCCAAGAATTTATACTTACGTACATGGTAGTCTGATCTGGCCCAGTAGCATGGATGGCCTTATCACGCGACAAGTGACAGGATAGAGCATCCGTCCCTGGCTGACACTGTTCGATAGAACGAGACGACGCGCTTATCCTATCACTTATCGCGTGATAACGCCATCCATGCTACGGGGCCTGATTACGGTATTAGCTGCAAATTTTTATGACGCTTCAAAAACGTTTGGCTAGTGACGTCCTTCACCAATTTCTATGGTGAAATAGCGTCCTTTTTTTACCCGACTGCCGATAGAGAGGAGTGTTATACAAGCTGTTATTTAGTTTCACCTGTCCCGTTGTCTGTCTGTAATCAAATCTTGCAAGTTAAATTTGATCCACTTTCCGGTTTCCGATTGAGCTGAAATTTTGCATGATGCATGTATAAATCGGATGACAATGCAATATTATTATGACATAGAGCTGATCTGATGATGGAGCTGGAAGGTGGCCATAGGAACTCCGTAATTAAAAGACGCAACTTTGGGCTCGTTAGAATCATCTCAATGAGTATTGAGTAGTTGATGATGTTATGCAGAAAAGTACAGTCGGCAATAAAAGCTTGTACCAAAAATTAAATTTTTGACGGAAACTTTTTTCTTTATGTAGTTATCTACCTATTTAAAAATCTTTCAATTTACAAAAACAAGTTGATGTTTGATATTTTCCTAGTAATTTCGTAACTATGGTTTGTTTGTAATGTACAAATGCATTTGCTTGAAAATACCGTATTATCTAAATAAGGTAATGTGTGCCAGTGTAACGAACAACAGGAACGCATCGCCGTTCTGTGGTTTTCCTTGTGTGTGCTTCGGATATTGTTTCACTAGGTAACTATATTTAAGCATGAGTAATTAGAATGTTATGTGAAACTATGTATATAATAAGTTTCTGTCAAAAATTTAATTTTCGGTACATATTTTATTGCGACTTTTCTGCATACCATCATCAACTACTCATTGAGACGATTCTAACGAGCCCAAACTCGATGGGGTTGTGTCGTTTTATTGCGGAGTTCCTATGGCCACCTTCCAGCTCCAGCATCAGATCAGCTCCAAGTCATCATAATACTGCATTGTCATGCGATATACATATGCTTGCAAAATTTCAGCTCAATTGGATAACGGGAAGTGACTGAAAAATGGATTGCAAATTTTGACGGACAACTTACATACTTACATATTTACATACTTACATACTTACATATTTACATACTTACATATTTACATACTACATAACGAACAGTGCAAGTTAAGAAAAGAAAGAAAGAAGACATTTATTTACTACACAAAAGACACACAGAGACAAAGGGAGTAGGCATACATTACAATTTAACACATATTGTGTGTGTCTTCGCGGCAGTGAATAGGTCGCTGTCTCAGCATTATGCCGAGGTGTCAGGCAGACACCTACAGCGCTGATTTTCAGACAGCACCGTACGTGACCCACGGAACGCAACACAACATAAGACTATTGATAAACATATAATTGTTGTATACACATAATAAATAATAAATGTAATAAATTTGTAAAATATGTACCAGTAGCCAAATGGGATAGAAAGAAAAACACAAAGCACAAAACGCGACACGGTTGGGATAGGAAAGTGCTGGATGGGTTAGGATTGGGTTTGGGATTTCTGGAGCGTCAACAAATAGCCCTTAAGCTGACGCTTAAAGGTATACTTGCTAGACGCTCCTTGAATAGGTGGAGGGAGATCATTCCAACACTTGGACGCAACTACTAAAACTACCTCGAGACGCCGTGGTCCGATGCATTGGCACCAGAATCATCGCCTTACACCTACGCGCACTCTTGGGCCATACAAGTCTCCTCAGCAAATACGCTGGAACCCCAGATCGCACTATGCCAAAGAGAAGAGTGGCAAGGTGAAGCCGTCTGCGTGCAGGCATGTTCAGCAGACCAAAAGTTCAGTTCAGTTAATATAAAGCTTGTAAAAATACGCGAGGGAGCTATACAGGACTACATCTTCGTAAGTAGTAGAACTCAACTCGGCATCCAACTCGTATAGTTTGTATTTTGTAGTATTACTCATTTAAGACTTAAGCCGTTACTGAACGCATTCATTTAGGGTCGGGTCCAGAGATAAAGAGAACAAAAAGCAACACGACACCATTGTTAGAATTCCTAATTGAAAAAGGAAACCGTTTCAATTCAAAAATGGAAACAAAAAGCCGTTGCGTCACCGCCGATAAAGCGAAACAATTTTATAATTAAACCTACAAAAAAACCCTTAGACTTTATATTCTTAGGTTTAAAGTTCAAGTTTGATTACGTTTGGGTTTATAAGCGGCACGGATATTATGGTGCCAACATATGAAGCTGATGTCATCTGCAATAAACGCTGAATGTACGTTAGAATTTCAAGTAAAGGAAGTTTTTAAGCTATAACATGTAATTAAAGTTATTGAGATTCGTAAACGTGTTTGGAATGTACGTGTGTTGTCTTTGTTCATTAATCAACCAAGAAAACAATCGAAACTCTTGAATCAATGCGTGCTTATCTCATAAATGTTTGCTCGCTTCGTGAGTAGGTAAGTACCTAAGGTCTATATGTATCAAACAACAAAACTATATCTACTTATATACTTTAAAACGTTATGAAAATAGTGATATTACAACGTTATAAATAACGATATGTTTAAAATTTCTATACAAATCTCGGCAAATAACGAAATTTTAGCGTTATAATAGCGCTATGTTTATAAATATAATAAATAAATAATAATAAATAAATATTTGCAGACAATCTTACACAAATCAACCTAGTCCCAAACTAAGCAAAGCTTGTACCTACTATGGGTACTAGACGACGATATATATAGATACTTATATAGAGAAATAAATACTTAAATATATAGAAAACATCCATGACTCAGGAACATATATTCGTGCTCATCACACAAATAAATGCCCTTACCGGGATTCGAACCCAGGACCTCTTGCTTCGTAGGCAGGACCACTACCAACTAGGCTAAAGCGGTCGTCAGGTCAATAACGTTTTAAAGGCCTGCTTATACCTACTTATATATTCAAATTGAACGAGCGAACTAAGTTTTCCGTTTCAGGGAAAATATATTTTGTATGTCCGGCTCTTCAGGCACGTAAAACTTATAACACCCCTCTTTTGCGTGGGGGGTTAAAAAGTGTTTTGGCTTGATTTTTCTGGCTGTCATTTCGGCGCCCCTTGATCTAAATCAGCGGTCGGCAACCATTTAGCAACAAAGGGCAGGTAATAGGATCTAACAAAAATGACGCACCGCACGCAAGGCAATTCCAAAATTCAGAATTCAACTACCTTTACAAACAAAACCGGGGAGGCTCGCGGGCTGCAAGCAAGGGTCTCGCGGGCCGCATAGGTATATAAATCACAGCGAATCTTCATGTGAATAAAGGGTCGGCAACGCGCTTCTGATCCTTCTGGAGTCACAAGTGTCCATAGGCTACGGTAACTGTTTAACATCAGGCAGGCCGCAAGCATGTTTGCCACCGTCGTTATATAAAAATTTAATAAGTAATGGATTTTATTCAGTGAGTAGTCCGCAATGGTACTTTTAGAAGTCAAAATTCTACTTCTGGCGCCTAGAGCGGCTATACTCCCTCCGCTCTAGCATCGGGCTGGCGTGCACGGTTGTCACAGGACACACAGCTCGCGGGCCGACCTGTGATAGGCTGATAGCCGTGCTGGGCAAATCACTAACTCGATCGGCTCCGGTTGGTTAACTGGACGCGACCGTTGACCCCGCGGCCTCCATCGGCGCGTGCGCAGGTGACAACTATGCGCTCTAGTACCCTCTATCTGACACGCAACAAGCGTGGACAGGGCGTTTTTGTGATGAGGCAAAAGAGTTCAGTTCCGTTAAGGCCATTGCTAACGTAGCAATTTGTGACAACAACTTGATAAAGTTGGTGCGAAAAATTGCATCGTTTGTGTCAATTTGACAGATTAGAAGGGGACATGGCATATGTTCTTTTCTGTCAAGCAACGTTCTTTTTACACATACCTATACCTACTCGGATTTGGCACCGCTCGTGTATTAAGATAATTTACTTTTCAAAACAAAGTTTTAACCGACTTCAAATTAGTAGCCAAATTGCTTCAAGTTTGCCTATAAAATTTGAAGAGTTCCCTCGATTTCTCCAAGATGCCATCATCAGAACTGGATTTTGGTGACAACGGGACCAATCTGGAAGTATATGCTTCCAAACAAAGAAAAAAAATCAAATCGGTTTATAAATTACCGAGTTATCGCGTAACAAACGCACATTAAAAAAACATACAGATGAATTGAGAACCTCCTCCTTTTTTGAAGTTGGTTAAAAAATCCACCCACCGTCTTTGTAATATAATAGAACCTACAGAAGTACAGATTTTAAAGTTTCCCTTTTACTCAATGTGTCTGCATCAGTCTGAGTTTCACCAGTATCTTGAGGTTAAGAGTATTAATTTCCCTACTTCCCGTATCAATGATTACAGTTGGATTCAACTGCACAGTCCCACAATCACAACACACCGCTCCACGGTTCGAAAGTTCAAAATGAAATCGGCTACGGTTAGTTATGGTCGAGTCGTTCCGTCTAGACGGCCGTTGAGCGCGAGCGCGCCTAGATGGCGCTGTGACCTTGACCGGCGCCTGCGCACCATGAACGGTTTTAGGTATAAGTGGCGTGGCGTTCATAGTTTCTCGCTGGCTTGCATATTTTTAACCGACTTCAAAAAAGCGGAGGTTCTCAATTCGTCTGTATTTTTTTTTGTGTTTGTTACGATATAACTCCGTAATTTATGAACCGATTTGAAAAAATATTTCTTTATTTGAAAGCATATACTTCCAGATTTGTCCCGTTGTCACCAAAATCCAGGTCTGATGATGGGATCCTGGAGAAATCGAGGGAACTCTTCAAATTTTATAGGCAAACTAGAAGCAATTTGGCTACTGATTTGAAGTCGGTTAAAACTTTGTGTTTAAAGCAAATTATTTTTAAGTAAATTAAGCACTATCATACCACTGTAGCTGAGCGGTAAGACACGCCACTTTCAGTCTGGATGTCGTGGGTTCGAATTCGAACTCCGACTCGTACCACTGGGTTTTTCAAAAACTATTCTTGCTAAGACAGGAAATCATTTTCCCGCAAATGGGACATGTACTTACGTAATCATCATCATCATATAAGCCGAAACACGTCCACTGCTGGACATAGGCCTCCTCCAAAGAGTGCCAAAGTGTCCGGTCCTGTGCCACCCGCATCCAGCGGACTCCCGTAATATCATTTAATAATTAACAGTATAGCAATAATAATAATGTAGTAATTAAAAATTCAATGACATCAAATATCATCAAATAAATAAATAAATAAAAAAATATACCTAATTCAATATTTATGACCCCGACAAATCCTGATGACATCCGAATAATTCATAATCAACTCATTAAAAAATACCAATAGTACAGGGATCGATGGATTGGCGACAAAGATTATTAAAGCAGTAAAATACATAATTTCGGCACCTTTAAGCTGTATAGTTAACTTATGTATTGAAAAAGGTATATTTCCGGATAGACTGAAAACATCCATTGTAAAACCTTTGTATAAAAAAGGTGACAAACATGACATCGACAATTATCGACCAGTAGCGTTAATACCAATATTCTCAAAAATAATTGAAAAAGTTATTTATAGTAAAATTAGCTTATACTTTGAAACACACAATTTATTTGCAAAAGAACAGAAAGGTTTTCGCAAAAATAAATCTATAAATATGGCTATATATGAACTACTGCAAGCCATCATGGACAAAGTAGACAAGAAAATACCCGTATGCGCAGTTTATATGGACATGACGAAGGCATTTGACTTCGTCAACCATGATTTGTTGTTAGACAAACTTAATAAATATGGCATAAGAGGCAACGCCCACAGTTTGATTAAATCCTATTTGAGTGAGAGAAAGCAAATTACTCAAGTGAACAAAATTTCTTCAAGTACTAACACCGAAATTACATACTCATCAAATTCACGAGAAGTAACACGCGGGGTACCACAAGGGAGCGCTCTAGGCCCTTTACTGTTTATCATATATATCAATGACCTTCCACAAGCAGTTAATTATCCAACGATATTATTTGCTGATGACAGCACGGTAATAGTTACAGGAGAAAACTTGGATACTTATCAATCGAATATCAACAGGACACTTGAATTAATAATAGAATGGATGAATAATAACAATTTAATAATAAATATATCTAAAACAAAAATAATGAATTTTAAACAAAGAACAAATAAAATACCTGATTTGAAAGTGACTTTTAAAGACAACAAAATTGACGAAACTGACGTAACACGTTTTTTAGGATTACATTTAGATAATAAGCTTACTTGGAAAAACCAAATAGACATTGTGTGTTGTAAATTAAGTCAATATTCATATGCATTGTACAATCTAAGGAAAGTCGTTAACCAATCTACAGTTCTCACAGCATATCACGCTTACGTTACGTCGACTTTAAGATATGGAGTAATGTTTTGGGGGAACTCCACAGAAAGGGAAAGGGCGTTTATATCACAAAAGAAACGTATGAGAGCAGTATGTGGTATTAAACCTACGGAATCGTGTAAACCGCTATACATAAAATTGCAAATTCTAACTTTACCCTGCTTATATATTTATGAAGTGTCTGTATATGTAAAAAGTAACCTGAGTCAGTTTCCAACTTTTAATAGCATAAGGCAACAAAGTAAAATCAACACAAAACCATTTAAAACTGCTCTACTATCCAAAAGCATATTCGGAATGGCCAATAAAATATACAATAAGCTTCCAAAATCCATCCGAGATAGTAAGGACCTTTTCCTTTTCAAAAGAATGTTAAACGAATTTCTGGCTAAAAAAGCCTACTACTCAGTGCAAGAATACTTAAGAGACACCTAGTAAACAAGATAGTTAGTAGAGGATAGTCAGTAACATAATTCAGTAACATAATTTTTTATTTTTAGGTTAATCTGCTATAATGAACATGTTTAGTCATAAGATCTTTGTAAGCCTTGGGGCGGAACATAGCTGGACTAATTTATATGTACCTACCATCTAGCATAATTACATTATGTGCATACCTATTGTTCACAAATAAATGATTTGAAGTTGAAGTTGAGAAGCTTTTCGGGAAGGAAAACCCGTCTTATCCCAACAGCTGGCTGTTTTGTATGTAAAAGTCGTTGAATTCAGAATTTTGGAATTGCCTGATAAAGTCACAAATAATTAAGAAGTGCGGCCTGCGTAATTTTTGTAAGCTCCTATGTGGCCCTTGGTTGCTAAGGCCTCCACACACCGGTCGCGTGCGCGGGCCCGCGCAAGTTGTAAAACATTGAAAATAAACTTCAAACACACATCGAACGCGAGCTCGCGGGCCCGCGCACGCGACCGGTGTGTGGAGGCCTTTAAAGGTTGCCGACCCCCTAGGTTATAAAGTGAGATGGCAGTCGCTTTCATAAAACTAGTGCCTACGCCAAATCTTGGGCTAAGACAGGTATTCAGAGCAATGACGCGTAGTTTATGATGTAGCTCTACATCGTACATTTTGATGGCCCGTGGCTCAAAATGCAGGTAACCAAAATTACATTTATTACTTTTTAGGGTTCCGTACTCAAAGAGTAAAACGGGACCCTATTACTAAGACTCCGCTGTCCGTCCGTCCGTCTGTATGTCACCAGGCTGTATCTCATGAACCGTGATAGTAAGAAAGTACACAGATGATGTATTTCTGTTGCCGCTATAACAACAAATACTAAAAAACAGAATAAAATAAATATCTTACATTTTTTTATTGGTTTTCTTCCCATACAACAAACATGATATTTTTGCTGTTTTTACAGATAATGGTACTTACGGAACCCTTCGTGCGGGAGTCCGACTGGCACTTGGCCGGTTTTTTTAATAAATGTGACATTTACATGTTAGATTCTGAACGCATCCACAAACTTTTGACAGTATTTGTTTTTTGGAGTGTCATAATTTCAATCTTTGGCGCGCAAGACACTGCAGGTCGCCGCGAATTTCACAAAAAATCATGCATTTAAGGGTTAAAAGTGGCAACCGGATGGCTCGCGGTATTTGAGTTCCTGATGTGTTGTGGAACTGCCCTGTGCAATCCGAACTAAGCCAATTAGGACTGGGGCGGAAATATAAAAAAATGTATGAAAAAATATATTTGTCGCGACGCAGACGATTGAAACAGCCGTTGCCTGAAAGTGTGTACGCTGTTAATATATTGAAATACTATTTCAATCGAATACCTGGCGACAATTATTGTTTTCCCCGTCTCCAATTTCCGCTCCAGTCCAAGTTGGCTGATGGCTCAGTTCGGGTTGCATAGGGCGGTTCCACAACGGTTCGGGAGTTCAAATACCGCGAGCCATCCGCTTGCCTCTCGAACACTGAAACTACCCGTCATTGCTTTAACTAAAGCGGGAAAAGGCTAACGCCTTGGCCACGACTTTGGTCTTAATCGACCTGCGACCAGCGTATTATCTGTTCATTGCGCTGTCGAGACGCGCAACGCACTGTGGTTAGTTGGGATCACGCGCAATGAACAGATAAAACGCTGGTCGCAGGTCGATTAAGACCAAAGTCGTGGCCAAGGCGTTAGAGTATGATGTGGTTGTGGATTGCGGATTGCGGATTTTTAGCTCGAAAATAATCAACAACCTTTAA